>JAJIBD010021223.1:547500-996226 GCA_021461705.1 Cryptotis parvus
GCAGTGCCTCAAAATGTTAAACATGGAATTACCATATGATCCAGAAACTCTACTTTTGGGTATTTACATACAAGAACTAAAGCAGGAATTCAAACAAATCTTTGTATATCACCGTGCCTAGCATCATTAATTACAGTAGCTAAGAACTAAATATAACCCAAATGCTTCTCTATATGACAATTATATAATATAGTTTTCTTATGCTCATGCAAACTCTAAATCAATTCCGCTTAAGTGGACACTTCAAAATTATTCAAATGATATTTTTGAGGTGTATATTTTACTACCAATGAAAAACTTACATAGCGAAGCATTTGTCTTGGTAAGAAAAATAATGCGTGTTACTATTTTCTGTAAATTCATCTCAGACATAAAAGTCTCTGTGTAGCAATGGGGTGTGATACAATGGGGCAGCACAGTTAGAACAGAGAAGGGGCCACTATGACAAAGAGGAAACGATCAATGTGCAAATGAAACAATAGTTGGACGTGATCACTCTGGACAAAAACTGAGCGCTGAAAGGAGATAAAGGGAATTCATAGCACTCTTTCTACCTGTACTGAAAAATATATTGCCCAAAAGGAAAGGGAAAGAGGAGCAAGAGAAAGTGAGAGGAGAAGAAAAGTGTCTGCCATAGAGGCAGACTGGGCAGGTGGTAGGAGAAAGACTGGAGATAGTGGTAGCCACACTGGTGGGAAATAGCCACTGGTTAAGGAACAGTGATGGAATGTCGTATGATTGAAACCCAACCACAAACAACTGTGTGACTTTTTTCCAGTGATTCAATAAAATAAATGAATTCAAAGGTAATAAAAGCAATGGGGTGCTAGATCTCTTCAACACAATGATCCCCTCTCTACTGCCCCTGTGTTCTCTGCTGAAAACCACCCCCTGTTTTTCACCTCACTGTGCCTACCCAGCTGTGGACGACGAAAGCCTTTCCTTCACTCTGTGTGCCACAGCTATGGCAGTCTTGGTCTAGAAGGTTTCTGTGATAAATTTGGAATCACAGAGAGCGGCACATAGACCACTAGCTCTAGCTGTTAGAAAGAGTCCATGGACCTTGTCCCTCCTTGTGGGTCACTGTGAGACTCCTCTCAGTCAGAGGCTGTCTTTGTGAAGGGAGCCTGAGCACAAAGCAAAGATAAAACGCCGAGGAAAAGACTTCCTTCTCAATTCTGAGGCTCACCTTTCCAGATTTTGTTTGCCATCGCAAGGTCAAGCTCCTGCCAGCCAAACTAGAATTTGGAATCGTGGCCTAGAAGAGAGTCTGTAATCAAAGTGATGAGGTCTTAGCCTGAGGTAATGGTTGCACAAGCTTATTCAAACACAGAATTCCTGTGCCAGCCGGTGACATCCTGCCGTGAAGAGCCATTTTTAAGATCCTCCAAGAGGTTCTTTGGACAGGGCTTAAATTCTCTCTGTATCAGAATTCCTTCCCTCTTTCATGGTGGGATGTGTTGTTTATAGCTGTTTTGATTTTCATATCTCATTACCCCCCTCCTCTCTTTCCTCTTCAAATGGCTTTCTAATGTCTAGGACCAGATTCAGAAAGGAAGTCATCTCTAAATGCTAGTGTATTTTCAAAGCAAAAGAAAGCACCTACCTGTTTTCTTCGCCTGTGTGCTCCTGTGCCCCTCCGTTACTGTTTGTGGCTACAGAGATTCTACCTAACAAGATAGACACAAGCCAAGGAAGTTTTCTGTAAAGTGTGATAGGGCTGAACATGGATAGCTTTGTTCCACGGGGAGGAAATCTGTACATCATTCCGTATTCAGGACCTCCCAGCCCACTTGAGTACACATCTGTATTGTAACCTGGAACATCTCTATCTGCATCTTGGCTCACAGCTGTGTTTGTTTGTCTGTAAAGATTCCCTTCTCCCTAAAAATCTGCCTTGGTCCCTGGGCCCTTTATGCAGTGATACGATGCGTGAGCTCTAGTCTCAAGAAACATCTTGTGCAAGGAAAAAGATTTGGAGTTAGAAAATAGCTTATAGTAGAACGTTTGTGAGGGAGCCCTCAATTTTAAAATAAATTCTGCTGATGTTTCTCCTCTTTATCATACCACAAGTGTGCCGGATGCAGAAGCTAACATGGTGACAATGGTAGACACAATGACAGTTCTTATATATCCAGATCAGGTGGGCAACACAAGAATTAAGTAGTTATGCGAGTGAGGGATGTTACAAAATAATAGATTCATGATGCTATAGGTATGTCCGGGTGAAGGATTAGCTTAATTTGGGACATTGTTAAGTTTATGTTTTACTCTGCCATTGTCTTTGTAAATGATTGGATGATCTAGTAATTTTCTAAATGGGTAACTCTGATTAACAGCAGTTATTTTATCACCTAATGTCCCCAATTCCAATCGAGAGATATAAACTGTCATGATAAGGGGGATTCAACCAATAGTACTTAGACTGGCCTTAGAGAAATAGCAGATGACATTGATAACAGAGATGCAGAGAACGGACTCCAGAGTCTTATGCTCTTTTGGAATGAAGAATGAAGAAAAGGTGTGACCCAACAATAGATATTGTGGATCACTTCACTTGTATCACTTATCTTCCTGTTGATCATTGATTTGCTCAAGCAGGTGCCAGTAACATCTCCATTCATTGGGAATGAGGTCCATTATTGTTACTGTTTTTGGCATATTGAATATACTGTGGGTAGCTTGCCAGGCTCTGCCATGTCTCTGGATTCTTCCCAGGAATCCCAGACTTTTTCTATGTCAGACCATCAACCAACCAGGGCCCACGGGGCAGAGCCCTGGGTGTTGACAAGCCTGTCTCCTGTGTGCCACCTGTCAACACAGCTGGCACCGCAGTCACACCTGCAACACCTCGAGGGGCAATGATATTGTGGATGCAATGCAGAATTGTGTATATTATTTTTATGGCATACATTTTAAATATATATATATATTGTATAACAAATATCCATCACTTGTTCATAACAATGAAATGGCTCTTAGCACATGGAATTCTATTGGTAGCAACAATGCACAACTGATGTTTCTGTCCTTGCTCTGAAGGTGAGTACCCTCAGCAGTAACGGCAGGAGCAGATGTCTAGGATGGGTATTTCTAATAGCATTCTTCCCTAGAGCGTATCAGCCAAGGGAGACCAAGTATGTGCTCATCTGCTCAATCTATAGAAACTCCTCTAGTTTTCTAGCCCAACCAGGCACTTATTCTTCATTATTATTCAGTTGGACTACAGCAAAATAGTCCCAACTAATCAGAGCCCTGGCTTAGATTTAAACCATCTAACCTGGATTAGATGGTTTAGATGTAAATCACCCTCTTTTTCCCCCAATCTCCCAATTTTCCATCTAATTCTTCTTACACCTGCCCTCCCTACTTAGCTACTTGATCCCTAGCAGGATTCAGGCTCTGCTATTCCTGTCTACCAGTTTTGGATTCAGGAGAATTCACTCGTGGTATGGAGAGAAGACAGGAAGTAAGTTTGACAGGCAGGTCATCTCTACTCTACGATACTAAAGCACGTGATGACAGAAACTGTGTAAGTTACACATTCTGTGAAATCTAAGCATTGAGGATGCCTACATCAATGTTTCTCTACTAAGTTTGGTCTGTGGATCTGGGGATTAAATGATGGTCTGCAGGAAAATGGTGGTAAAGAGCAGGAACTTCTCTAGACAGAAGCATCAGTCTGTGAGTATTTCCTTCCAGTTTTGGATGGAACTAGTTTGCCACCAAATACAGCAGCAAATGGACTTCTCTGATAAAGAATTGGAAAAAATAGGTGTCCTTAATATCAGAGGAACCCTTTGATGACTCAACATTGAACATTTCTTATAAGAAAATAAATTGTTTAATAGAGTAGAAAATAAAAACCAATAATAGAAACAAAGCACAAAGCAGTTTTATTAGGAAACAGTCTTTCTTTCACATAAACATTATCCTTTGTAACACTATCCCCTGGATGTGCGTTAAAAGTGATTTCTTCCACTTTCAAGGACCCAGGAGGTTTTCATTGGGTTCTCTCTGATAGTAATTTTACCATTGTGATAGTTTTATAATCACTTATTTGTTTTATTGCTAGAGGATTGTAGGCTCTTTCTGGACAGTGCTTTATTCATTTTTGTATCTCTCACAATCCCTTACAGAGAGTAGTACCCTCATAAATATACTGAGTCCATAAGTGAATATATAGTGAATATATTTATCCTGACTTCTCTGATACTTCTTTCTTCCCTGCCTTATATTTTAAAAAGTATTTCAAAAAACCTATTGCTAGTGTCTAAATATTTGCCACCAAGAGAATAAATGGAATTTCTAAGAAGAAAAATGATCTTTTCCTAAATCAAGGATGACTGAAATATCCAGGATTTTTCAGGCATGTGCCCTGGCTTTCATGGTTTACCGCTGCTAATCAAGCATCTGTCTCTCCCTCTTTTCTCTACTTGCAAGATTCTGTTCTTCCTTTATGTGTTCTTTAATTCCTTACTCATTAAAGACTTTCTGTACCAGATGCACAGATGCAATTTTCTTTTCTGATCACTGCTTAAATTATTGGATGCTCTCATGCATTCATCAAATATGTTATACAGAAAACACTTGTTTTGAGGGCTGCCTTTCTCATCAGTGATGGTCAGTTTTCTCCCTTATATTTAAGCTACATTACTGTGAGAATGAAACTGACATAGGATATTTGATCATTGAGGAGGAGTTGAAGAGCCATGTATAAGAATCCTATTCCAATACATGTCATTTACTTAGGGCTTGATCAAAAGCAGCTCTTATGGCATGTGCATATCTCAACTCTTTCGATGTAAGCAAAATGATTATGTCACTATCACTATCACTATCTTCCCATTAATCATCTATTTGCTAGAGCAGGCACCAGTAATATCTCCATATGTCCTGATTCATGCTAGTAGTATCCAAAGGCATCCGCTTGCTCCAGAAACATAAGGAGCCTCAAACCATTATATTAGGTCACGGGAATGACCTAATATAAATGTTACTGGTATTTGGCATATAAAATACTACACGAGCAGCTTGCCAGGCTTGCCGTGCAGGTGGCATACTGTTGTAGTCACCTCTAAATAAAGCAATTATTGATGAACCGCATGGCCGCGATAGTCTGGTCTACTGGGTGGAGTTGTGACGAGAGGGAAGTCCGGATGTGGAAAATGGCGGCCCCCATGGAGTCAGGGGGTCGTCTGGCTTGTTGTGAGGCTCTGCTGGGGTGGCAGGCCAGGGCTAGAACCCACCATGCCTCCCGAGCCCCGTCACGAAGCAGCTGGGCACAGGGAGAGCAAGTAGCAGCTCTGCCCCATGTCTGAGAGTCTCTGGTTCAGCATACCTGGGCTGGATTGAAAAAAAAACTGCTGCAGGGTGGCTGTGGATGATCCAGGCTGTGATAGTCTGGTCTGCTGGGTGGAGTTGTGATGAGAGGGAAGTCTGGATGTGGAAAATGGCACGCCCCATGGAGTAGGGGAGGGTGGTCTGGCTTGTTGTGAGGCTCTGCTGGGTGGCAGGCCAGGGCTAGAACCCGCCATGCCTCCCGGGCACCTCCACGGGCAGCTGGGCACAGGGAGAGCAAGTAGCAGCTCTGCCCCATGTCTGAGAATCATGCATACCTGGTCCTATCTTTTCCAATAACAGAAGTGGCTTCTTGCATTTGTTGGAGAGGCACAAAATAAATAGAGATTATATAATGAAGATAGTGATAAGTGCCATGAGGATAAATAAAGCGAGGATAGGAGAGGATGGATAGGATCAAAAGACATGTAATTGACTAGAAGTCTGTGATGCAGGGACATTTGAATAGAGAGTGAAGTTAGGGAAAATATCAAGCCTGGACTTTATAGGATGCAGTGTCTTTCATGGGTAAAAAAATAAAGCTAAGAAGTGCCTGAGCATTTCAATGACACAGAAGACAATAAGGGGTAGTTGTATGAAGAAAGAAATAGTCCTCAATATCATATGTAGCAAGCTAACTGAGAGTTCTAGCAATACATTTCCATGAATGGTTCTTGGATTTTGAAAGCTGTGAAGCTAGTGAGAGAGCAAGAGGTATTAGCAGCTGGTATAGGAGAGATGGGATGACCTGAAACAAAGGCTATGCTAGCAGCCAGATAGCAAAATGGGCTAAAAGGAACATTAAAACTTAATTTGAAATATCTGATTATGAATGTAGAAAGATAATTAAGGCTGGAAATTTTGATACCCCTGTTTCTTACTGTTCATCATTTCTTAATTCCTCCTTCAATTTTTTCCTTCCCAACCTTCTCATTTCTGTAATCTAGGGTCATGGATAATCTGTATACCTCTTCCTTTGACAACTTTCATTCCCTCAGCCTGTTGTTCTATAAATGGCATGGAAGTGAGAACATCTGGCATTTGTCCTTTCTATTTGACTTAATATACCCCGGTTTCATACCTGAATTAGGTGATTTCATTCTTCTTTGTAGCTGCACAGTATTTTATGTGGTGTGTGTTTGTGTGTGTATACAATATGTGTGTAGATGTGTGTCATTCCACCTGCACGGCGGAGCCTGATAAGCTATTCGTGTCATATTTGATATGCCAAAAACCAGTAACAATTATAGACCTCATTCCCATGACCTGAATGAATGGTTTGAGGCTCTTCATCTTTCTGAAGCAAGCAGATGCCCTTGGGCTACAATATAACGTCACAGTTGTTACTGTGCCCACTCAAGCAAGTGATATGCGTGTGTGTGTATGTGTGTGTGTGCATGCACGCATAATCCTGTCCTATCTTTGGACACCTGGCTGGTTGATCTAGCTATTGTTTAAAGATGTAGCTGAGTTTTTAAAGGCAGAGTGAATTGCTTGTTTAGAGCAATAAGCCACATGCTGAGCAATAAGCCACATGAGAGCATGCTTAGAATGGGTCAAGCTAAAAAAAAGACTTCAAGTTTTCTAATAAATCTCTTGAAGATTCTAGTTGGTGATCTTGAGGTGACTACTTGAGTTAGGGGCCCAAGTAATAGTACAGTGGGTTTACCTTGCATGTTTACTTGTGTTTACCTTGCACGTGGTCAACCGGGATTCAATCTCCAGCATCTCATATGCTCCCCATGCACTGCCAGGAATAGTTCCTCACTACAGAGCCAGGAGTAACCCCTGAAATACCCGGGTGTGACCCTAAAGGCAAAAATATAAAAATATTTGAGTTAGGCCCAAGAGAAGACGTCCCATCCCCATGAGGAAATACATAAGAATATTCAAACATTTCTTTTCTTATCTTGGGTGAGGTAAGTAATTTAGTTCCTTTAGTATACAAGGAACTTAACTGGACATGACCACACATATATATTTCCCCTGTTGCATGGTTTTCTGCATAAAAGAAATCAATGAACAGAAGTTTCTTAAAATGTGCTTTGCTTGTACACACATGCTACAGAACCAATGAAATATAATGATAGTCGTAAAATTAAATCTGAATTCTTAGAATATCTGTAACTTTTTAGCATTTGCTCTCTAGCTTAGGTATATGACCTTTAATTTTTCCACTTGATTTTATAAAATTTAGAATCAGGTGAGACCTCAGAGGGGTTTATTGTTAGCCACAGAATGTGATCAGTAACTTTTATGGACATATGATCATTTTGAGCATTAGACTCTACTTGGGCAGTGGACATATAGTGATTCCATTTAAATTGTTTTTCCTATGTTGTAAGCCAACAACAGGGAACACTGATATTTAGTTTCAACTGATATTAAGGCATTTGCTCATCTCGTTAAGGGAAAGCTTTCCCTTGCAAATGTAGGTCTTAGCTCTAACTGCCTCTCTGTCACCTAGTTACAGTGAAAGGCTGAGGAACAATACTCTTTAGTTTTGCTATTGAAGATGCTCTTCAGCTCATGCTGGCTTGAATTTCCTCTGTCGTAGAGGGAGAAAGTGCATTTTAATCAACTTCAATTAAATTAATTTCATTTTACTTCTTTGATATATGGTCTCTTCAAAAAATCCAATTCTACTGATGTTTATTAAGTGCACTGTACACTTGAAAGTGCCAGCTCTTCAGGAAATCCACAGATGAGTGTGATCCAGCTCCAGCCTCAAGAGTTTACAATCTTGTGGAGAGGATGAGAGTGTGCAGCTTGTTCTAAGACTAGCTTGGTCATGATAGTCTCCATAAAAGATAGCACAAATAATGGATTCTTAATTCGGAAATTCAAGGTTATGTGAATGCTTATAAAATTGACCTAAACCTGAAAATGTCATATAATCGCATCTTTTAAACACATCTTTATTTATTTATTTCAGTTTAGAGGGACTGCAGCTGGCAGCATTCTCTGACAGGATGCTCAGTGCTTGGGGACTACTCTAAGTTCTGTGCTTGGGGATTACTCCTGTAGCACCTAGAGGGCCATTGGATGCTGGAGATCAAACTCAGATCTCCTACGTGCAGCACACGTTCTCAGCCCACTGAGATATCTCTAGAGCCCTAACAAGGATCTTTCTCTTTTATTCATTTGTTTTGTTTTTCCAGACCATGGCCAGTCTTGTACAGGGCTTACCCTGGTCTCTGTGCTCAGATATCACTCCTGGTAGTGTGTGGGTGAGTTTATGTGATTCTAAAGATGAAACTGGCCTGCTGTAAGTTAACCTTACCTGCTCTACTATCTTTATACCTATGTTAGGTATATAATCTTTATTTAAAACACATTTCCTGTATTTGACTTTAGATATATAATAAAGTGGAGATACGTTATATCTCCACTTTATGTATGTATATATCATATACTATATATCATGTAGTATATGATGTTGTCCCCTGCAAGACCATGAGGGTCATCCATTTTGGTCATGTTTGTACTGTAGGGAAAGTAATTCAAGACTTGGGGTTATGTGGTGTGGGCACAGTGCGTATTGGTGGTAAATGACCTGTTGCTATCCGAGTATTTTCATGTTGGGCCAGTTATAGAGATATTGAACTATAGAGGCACAAAGTTAGGTGACCTTGTTGGATATTTTTTACTTAGGGGATTTTTTTTGAAGTTAAGTGACCAAAAAATCAGAAAAACTCTTTATTTTGAGGGGCGCGATATCTAGCAGTACTCAGGGTTTACTCAGGGTTCAACACTCAGAAATTTCTCTTGGCTGGGCTCAGCGAGCCATATGGGATGCAAGGGATCGAACGTGGGTCAGGCACATGCAAGGCAAGTGTCCTACCTGCTAGACTATCACCCAGCCCCTTTAATAAATTTTCTTAGGCATTTTGAAGTAGGACATTGGACACTGCCGTGACTTTTCTTTTCAGGTTTATTGTAAGCAGCTTGAAGAAAGGGCTCAAAGCTAATGAATATAAGCTAATACGGTATACCAAGTAGTAAGGAGGAACATTATGTATGTTTCTTGATTCCCATTTATTCCTCACTTAGGTGTATTTGGTGCTATCAGCCACTTTGGAAAGCATAGTGCGAATAAGCCTTGCTCATGAAGACTTGAAGGATTCATTAATCTAGTGGCATACTGGAGGAAGGTCCCTTGGCAGAGAGGTTTTTCTCTTTTCTCTCATTTCTGCCTGCAGTTTGTATCAGTCCATGACTTTGCCAGCACCCCATGTGGTCCCATTGTCACAGATATGTTCTTTTCCATAACTCTCTGAACACCCTGTAGTTTATTTGATGCTCTCCCCCTGCTGGGGTTAGTCAGTGTCCCCAATGGATGGACAGAAGTAACTTGGATGAGGTGATGGATGCTGCTTTCTTCTATCCTGCTGTCCAGAGTCAGAATACCAAGAAGCATTGGTTAAACGGTGATTAATCTCCCTAATGGCACTGTGTACTGCAAACAGGATTTAGAGTACCACATCTTCATTAGCCTTGATCAGAGTTTACATTACCTCAGATTAGGTCATTGGTTGTTTGTTGCAAAGCAGAGTGCAGGGACCTTCTAAGCTTTTCAAGAGAAAACAAATAGTGAAAGAAAGAAATTTTAATGTGGAAATAAGAGGTGGAGGGAGAAGAGGAAACATGTTCCAGAACTAAGATGAGTTGAGAGAGGTAAGAGAGGGGGTGGGGAAGAGAGAGGAGAGTGTCCTACTGGAAAGGAATTAATGCAACCCAATCTGAGATTCATGCAGTTCAAAGAGTGGAGTGTCCCGAGACAGTAAACCAAAAAGGAGCTGGGGAGATGGGACAGTGTAAGGTGTTTATTGAGCACATTCAACACACATATGCAATTGGGGCAGTTCAGGGTGGCATAGCTGTCCAGTTCTGCAACCTGAGACTCACACTCAGCCTTTCTCACCATTCATGCTCGCTTAGAGCTTTCTTTTACTGCCTCTTAGTCCAGGTCTCATTACTGTATGTCTAGGCAAAAAAATGAAATAGAAAAAATATCTAGGGATATCTTGCTAGTTAGCAGTCAGCATTAGTCAGAGCTGGGAAATCGAGTTTGGGACTTTGAATTTTCTATAGGTTAGGCAAAATTAGGTAAGTGTAGTCCTAAGTGAATAAGCCTATAGTTACCTATAGCAAAGATTAATGAACTAACCTAAAACAATATTTCATGCTTTTTCCATGGAGGAGACATTCTAACATAGAAAGGAAGAAAGGAAGGAAGGAAGGAAGGAAGCAAGGGAAGGAAGGAAGGAAGGAAGGGTAAAGGAAAGATAAAGAAAGGAAGAAAGAAAGAGAGAAAGAGAGAGAGAGAAAGAGAGAAAGAAAGAAAAGAAAGAAAGAAAGAGAGAGAAAGAAAGCAAGAGAAAGAGCAAAGGAGAGAAAAAGAAAGAAAGAAAGAGAGATCAGAAAGAAAGTTAAAGGAAGGAGAATAAAGGAAGGAAAGCGAGAAAGAACAAAAACAGAATTTAACCACTAGAATCAGATAGCTTCCTTTGTATTGCCAAAAAATATGCCTTCCTGTATTAAGATAATTACTTATCTTTCTAAGATGCATTTCGCCAGAGTAACTATTGATGAGTAACATGTGATATTTAGAATCATGGCAAAGCTTAAGAGGATAAAGCCTGTTCTCTGAGTTGTACATAGATGGTCCCACAGGATATAAGTCCCCTTTCTCTCTTCCCATTTGAGGACTTGATTGCCTCTGAGAAAACTTTCAAAGAAAGTTATGACAAACATCAATAATACGTATTAAATCAAGGAAGGAAACTCTCGATAATCTCGTAGGAAGAAAAGATATTGCTCTGGCAGCAGAGCTACAGAAGTGCTTTAGATTTATTTATCTTGTAATTAGAAGAGGAAAGGAAATCTCTGAATACGGAGGTGTTGACCCGTGGATACTGAGGTATGTGAAAATAACTCACACATCTCAGGTGTTTAATGAGGATCAATAACAATTTGTGGAGTCGTCAGCCAGATAGTCCCATCACCTCAAGTCACACACAAGAACCTGCTTCTGAAAAGTGACACTTGGTGGGAGGGAATGGCAGAGCAATATCCAATTAGCAGGATTTATGAAAGAGGCACACTTACAAGTGTCTTGTATAAACCACAAAAAAATAGAGCAGAGTACATGCTTAACCTAATTATCACAAAAGCAGAGGAAAATTTCTGTGTATTTATTAAAGTTCTTGAAAACCTTTTTTGTATAATATATTTGAATTTCTAAGTGTAGATTTTTAAACTTAATAACTGGTTCACATAAATTAATTATGTTCCTTATATATGTATATGCTTACACATGAATGTCCAAATCAATCAATACATATACCTATAGTTTATGTAATGCATTGAAGAGTTATAGATTTTTTTCTATGTATAAAGGAAAAAGGCAAAAGCTTGACAGACATTGGGAGGAATAGTAACCAAGTGATTCAATCAGAATTCTCTGATGGGGACGTGGCTCTCTGGGTCAATGTCACAAAATAAAATAGTCTCAGCTTAACCCAGCAGTGAGTTATTCCATCTGGTTGTGGCAATTAGAAGCTGAAGATGATGGGAAGTTAAATGACTATCTTTATGAAACTGAACAAAACAAAAGGGAGCAGCTGGGGGACTTGATGGTTAGAGGGATGCAGAATTGGATCTAGAATAAAGGATCGGTTGCCTCCAGTTGCTAGTTCTAATGCCAGCACAGGTTAATAAGAATTGAAGGTTGCTGCTGTGTGATAGCAGTGAGCTGTCACTTGCCTGAAATATGGCCATGGCATAGACAGTACAGTCAGGAGCTAAGTTTCTAGAATGCAATGTCCTCTTTAGTTAAGGGTTGAGCCACCTGATTAACTGCATGGTCAAGGAGTTAGACATTAGAGCCACAGGGTCATAGAACTTCAACTCTGAAAAGGATGTTGCTGTCAAGCCCACAGTCTAGGGAGTCCCTGGACCTTTATCCATGTTCTATAGGGTTATAAAGAAATACATAGCTTTATATAAGCCAAAAAGTAGTGACCAACCCTTCACACCCAGCTATTAAGAATTTGGTTTGTTTAAGCATATCTGAAGATGAGCAGTTTTTTCCTTATAAATTAATTGAGTGCTGGTGGGAAGTTACTTAAATTCTTACTTTAAAACATATTTTTCAATGTTACAATGGTAATCATATTGTGTACCTTATAGCATTATTATGAAGAACATATGATTTAATATACATATAAATTTATAACAAGATACAACTAGTCCAATAAATGCAGTTGTTGTTATTATCATAGTTGGAAATACTAAGCCTTAGAAATATTGAGATATGCCAAATTATAATGCCATAAATAGGACCACAATCCTGCTTTCTGCCAATGGAAATGTGATGATTCAGTCTCTCAACTTGTTCATATCCCAGTTGCGTTGTGACAAGGCTAAACAAGAAACATAAAATGAAATTGTTGGTTTCATCTTTGACCAATGGTCAAATTAAATTGTTTCTAAATTAAATTTCTTCTTAATTTCAGTGTTCTTTGAACATTTCAGTGTTCTTTGAACAATTTGCAAAGGGAGATCACAAAGAGCAAGGAGGTCACTCTGGCTTTGTAGCCTCCTCAGACTACCTTGCCCAGAAGCATACTGTGAACAAGGTTAGAAGGCTGACTCCTCATTAACAAGGGGAAATTCTTCTGAGCAGTCTCTCTGTTGACTAGACAGAGTGCATCTAACAAAAAGGGATGACAGATTAGGAACTGTCTGGTGGCTAATGTACTGTTTACGGCAGTATAAATGACTTGTATTTGGGAAATGACAGATGAGAGAGATCACAAGCACAGACTTAAGTGATTTCCAGGTTTCTATAGTGGAGGACAGTCATGGTTGGCTAAGATGGAGGGGTTGGTGTCAGTGATGCAAAATTTAGGGAGATGAGAAGTGCATTGAGAAGACTTTTCATTTAATTATTACAGAAACTACCAAAGGTTCTGTGGCATAAACAGAAGGTTCTTTGGAGTCTAGTTCTTTATCTCTTTCCTTACTTCCTCATCTGGCCCAAATAAAAAACCTGGTTCCAGTCAAATGCAGAAACAGTCTCAGAAAAACATAAAGAGGATAGAGAGGGAGATATGCTCACCACATTGGGAACTGGGAAGAAGTTACCCCTGTCAAAGAATAATAATGGATGTGTCTTTAAAAAAAAGTAAGAAAGGAAAATAGCAAGTAAACAGAAATGGATGCAAACAAGAAATTACAAAGAAGGAAGTAAGGGAGGGAGAAACAGAGGAGGAAGGGAGGAAGGAAGAAACGAAAGAAAGAAGGGGAAAAAGATAGGAGATAGGAGGATAGGAGAAATCAAGCACATTAACTGACACTAATTAACCTCTAGTGCATTTGAATTAAGTGAATTATTGATAGCATAATTTGCCCAAGAAGATCTTAAAAAACCTGTAAATTTGTAATTATTGTGATTATCCAGCATCCATCTGCTCACTTTCAATATTAATGATGATGTTGATGATATTATTTACAAGACAGTATTTTTTACCTCCGGCCATTTAACTTCAGCTTGCTTTCTATTTCATTATAGGTTTTATGCTAATTTGTTTTCCTAAAATATTAATGGAACATTTATTTTGTGCCAATATTCAGTGCTTTGAGTATGTTAGTGGATAGACAGGGTAGGTCCTCATAGGAGTTGCTAGGACATCTGATGGAATAAGATGTATGTGATATTGCATCAGCTAAAGAGTGACTCTGGGTGCAGTGTGGAGGATAGATGTTAGGGAGGATATCAGTGAAATGAAAGAGAAAAGTTTGGAAGGAAAAACATGGTTTGAGATGTTGGTGACATCAACTAAATGGCAGTTTGGGAATTAAAATATTTGTATTTTCAATGTAGATCTGAATTCATTTATAGATTGGGCATAACTGGAAAGAGAAATAGTGTTTGTATACCCTTATATTTTGAAAATATTGTCCCCTTTAAGTTAAATTGGTCTACAATTAGGATTACGATAACCTATTTTCTTTAGAGTTTGATAAGATGAAAGTATTACAGCTACCCAGAGGTCAAACACAGATTCTCTGGTAGACCAAGTTTACTTTTTATAGATTGTTTTAATTGTTGAGCAAGTGTGTGTGGTGTGGTGTGTGTGTGTGTGTGTGTGTGTGTGTGTTGGGGGGAGGGAGCACACCCAGTGGTGTACAGGGCTAACTTCTGGTTGTCTATTCAGGGATAACTCCTCGTGGCTCAGATGACCATATGGGATGATGTGTGTCTATGGCAGGCCTTTCTTTTTTTCTTTTCTTTTCTTTTTTTTTGAATCACACCTACCAATGTTCAGGGGCTACTCATAGCTCTGCACTCAGTAATTACACCTGGAGGTGCTCAGGGGACCATATGGGATGCTGGGAATTGGACCAGGCTGCAGCATTCAAGGCAAATGCCCTACCCACTGTGCTATCCTCTCTTCTGCCTGCTGCAGGTCTTTTCCTCTCTCTCTCTCTTGCCTTTCTCCCTCTTTCTATCTCTCTGTCCCTCTCTCAGAAATATTCTTATATGTAGTTCTATTTGACTTAAGGGAACTGGGATTGCAGGATTATTTTAAGAAATCTATTTAAGAAATCTATCATCCAAATATATTTTAACACAAAGGAACTCTAGTCAGCTTATAAAAATAAACAAAATCATGCAATTAGCCTCTATATGAATGGATCTGGAGAATATCATGCTGAGTGAAGTTAGTCAGAAAGAGAGGGACATATGCAGAATGATCCCTCTTGTATGTGGCACATAAAGTAACAGAAAGAAACAAGAAATACTCAAAGGCAACAGAAATTGTCCTGTACGCATGTGTGCTAGTTTTGAGCCACATACCACACCACACTTTAGTGTTTGCTTTCTTGCCCCAAAGTCGAGAGAATGGAGTGTCCATCTATGAGACATTGATATATGCCTTCTGAATTTTGTTTTAGGGATGACAAACTCCAGGTTACAGGTATAAGGAGAGGGTCTTCTCGCGAGAGTACAACCTAGGACAAAGTTTCTTAATAACTGTATTAACAGTAACTTAGATGGGAGAATTATTTGTTTCAGGATGATGGTACATTGTAGATTTAGTCTCCCTTTTCATTTGTTACAGCTTCTTTTGTTCCTGTGTGCCTTTTGATCTTTTGTTAGTGTGTAACCTTTCACTGTCAACATCTCTTTCTACCCAGATCCTTATTTCACTTTAGGGTTGAGCCTTTTGATGTTTCCCTTCCCAGATTCTATCATTTTATTTCAGTGCCTGTGTTTCTGGGTCTCTGCCTGATGTTTATTGTGCTTTGTTTCCTTATGCTTTCTTTTCTTTCCTCTTTGTTTCTCTTTCCCTTCCTCTTCATTTTTTCTCCTCTTTTCTTTCCTTTCTTTCCCCCCCTCCTATTCGTTCATCCTTCACGTTTTCTCCTCTATTTCTTCAGCTATTTTCATGGCCCCCCTTCATTTTTAAAATATGTTGCTTTGTTTACATAGCATTTACAGTTGCCTATTTCTTTCTTTAATGACCTGTCTTCGTAGTTCCACCTTTCTGGTGGAAATGTTCCATTTCCATCAGGATCTTTCTCTGGGTAGAAAGTTCATCAGGCATGTAATGGAAACCTTTTATTTCTATTGAATGATAAGCCTAAGGGGAGGACAGGAATGGACTTCACAGTTAACTGCATAAAAGCAATTTTATATTTGTTTGACTTTTATAGCATTAAAATGTTAATAAAGTATATATTTAGAATATTAAATACAGCAAAGGTTAAATATTTAACCCTTCATAAAATCATTATTTTAAACAGATATTTTAAAATATTCTATTTCATAAGCAAGTAATATTAAAACCTGTCCTTGAAATTCACTATTTTTCTAACGCTAAGTGATTTGTACCAATGATTTGTAGAGCCTGACAAGAAATTTTAAGTGAAGTTCAGGAATAAAAAATGTTCAGAATAAGCTTGAGTTTTCTTCAAAGTATCTACCATTTTCCCTAAAATATTCCCAAACTAAGAAGAGAGCTCTGAGACTCAGACAGACAGTAAGCACCGTACAGTCCTTTAGCTCCTGTAAGGGAATGGGAATTATAATGAACTGGTGAAACAGATTGGAATCCATCTGGTGTGCCAAATAATCCTCATTTAATAACTGTTTATACTGTATATCCAAAATCAAAACCAGTATCAAGAGTTAATCAATTACATTATATAATCATTTTGGATCACCAAATGAAGAAGGAATTGTAAAGTGAATAAAATTTTTATAGCATAAGCACATGAGATACATGTATTACAATTAGACCATATGTAAGTTCTTCAAGTTAAGCTCTAATTTGTTGTTGTTGTTGTTGTTGTTTAGTGTTGATACCAGGGATCCTTATGACTGCTGATACAGCAGGACTGTGTAAAGAGTGTCTCTAACCTCTCTGAATAGAATCCCTGACCCCGCCCCAAGGCACCAGTACTACCAACAAAATTAAAAAAAGATACACAGGATGATAGTTGGAACTGGGAGGGAAAGCTAAAAACAACTGTATATGATAAATACATGTATTCATTTTCTCTATTTTAGAGCAAAACACTTCAGCACCCTTCAGAACCTCACTGACCCTAATAAAACCACCATACAACATCTAAATGTAAATACTAAGGCTCTTGATAGGTGTAGGGCCCTGCTTATTTAAGATGGGAAATCGTTCTCCTTAAAGCCCTTATAGTTATAAATCTGAAATATCCTAAATTTTCTAGTAATTCAATTCAATTTAATCCAGTTCAATCTGGTCCTTTTAGATCCTCCACAATTTGTTATTTAATTTTGTATTGAATCCCTGGTACTAGGGTTGAGGAGCAGTGCAAACTAGGCACTCCATCTGCTGAGGTCTTGACTGATAAAATCGTACCACTTTATTCACGGATTATGCAATATTTTTTTTAATTATCCGAAGAAAAACTAATACCTAACTTGTACAGTAAAGTACTTCTAGATTAAAAACTTTCTATATTACAAGTGATTAAAAAATGATTTCACATTAGGTTTTTTTTTTTCTTTTTGGGTCACATAGAGCAGTACTCAGGGGTTACTCCTCGCTCTGCACTCAGGAATTACTCCTGGTGGTGTTTGGGGACCCATATGGGAAGCCAGGTATCAAACCTGGGTCGGCTGTGTGCAAGACAAACACCCTACCCGCTGTGCTATTGGCCCGCTCCCACAGTAGTTTTTAACTTACGTTATGGAAGGAATAGCCATAGTAGGCATCACTATATGACAAGTACCTGTCCTCCAACATAGCATTTTCCTCTTGTGTTTACTCACTTACATTTTCTTATCTTCCCACCAAATACACACTTTGAGGACAGAGATTTAGTCTTGAATTTCTAGTAGCTCTAGCGCCCCTTACACAGGAGTACCTTTGCTTCCTTGAGTAAAACAAACCTAGAACCTTAATCACTAACAGGAATAACCCATTATAACTTAGAGCAATTCTCCAACTTACAGGTCTAAAAAATTTGTTTCTGAAGGCAATAAACTTGGGTTTCCCAATATGTAGGCAAAAATGGATTCTATTATCTAAACTGTTTGGGAAATGCTAGGTTGAACATTCTTTATAGTAGTTGAAGCATAGTAATCATAGTAAACTAATCAGGTAGTACATAAGTCCAATTCCTATCTTATTGGGCCATTCACTGATCATACAGATTTACCTATCTGGAGGATACCAGTGTTCAATGGAGATATTTATTTATTTATTTATTTATTTATTTATTTATTTTGCACATTTAAGTCCTTGTCGTTAAGATTTAGAAACATTATCTACATTGATTACTCCTCTGTTTCTAGTTTTCCTCTGCATGTGAGAGTAAGAGACTTAAAAGAAAAGGCAGGAAAGCAATTGTGAAGTATAATGTCCTTTGAAAAACAAGGTGATACCAACATGTAAATTTTATCACAGGATAGTTTTGTCATAAATAATATCTTTTTCTTAAAGAATTTAGTTTTGTTTATTATTCTGTAGATTTTGAGCATATTTTGATGACAGAATTTATAATCACTGTATCACTTGTGTCACTTGTCTTCCCATTGTACATCAATTTGCTCGAGAGGCACCAGTAACATCAGCATACATCCTGTCATGTGCTAGTGTAGCCCAAGGGCATCTGTTCACTCCAGGAACATGGAGAGCCTCAAATGAGATCTATAATTGTTACTGGTTTTTAGCATATCAAATATGACATAGGTAGCTCACCAGGCTCTGCCATGCAGGTGGGTTACTCTCAGTAGTATAATCATGCATTTACTGATGAAATCTCATGCATTTACTGATGAAATGGAGAGAGATCTGCTTTTCTCTTGGGTGGAGCTCAGACGAGCTGTGGAGTCTGGATGTTGAAAATGACTGCCCTCATGGTGTGGGGGGTTCCTCTGGCTTCTTGGAGAGGCTCTATTGGGATGGTGGGCCAAGGCTAGAACCCGCTTTCCCTCCCAGGTACCTCATGATCAGCGTGTGGAATCAATATAAATATAAACATTTTTATTTATCATAAATATATTATAATTTATAATAAATAATAATTTCCTCTTTATTAAAATTGAATGTTATTTGTAGAGAGATCATATATGTTTTAGTAAGTCACTTTGAATGTGATAATTAAAAGTTAATAATATATATATATATATATATATATATTTTTTTTTTTGCTTTTTTTGGTCAAACCCGGCGATGCTCAGGGGGTTACTCCTGGCTCTGCACTCAGGAATTACTCCTGGCAGTGCTCGGGGACCATATAGGATGCCAGGGATCAAACCCAGGCCGGCACAGGCCGGCCGCGCAAGGCAAACGCCCTACTCGCTGGGCTATCGCTCCAGCCCCATTAATAATATTTTTATTTTTTTTTATTTTTTAATTTTTTAATTTTTTATATATTTTATTACACCACCATGTGATATACAATTACAAAGATGTTCATGTTTGGGTTTCTGTCATACAGTGTTCCAGCACCCATCCCTCCACCAGTGCCCATTTCCCACCACCAATGTCCCCACTTCCCTCCCCCTCCCCTAGCCTGCCTCTATGGCAAGTTCTTTATCTCTTATCTCTCTCTCTTTCTCTCTTCTCTTACACATTGTGGATTGCAATACATACATTTAGAGATTATCATGTATATCTTTTTTCCTACATTCAATGCTCAGTTCTAGGCTGGTATTATCACTTTTGACAAATATTAGCACACTGTTCCCTTCTCTGTCTTACCTAACCTCTGATTCCCACATGTTTGTGGTAGAGTCCACCTTTATTTTTTAATTGAAAGATGCTCATGTAGAGCTTTGGTTCTACAGTGTTCCAACACGCACCCTGCACCCAAACCCATCTCCCATCACCAATGTCCCCACCTCCCCTCCCCCCCCCCCGCACCTCAACCACTTGGCGGGTTCTGTATGTCATTTCTTTCCTCTTTATATCTCCTTCCCAACAAACTTTCCTGCTCTCCGTGTAATGCAATGCATTAAAAGACATTACTGTTTCACTATTTTTTGTGGACCACGTGGCCGCAGCGGCCGCAGGACCTGAGCTTCGAACTGGTTTTGCTCTGTTGATCTGGTCGTGAGGCAGTTTCCCAGCATCCGGACAGCGAAAATGGTGGCTAGTGTGATGGGCGAGTCTCATCCGGCTGCTTCCGGGACCCCCCAGAGGCGACGGGCCCACTCCCAAAACCCATCTGCCCTCCTCGGGGTTCCATGGTTAGCTAGGCCCAGCGCTAGCCGAAGGTGCCATCCTCCCCAACCGCTTGTGAGGCTCTGTCCCCATTAATAATATTTTTAAACTCAGTGATTACATACTATAATCAATGATATTGAAAATAGACAATTTATTGATAAAAGTAACCCTTTTCCTGTAATTAATGTTATATCTAAAAAATTCTAATTCAGATTTACATAGGACATTTGAATAAATAGTAGGCATTAATAGACTCTAATATGAAGTTTAACTTTAATTTTTATGTATTCTTTAAAAAGTCTTCTTTTCTCCTATGAATGAAAACTTTCTTGTGAAGGAAAAATTTATTAAGTTCACTCTTTCAAAGGTACATTACAAAAGGTCAGCAGACAAAATAAATTATGGAGGGAATAGATAGAATCAAAGTTTTATTCATGTAAAGTAGTTAAGAATGAAGATATTGAGATAAATTATTTTAAGTGAAAACTGTCCTTTTAATAGGTCTCACTCTTCAGCTATGTCACATTTTAAATTTTCACAATGATTTAATGTATTCTTTTTTATTATATAAAACATGCCATATTTGCCCTTTTTTTATGAAATGGATCTGATAATCTCCTATGACAACTATTCATGTGGAAAGAACAGGTCCTATATCTATCCATCGCCTACATGTACACATTCATTTAAAAGTAATATATAATTTATGTTTATAGATCAACTTAAACCACAAATGTATGATGATCAATAATTTTATCAGATTGTCTCTTTATATGTCAGGTGATACATGTGATGAAGGGCCACTCCTAATTATAACAATCCAAATTACATGATATCTGTTCTCTACACAGAAACACAGGACAGTGGGGGAAATTCATCAGCCCAGTGTTTGTTAGCTCCAAATTAATCTTGAAAAAAATGATGTAATATTTTATTACTCTTGTGGCTGTTTTTATTTTATTTTATTTTATTTTGCTTTTTGGGTCACACCCGGCAATGCTTAGGGGTTTCTCCTAACTCTGCACTCAGGAATTACTCCTGGCGGTGCTCACGGGACCATATGGGATGCCCGGGATCAAACCCGGCGGCATGGGCCGGCCACATACAAGGCAAACGCCCTACCCACTGGGCTATTGCTCCAGCTTCTGTGTTTAATTTAAAGTAAAAAATTTTTCCTTTTAAATTTGTGGGGAGTTGACAGATGGAGCTAAATGCTTCTCTGTTATTTGTAAGCAAACATTAAGTGAGTGTACATGTTTGTGTGAACAGTGACATCTTAGCATCTGACCAATAACCGATTGGACTAAAATCTCTCCAGGATGAAAGATTAATCACCTTAGATATTGTTCATCTTGATGCATTCATATCTTTTTAATATATAAAAAGTCACAAATATTTCACATGGTGATCTTTCTATGGTAAATGATAGTATCTTATTCAGCATCTCTTTAGGACAAATAGGAAAAATTAATTATATAATAACTGAATTCTTATATCAGGTTGTTTATTTAATAATTTAGCAAGATACTTCTATGTTTTCCAACTTGTAATTAAATTTCTACCAAATGGTCGTTGATGTCTAAAGTACTACCATAATTCAAAAGTTGTTTAAACTTTAATGTGGTCTTGTTCTGATGTGTTTTTCTGGAAAAAAATGAAAAAAAATTCCCAAAGTGAAAATAAGGCTAAGCCAGGTGGACAGACACTGCCCAGCAGTGAAGGCAGTGTCCCTCTGTGGGAGGAGCAGGCTTAGCGGGATGTATTCTCTATTGAGTCCTGTTCTACACCCTGAGTGAATAATAGATACATACAATGACAAAAACAATAGCAAGACAAAATGATGGAAAAGTCACAGGATTGAATAGAAACCAAGACAAACAATTTTGTCATTACTCTATTGCTGTTGTTCCAGGTTTATTTTGTTTTTAAAGGAAGTTATCACAAGGAACAGCTAAGGACAAATAAATTGGCAGCAGATTGTGGTTTATGATAATGGCAGTCCCAAAGGGACTTGGCTTTCTTGGTGACATTGAGGTAAATTGCATTGTTCAAGATGTATACTGAGAAAGAGAGATAATGAGATGTATGGGGAAGGCACAATCACTGTTTTTACGGTATTGTTGACTATCAAAAGAAATGAAATGTAGGAAGCACCAAGTGAAGTCACATAGCTTGATTTAGAGGGTTTTCTATATTTACTTATATTTAAATATATGTGAATATAAAATTAAATAACTGTTGAACATCATCATTTCAATTCCTTTACCTACAATACCTTTAATTTACTATAAAGTTTAAATTTCTTATTAGGTGAAATCATATTATATTTTAATGGCTTAGAAAAACACTTATGGGGCGAAGTGATAGTTCAGAGGGTAGGGTGTCATACTGCACATGACCGACGCAGGCTCGATCCCCCGCATACCATATTGTCCCCTGTAATGCCAGGAGTAATTCATGAGTACAAAGCCAGGAGCAACCCCTGAGTATCTCTGGGTATGACCCAAAAAAAAGAAAAAAAAAGAAGAAATAAGCATTAATTGAGGAAACAAAAGTCAATAGAGCTCAGACATTGTACAGAAGTTAGTACATAGGATAACTTCTTTATAGAGAAACCAATATAGTTCTTTGGTGAAACCCATTTCCCAGAAATTCCATAAGATACCAGAAAGTTTCACCTCCAGTGAAACTTTTTTGTGTTGGACACCCAGTGCTGTATACCTTGTTTATGAACCAAAACTAAGTGGAGAAGCACATGTGAGTATCATTGTACATGAGTATTAAAAGCATGCTCAAGCAAATATATGAACAGAAAGGTCTCAGAGAAAAAGGACTAATCTGCAGTACTTTCAAAGCCCTTAAGATACCCTTCCTCCCCATGTTCTTTAGACCATGGAGTAAGTTCTTTAAGTATATGACTTTCAACTTTGCGTATACTTGGTGTAGGTGTATTCTATCCTAGACATGCAAATTTGAAGGCAGAATAAAATGAGTTCTATCTCATTGCTTTAGAATTGAGGCGAATATGGGCTTTTCTAAACTGGTAACTTAATTCTAAAGAAAGAAAGTGTTCATGGCCTTTGCCCATGTGGGAGAGTGACATACCCCCTTTCTCACTTCTCTTCCATGTTTTGCTCAATGTGATAGGAAGAGGAGATTCATTCCTAAAAGACTGTGTCATTTTTTAGTTGACTTTCCTAGAGCTGAGCTGAGAGCCATTGCCAAGGCCAGTGGGCGTAAATTTAGTCCATCTGACAGGAGATGAAGGGCTGTGGGATTTATGACTTATTTGAGTTCTCCTACATCACCCTCAGTGTCGCTCGCTTATGATGGCCCTGCCAAAAGATAAAGAAGTGTAGGACGCTTGGTACGGGCTGTGGTGACAGGCCAGGGACAAATGTCTCTGTTGGGTAAATTGATTTGAATGGCTCTCGTGAAATATCAGGTTAGGCTGAAAATATGATTGGGTTTAATGATCCTGCTGACTTCTGAGACTGTTGGAATTCCAAATCTAGGACAAGTTAATTAAAGTACTCTATAAAGGGGTATCTATGAATATTTGTAAGGCCATCTAATTATTAATGTCAGTGAATACCATCGCAAAAATCTCAGATCTCTTCTATCAAATGCATTGACTATCAAATATAATAAATATTATGACCAACTCGTAGAGTATTTATCTGGAAAAAACTGTTAAGAATATTATTGATTGTTTCACATCCCTGCAGCACTGGGCATCTAAGGAATAAATATATGTAATAAAAAGACAGAATACAGATAAACTATTTAGTCACCACTTAGTAGACTTAATAGTATTGTGGAGAAAGATATTTGCTTTGTGAGAAAGTAGAATGTTTGATAACTAAAGCAAGGACTAAATAGAAGGATTACTTTCTCAATTATGAAGAAAAATATTCACGTGTTTTGAGTGTGACCACTCAGTCAAAAATAATAGAGTTAGATTCTGTGTGTTGGGCCAAATCTAGCAGTTTTCTCTCTTTTTTCCACTTTAAGTTGTCTCCAAGTTTCTGAGTTGACTTTCAGCTGGAAACATATTTACTGTTGTTATCTCTGGTTAATTATTCATTGCTTGTAGTTTCATTTTATTTGGAGTAAGAATGACTGATTTCACATTTAAGAAGCATTACAAATCCCATTACTTCTCTGCAATTGTTTCTGCAGCAAGGAATCCTGTGTACCTCACAGATAATTCCAAGGGAGACATTTCCTCCTGATACTTATTGATCAGAAGAGCCGCAAGAAAGTAGGGTCCCTGGCACCTAGATATCCATTGTCTAGCTTTGTCTTGATGTCTGGGCAAAAGTGCCAACTTTCTTTGGCATATAGTGTGATTTCTTCATTTCTGTGAGTGGCAGAGAGCTCTGGAGAACCGTATCTAATGGGTATGAGGAGGATGGTAAATTGAGTTTAGGAAAGAATGAAATCTGTTGCCAAAAATGTTCTACTTTTAGAACCCCCAAAACCCAGAGTCAGCACTTGAAAGCTTTGGGCTCATTTGTCAATGTGGTCTAGAATGACAGTGCCAAAACACGACTCTCCCTTTGGAGGAGACATTCCAGCATAATTGCAAGACAAACTATCCCCTGAAGTCAAGAGGTGCCTCTATCTCAGACTGCTCCTTAGCAGAAGACATTTATCCTGGTCTGTGCTCAGCCACAGCTGGCTGTAGGGGACATAGTGAAAGGAAACTCCACTTGCTCAAAATCTGTTTTGCAAAATGGCCTTTTGTCTATGCAAGTGCAACAATAGCATTTTTCTATGAACTGTATTGTTCCTTGGACTTGCCACTTAGCACACATTTTGCTATTTGTAATTATTAGTGTATCTTGAGTTTGGTCATTCAGTTTAACATAATAGGATTAGATTCTTTTTTCGGCCAAATCTAACAGACATCTCTTTTTCTATTTAAAGTGGTCTCCCAGTTTCTGAGTTGACTTTTGGCTGGAATCATATTTTTATTGATGTTTTTGTGGACCCCAAACTAAAAGTGGTCATCACCAACAAAAATGGGTTTACTTAAAAACAGTATGCATAATCCATTTGTAAGTGTAGTTTCAAGATGAGACACACAGGCACTTCCCAGAACTCTGGACAGCTCCTGCTAATTTAGCCTTGAGCAGTAGTATCCCTGGAGAAGGAGCCTCTCGCCTTCTATTGTCGGAGCAGGGAAAGAAGTAGACTTTTCTTCAGAGATGTTACATTTTGGGAGTCTCAGATTTTGCTGATTTTGCTTGTGTTGGAACTCCTCTACATTCCAAAACTCTGATTTTAATGTGGTTACTACCTATCGGTCTCACTTTCTGTTTTTCCCCACTTTGTAGGAGACTATTGAGCTGAGAGAAATTAAGAAACTTGCCCAAGTTCACATAGCTTATAAGGAGCAGGCCATTTCTGAGCTGTACCTGGTTCCAAAATATTCTACGTGAAACTACTTTGTCTGTTGCTAAGTATAGGATATAAATATTAATTTTTCTTGTCACCCTCCTCAAGATTAAGTGTTGCCACACTATTAGTTGTCCAGTGACTCTAACCTTCACCAGGCCAGGATTTGTCCAAGTTCTTACGTCTAATACTCATTTCTCATGATCTTTTCATCACCTTTTAATTCTTGCTGTTTCAGGTTTTAAATCATATGTTACTGCCTAGAAGTGTTCCATAAATCTCAAGGCTTGCCTCACTTGCCCCTCTCGCTCATTTCCCTTATTTTTCATATGGTAATGATCACACTTGTGATCTTTGCCCTCTTTATCTCCTTTCCCAAATTCATATACATGAAAGCAAGATTTCTGTTTGTCTTGCTGACTCCCATACCTTTCAGTATCTGGAATGTAGTAGCTCAGCAATAGTTTCATAAGTGACCAAATCCTCAGATGAATATATACTTCCAAATACTGAATTTCCAAATACGGGGGGAAATCTGTTGTAAGAAATTGACACAAATACTCTCTATACAGATAGAGAAAAATAAGGAAGAGAGATGAGCAGTAACTAAATAGTAGAATATTCCTGGATTAGGGCATCTCTGAGTTAAGTCTAGTGGGTAGATAAGATTCTCGTGTACAAAGACATTGGGAAAAAGTATTCCTGGTAGAGGGAATAGATGAGTATGCTCTCAAAGATAAAACATGCAGGATAAACAGATGTCAAAAAGTTTGAACTCAAGTATTAACTATTGGTTTTTATCATCAGGGTTGTTACTTTTAGCATTTATTTTATTATTTTATTATTTTAATGAGGTATTTTCTCACTTACTTATTTCATTTTTTTTCTTTTTGGGTCATACCGGCAATGCTCAGGAGTTACTCCTGGCTCTGAGCTCAGGAATTACTCCTGGCAGTGCTTGGGGGACCACATGGGATGCTGGGGATTAAACCCTTGTCAGCTGTGTGCAAGGCAAACGCCCTACCCACTGGACTATTGCTCCAGCCCCCACTTATTTAATTTTTAAAAAATTAAATACGTTTATTTAATTAAAGAACTTTGTTTTACAAAGTTATTGATGCTTGAGTTTTAGACATATAATATTTCACCACTAGTCCTACAACGAGTGTCAATTTCCCTCCACCAGTGTTCCCATATTCCATCTGCAACCCCAACTCTGCCCTATCCCTTTTAACTTGACAGGCACATTACAGAGTTCCAGTATTGCAGCTTAGAGCTTATGTTTTCAGAGTTGTTGAGTCTCTGTCAAAAAGGAGTATTCTTCAGTTCTAGGCACAATTCCTCTGCTATCATCATTTTCCTCTGAATCATATTTTCCTTGGTTGTAATAAAAAATAACTCATGGTTCTGAATTTTTAATGAAATAATGTGCACCAGAAAAACTTAGTTCTTAGTAGGTCCTTTCATCCATGGAAACTGAGCTCAGTGGAGGTGATCTGCTAATTTCAGAAAAGGCTGGTTTAATTTCAAAGAGCAGATTCCTTTCAATGCCATAATTAGAATGGATATTCGCATTTGCAGAGAAGGAACTATACCAAGAGTAAATGTATTTTGTTCATAAAATACTGGGCTTAAGGGTAGAGAAGATAAATTCTAGTCTTGCTATAACCTTGGGCTCCGGGAGCTCTAAAAAGCCATTCAATTCATCATTGTCTCTGTCCTTGTCCTTAAAATTGTTATTATAAAAAATACTTGAATATGAACTCGACCTCTTCTTAAGGATTTCAATAAGGAAAGTTAAGATCACTTGTCTCTAGAACATTAAGCTGAAGCAGAAAGGTGCCATATGAAGTATTGTAATGGAAATGATGTGAAAGGGGGAACGAAGCAACTTAATCATTTTCACAATGCAAAGGTGCTACAGCAAGTCATAATTTTCGCCCAGAAATTTTTGTAAATTAAATAATGATTCTGGGGCTAGCCAGATGGATCAGCCTAATGTTCTGAGGTTTGTCATGGTGAATTGTGGTGTCACTTATCAAGTACCTACTTAAAGAGAGGAATAGGGGATAGAGGGAAGGTTAGAAGAATAGTGAACAACCAAGAAAATGATAGATTGCCTGGGGGGGAACAAGAAAAGTAAAGGGAAATCTTTTCCAGGAGAAAACAAAGTGGAAAACAGACCCAGTGGCAATAGGAAACCAGAGTGGGTCAGATTCTTTAGCTCATTCTACAAGAGGACAAAACACCAAGATTCCTGAGTCTTGTATCATGCATGGGTTTGGTGAATCCCTAACACATCCTATGAGTGCCATAGGAAAAATGAGAACACAGGCTGAGATAAACTGAGAAATTTACCCAAGTTCCTAGGCAGGGCTCATGAGTATCTAGTCCAACTCTTTCCTTTCCTTCCTTCCTTTTTTTTTTTTTTTTTTTCGGAGAGGGTTGTGGAGTGAGGTGGTTCAGAGTGTTGCTATCAAGGCCTACTCTTTGCTCTGTGCTCAGAGGTCAATTTAGGTGCTGCTCAAGGGACTATTCACTGTTAGTAATCAAACCTTGGCCTCCTGCATGCAAAACCTGTGCTATCCTTTAGAATAAGTTTCATTGTCTGATGCTAGACATGGAATGTGTTCTCTGATTCCAAAGGTTTTCCCTATTTCCTAATGTAATTTTAAGAATTAGGAAATATTCATGATAAAATGGATTGTGCTTTATGAAGGACTAATTTTGAAATATGTGATTTTCTTTGGAGGAAATAATCATCTTCTTTCTCAAAGCTTTCTTGAAAATTAGAATCAGAAAGCTATTACAAGTAAGCCTTTGTAGTGGGAGTAGCTAGCATTGCTCACTTTAACAATAAACTTCTGCCATCTGGGTTATTGCAAATTTTCCTAAATTGGTTGGTCTGCCTGCTGTCTAAGAGAAGGAGCAACTAGTACAGGGAAAGGATTCAAAATATAGCCAGGGATTTGTCCTTTTTTCTTTTCTGTAAGATTTTGTTTAATTATCACTGCAGTAGAAGCCGGCCAGAGTCAGAAGTCTTTTCTTTCTGCTCAGTGAGCAGCCCAATAAAGCTTCAGAATGTTCAGCACAAACAAATGCTGTTTCATTTTCTTCCAACCTCTTACAAAAAATTAAACAAGAATTCCCTTTTTTGTTTGTTTTCGAATAATCCTGCCAGACAATGAAACAGGAATTAAAGAAAATGAAATGGTGGGAATGATCACAAAAATATTAAATAATGTCGAAATCCCAAGCAAGGCAATTGGTTTATAAACACATGCATTCTATCACTCTCTGGGCTCTCTTTCACTGACATAGCCTTTAGTTTTTTATAATAAGTACCATTTGTTTTTAATCCTTGACAAACTTCCACTTAGAGTCTGGGAATGACCAAGAGATTTCAGGAGCAAAGGAGTCAGTTCGAACCAGGAGGGCTGGAAGGCTGTGGTTCCTAGGAGTGGCATTCAAAGATTTTAGAAACCAGTCTGTGTTTGGCCCTTTATCCTGTTAGGCTGGCAAGGATTACTGCCAGAAAAGTAACTGGAGGATTTGAAATCATGCATTCACCCTGTTTTCCCAAGTGCTCTTTCTTTCTGAGTACTTTTCTAGGTCATCGAGACATCGCTCCAGACTTAGGTAAATTTATTTATTTATTTATTCATTCATTCATTCATTCATTCATTCATTCATTCATTCATTCATTTGCTTTTTGGGTCACACCCGGTAGTGCTCAGGGGTTACTCCTGGCTCAGCATTCAGGAATTACTCCTGGTGGTGCTCAGGGGACCATATGGGATGCCAGGGATCGAAGCCGTGTCGGCTGTGTGCAAGGCAAACACCCTACCTGCTGTGCTATTGCTCTGGCCCAACTTAGGGAAATTCTTTAGGGATCCAGACATCTTGGGCCAATTGGTTTGAGACAGCCACTCCCAGTGGGTGTTTAATCTGATCTGCTGGGTGGCTTGAGCCCAATGTGGAGGGCTACTATCTTTCTGAGTCAACAGGAAGGGGCCGATTCTTTGGAAACTAGTACAAACTCCTTACTGCCTTAATTTTGTTCTGTACAAGCTCAGTCAAAAGGAAACATTCTTGAAAAAAATATTTCTCTTGGAGCCAAGCCTACTGGTGCTTAGGTGCCACTTCCTGTAAATTGCTCAGGGGTCTCTCCTGGGAGTGGTTGGTGCAAGGGAGCAAACCTAGGCCTCCCGCCTGCAATGCTGGTGGAGTCATTCATTTCTCCCATGAGTGTTCATGCTGCAGGGACAGAGGCCTTGCTGAATATTTCGCGGCTTCTGGATTTCTCAACAACAGACCTTTAACCGAATACTTTATTTTCTCTGGTGGGGCTATCTTGTACTTTGTAAGGTATTAAGCAGCAGCCCTAAACTCCACTAACTTAATATTATGCCCACACTTTCCCAGCTGAGAAATAAAAAAAAGTGTCTCCAGATGTTATCAAATGTCCCCCATGGGGAATGGGACCTGGATGTGACCAAAAGCCACTGTTTTAGATTTTGTACACTTTGAAATAGAACCACAGATTTCTTTTTCCTCCATTCCTCTTAAACATACTAAGGTGAACCTTCTGTTGGTAAAGAATTGCATTTTAATCATTTAGTGGCTGATTGATCTTAAATATATCAAACAGACATTGAAGAACTAGTAATGTATGGCCTCTTGAGCTTCTGGCCCTTTTGTTTGAGGTCAAGATTTGCTGCCTACTATGTGAGAAGTGACTTGAAAGTTCTGTCTCCTTTTCTTTATCTATAACAAGATGCCGATGACACTTTCTATTCTTGTGGAAGAAATGATGAAATGTGATAGACTACTGAAATCAGATAATGCAATGCCTCCCCTGTGCTGTCAATTCAGTTAATATTTGTTGTTACTATAAAGATAATGTTTTATAGTGATAAATTATGAAGATAGAGTTAATTTTATTTTTTAAGTGTGTTTTATGTAGCATTGGCTTATATAATAGTTTCCGGGTTGTGATTGTACAGTCTTATAAATAAGCACACATGTATGTGGTGCTATATTATGTTATATGTATATTACATTCACCACTAAAACTAGTAGTTACGTATTTGTTTTCATACACTTTTACTTGTAGAAAATAGAAATCGGGAGTATGTGCATGCTCACACAAATACACACACCTGTGGCTTATTGAACTCTGCTTCTGCACCTCTTAGTGCAAACCCAGGACATTGTGATTAGCACAAAAAAACTCCGCTTCTGCTCTTTCCGGCACTTTTCTCCTGGGTTTTCCTTCCTCAGCAACCATCAGATGAAACCCAAATAATTTTCTTGATTTACAAGCTGGGTCCCCATGAGAAAGCTCCTATGGCTGCTTTTGATTTTATGCTTTATTGTTTAGACCCCTTGATAAACCCCATGGCATCTTAAAAAGGAAACCAAAAAATAAAAGATAGACTTCTCTTTGGCCAGAGTTTTATCAAATCCATGTCTGTAATGACATGAAATAGAGGAAATGATAAAATCCATTTTTTTGTGGATATGTTTTTTTTTTCTGCAGAAGCAACGTGACCTTGAGGAACTCCGAGATCTGAGTTCGCTGTTCGTGGCATCACCCTCCTCCTTCTTTCCTCCCCTCCTCCTCCCCTCCTCCTCCCCATTCAATACCTCAACAACCAGCAATCACTCTGCCCTCCTGCTCCAAATTTATGACCAAGAACAGACCATAAACAGAGAAGACCAATCCCAAACCCAGGCACCGTACTTTCTGTTTGCCAGAGGTGCGACAGCTTAATGGGACCATAAAGAATACATACGCCTGCATCCCCACTCACCCTATGAATAACACCTCTGAAAATGGTAGTGACGGGGGCTACAGTGACTGCTAGGAACTCTGAGCCCTGAGACACAGGCTTCTCCTAAACCACCCAGGAGTAAAGTATCCCCAAAATAATCTCACTGGCAGGGCTGGAGCGATAGCCCAGCGGGCAGAGCGTTTGCCTTGCATGTGGCTGGCCAATGCCGGCCCGGGTTCGATCCTCGGAATCCCATATGGTCCCCCTGAGCACCGCCAGGAGTAATTCCTGAGTGCAGAGGCAGGAGTAGCCCCCTGAGCGTCACCAGGTGTGACCCAAAAAGCAAAAAAAAAAATCTCACTGGCAAGAAGCCCCTGCCAACAAATGGGTCAAGGGAGACCGGGCTTGTTTGCTCACCCAGGGTGACTAGTAAGACAACACCTGCTTATCAGATGCTTAGATGTCTAAAACTGGCATTCCTATAGGAGATCTGTGCGGCTAAAAGCACACCTTTTTTAGCTACCATCTCCCTCCTGTTGTTGTTTCGCTAGTATATGAACCATAGATTGATGTTTCCCAAGCTTGAAAGCATGAAGGGATTCTTCACCTGGTCTATGGTTTCTGATTCAGTTTGTCTGCATAGAACCCCAGACTTGCGTTTCTTTACAGATCTGTAAGTGATCCTCATGCTTCTTGCCTTTCATAAGCAGTTGGGAGTGAGACATATTGCATATTTCAGTCCTGCCCTTTCTACCTGCTTCTCTTTCCTCCACTCCAAAACAGTTTTTTTGAGTGTGGCACTGGCCAGTTTTTATAGAAAACAGTAATAATCTCTCCAGAGTTTGGATCTGGGAAGACAAATATTTTTGGTATTCACACATCATCAGAAAAACTGAGAATCAGAACTTAGTTATTATTGAGTTTAATGTCCTTCCTCTCATACAATTTTGAAAGTTAGTAATCTGACAAGCAGCTTCCATATCCTTTACAACTTTCTGTTACGATTTAAGGGTTTTTGACTAAAGATGCAAAGGTCATCTGGTTCTTCTCTTGTGTGGTGGAGCACTTGTGACATGTCACAAACTGTTTCTACCCAGTTGGGTAAGGAAACACATCCACACAAATCTAGTGCAGCACCTGTCACCTTTGGGGATGCTTTTCCTTCCTTTACCTTCCCAGCTCTAGTTATAGTAAGGAGTCTAAGCTATGAGTTTGATTTGCTTCTCACTTGCAAGTACAGATTGAGTTTAATACATGAATGATCAACTGGGCCCCAGCAGAATCACTTTGTTAGGACAATGACTGGAAGAAACAAGAGGCAGCAAGGACTCAGCAATCTATCCATCTGCATAAGAGTTAGAAGGAGCGATTTTTTTTTCTTTGAGAAATGCCTATAATCCTAAAGAGACTGTATTCTTGTGACTCCTGGAGGTCAGCTGCTAGTCTGGAGGAAGGTGGAGTAGAATATTGTGTGCATGAAACCCTTCCATTAACAATATTGTAAATCTGGCATCTACAATCAAACAAAGAAAACCAAAACAGTATACAATTGAGAAAATGAGGAGAAAGGACAAAGAGAACTTCCGTGTTTACAGGAAGGTCATATCTATTTATAAGCATATAAATAGATATATTTATATATGTGTTTGTGTGTATTTTATTTGTTGTTTTTGGTTTGGGGGGCATACCCAATGTTTTACAGGTCTAACTTCTGGTTTTGTGCTCATAAATCACTCCTTGCAGTGCTCAATTGTATACAAGTGTGAGAAGTAGATCCAGGATTTGAACTTGGTTTAATCACAGGCAAGTCTAGTACTTTACTTTATGTACTATCTCTCTCATATATATATGTATATATATACATATATATAGAGAGAGAGGGGGTGAGAGAGATAGTATATATATATAGAGAGAGATATAGATATATAGATTTATTATTGATAGAATAAAATACCTGAGTCCAGGTTTTAATAATATCCCCTACCCTATGAAACTTTTGCTGTATAGTTGGTTCATCATCTAGAGACAAATAACTAGAAATGCTGTAGTAGAAAATAAAATAACTTGCATAAATTACATGCATCTCTCAAAAGCCTAAACATACTCTGAGGATAAATTATGCCATAATGAAGCCTCTCTGGGGGAAATTTCCTACATCTGCTTTTATTTTTTTCTGTGCTGCTGTACAATTGGTTTTTCTCTTCCTGTCTGATCCTGGGTGAGCTCCCATAGAAGAGAATGGATGGCCCTTTCCACTTGAGTTGGACTCTTCATTCAGATCTTTTCAAGCACATTATAAACTCTAATTCATTAACATAATCATAAATGGTAATGTCCTGTGAAAAAAGAGAGGTGATGGCACCAATTTAAACAATCTTCTTGTAGTGGCACATCAAATCAATGTCGGTGCAAACACTTGAACCAGGAATTGAAGCAACCCGTTCCTCTGCCAAATTGATAGCAGCACAACAGTTGAAACAAAGATGAAACTGTGGTCCACACTTGCATAATATGCCCTGTTGTACTTAACATATGGATCTGCTATGATCAGTGACAAGAGGAAAAAAAAATTCACCAGGATAAGGAACTTAAGACGGAATACATGCTACTTAACATAGCCACACACTAATCTGCAAAAGAATATTCATGAGTTCATTCACAGAATTTTAGGATTTAGATTTAGCTGAAAAATTTTATTGTTGACTTAATTGAACCCAGATCAAAGGTGCATATCCAGGGGCCGGAGCGATAGCCCAGCGGGTAGGGCTTTTGCCTTGCAGGTGGCCGGCCTGTGCCGGCCCGGGTTCGATCCCCGGCATCCCATATGGTCCCCCACGCACCGCCAGGAGTAATTCCTGAGTGTAGAGCCAGGAGTAACCCCACAAAAAAAAGGTGCATATCCAAAGTCACCCTAAGTAACTTTCTCTCCTCATTCTTTTTTTTTTTTTGCTTTTTGGGTCACACCCGGCAATGCTCAGGGGCTTCTCCTGGCTCTGCACTCAGGAATTACTCCCTGGCGGTGCTCGGGGACCATATGGGATCCCGGGATCGAACCCGGCCGGGCATGGGCGGCCGGCAAGGCAACGCCCTACCCGGCTGGCTATCCCGGGCCCCACTTTCTCTCCTCATTCTGCTTAGCCATTGTTACTATAAATTTTATGTGCTCCAGATCACAAACGATATCTACTTATTCCTTGAAGTCTTCTAATTCTGCATTAAAATATTTAAACACGTTGCTTTATTTATTTGGAAATAGGTTATTAAACAAATGATAGAAAATATTTTTTTTTCCTGCAGGGCATCTAACAAAACCTGGTCTTTGTGGGACATGATTAACAAAAATCTAACCCCCCATTCTCTTTTTTTAATGTTTTACGAAGTGTATTTAAATGTCACAATATCCCGTGAGAAGGTATTATGTTTATCTCCCCATTATATAAGGAGTAACAAAATCCTGCCCTGACCATGCAGTTTACAAATGAGAGCCAGAATGGGGATGCAGAAAGCTGGTTTTAGTAGCAACACCATTTTCTGATTTCTTACCTTTGTCTAGAAGAGGAGGTAGAGAAGATCTTTTCCACTGGGGAAAGAGCTAAACTCACTACAAACCATACCTCCGAATAGCTAATGAAGATGTATCATAGTCATTGATATTAAAATGAACCACTGTTGCTATATAAAGTGGTTTATTTCAAATGAATTTTTCTGTTGAATGAGAATTTGTTGTTGTCATCTGAGGTGTGCTGTGTATAGTTACCTTTACACAGCTGGGGATGGGACAATCCGGAAATATTGGTAGCAGGATTGCATCTCTGGAGAACTGCAAGCATGATGTAATGCACTAGCTTTTGTTCAGTTGACTTGAATTGGTGAGATACTGACCAGAGATTCACTAAATAATATTTCAACAGTGAGACATACATTTTTGCGGCTTCTGAGCTTAAAACTTTCCAGTTGGATATAGTCTGCCTTTTGTTTTTCTGGGTCTGGTTCAAACTGATTTTATAAAGAACTGTTTTTTTCACCATGGTTTCTCTGGTCAGTGTGACCTGACGCATTTCTGGGTAATGGCAGTGAAAACCGGTCATTCTCCAAGAAGGCCACGTAGCAGTATCCTTCCTGGGGAGCTCTTGACTTCTGGAGGGACAGAACCCTTGTTCCAAGGACAAAATAGCATTAAGAGGGTGGATTTGGAACCCAACTGTATTTCCCTCCCCCCAGCTCAGATGGCAAAATTGACACCACAAAAGCAGAGTTGACCTTCATGTTGCAGCTCTCTTGCCTGTAAAGTAAAAAAAAAAAAAAGTTTCAAAACTAAACAAACACTCAGAGTAGTTTTTCAGAGAACAAACACTCAGAAGACCAGAGTACTCATTTTCAAACTTCATCCATTTCCATACCAAACTCTAGTAATTACCTGGGACTCTTGTTAGGATATGAGAGGGGCTACTTTTTTGCACAACTTCAAGTTCTGGTGGTTTGAAGCAGAAACATCAAAGTGAAGACGTGTCCCACTGTTCAAGAGGAATTGTAGATTTCCTTTCCAGAAATATCTCCACCCTCCCACAGGTGGTTCACAGCTGGTTTCCAGAAGCAAAACTTCTCTATCTAAAATAGAATTTAGCCCACCTAAATTCTATGGGGTCGAGGTGTGGCCTATATAGTCCTCCTTTCAAGGATTCCTTCTTTGTATCTATTCACATTCCCTGGAAGCATGTGTGAATATATTTTGACGAGGTGTACAAAACTAAGTCAACCTTTTAGGAACCAGGTAGTAAAAAGAAAGGGAAAAATGTATAATGCAGCTTGTTTTTTTCAGAAAATCATGCAATACTGTATCTTCTCACTCATCTGTCTCTCCTCTTAGTAAAATTATGACTATTGATTATACCACCCGTAATTAAATTCATCTCTGCATTCAAGACGTCTCATGTCCCCAAGTGTCCTATTCTCCTGCCAGCACTGGAGCTCTCTGAATGCAGGAGGTAAGAAAGCTGGCACTGGCATGCAGATCACATCTAGTTGTAGACATGGAATTCAAGAAACCAAATTCACCGAGAGCCAACATTTACCCAACAACTTAACACATGCCAGCAACAGCTGTAAGGCTTTAAATATTCAGTGCAACTACACAGCTCAAGCTTCTATCTCCTGTTAGAAGACAAGAAGATGGAATAACAGGAGGAACAAGGACTGGAGGTAAATATACCAAGGTCACACAGATATGGTGTGACAGAGCTAGGCTTTGAACCTCTACTCTCTAGGTCTAGAAACTATGGTTTGAATCTTGATTCTATAATGCATCAAATGACAGAGGTTCTCTAGTTTCTATCAGATGATCACAGTAAAATGAGAATGTATTCTATATATACGGTCTTGTACGTGCATGGTATGTGCATGGTTTTTCTGTGTATATTCTATATATCTATAGTACCAAGTGTGTGAGTGAATGTGTGTGTAGATATGTGTGTATGTATATATATATATATATAAACACATGTGTGTGTGCAAATAGGTAGATACCTGTTTGTTTCTAGAAAAGGTTGTAGTACTCTTTTATTAAGAAAGAGAATCAAGGACTAGAGCAATAGCACAGTGGCTAGGGTGTTTGCCTTTCACATGGCTGACCTGGGTTCGAACACCAGCATCCCATATGGTCCCCTGAGCACCGCCAGAAGTAATTTCTGAGTGAAGAGCCAGGGTAACCCCTGAGCATTGCCAGGTGTGACCCAAAAAATCAAAAAAGTAAAAGAAAGAGAATCAAGCTGAGAGAGAGCAGAGAGAGGAGAGAGAGAGGTTGAGGCTTGAACAATTCCAAGAAGGCTAAGATCAAGGGCCTGCTACCTTCTGAAAGAAGTAAAGGGATGTGAGAGGTTGAAATAGAAGGTAAGCAGGGGCAGAATGCTGAGTATTTTGTTGTTTATTTTGGGGCCACACCTGTAAATGCTCAGGAGTACTCCTGTCTGTACTCAGGAATTACTTCAGGTGGTACTGGGTCCTTATGGGATGTTGAAGAACCTGGGTCCACTGTGCGCAAGCAAGCAATCTACCTAGCACTGTACTATCACTTGTCCTAAGTACTGAGTTTTCAATGCAAGTATGAAATGCAAAGCCTTTGAAATATTTTAAACAAAAGGGATTACAAACAAAAATTAGATTTTTAAAAGACAACTTTTGTAGTTAAAACCCAAAGATTGGCTGCTTTTACAATCAAACAGGTAAAATGTGAGGGGGTTTGGCCTTCAGTGTCTGGCAAAGATCTGTGTGATATGGTGTTTTAGAGCTTCTTGATAATCCAGTTTATAACACAGCCTCCATCCCCTTCCCATAAAAGATGATTTTTAAATTAAAAACTCTTTTAACATAAATAGATGTCATGTGGTTACCCACATACATATATATCATGTAAGAATTTTTCAATTAAGCAACCCCTTTTCACATAATTGTATGGCATGTAGGAATCTTTGTACTCTGTAGATAAAGAATCCTGTTTTATACAGAATGTAAATAATCTTGCTCCATCAGGCTTCTGGTGAGACTATGCCATTGAAATGAGTGAGCTTCCAGGACCTTGATTAGATAAACTCTAACAGTGGTGGAGAAATTGCAAAGACTATGGCTCTAGCATGAAAATTTATTCTACTTGGAGGTAGTGCCAATGTCATTTTCAAGTTTTCCTTTTTAGATACTCAGGCTTTTATTAATAGCTTCTATCTTTTTAATTCCCCATTCATGGACATTTCACAGTAGCAGTTTGAACTGATGTGAAAATCAATAATAATATCTACTTTCTGAAAGATTCTCTTATTTGCTGAAGGCTATTGAAGTGGAGGACAAAATGTAGCATTTGCTGGAAGTGTGAACAGATATCTTTTGATTACCTTTCATGGGCTTAAGGTTCAGCTGAAATGGGTAACATATGTAAATACAGTGGTGACTGGTGAGCTGCAGATGTCTCTAATGACCATTCCCAAATGCGCCACGTTGTGCTGCAATGCAATACAATTAACTCTGCCCACCACTGAGTCTTCTCTGAGCTCCTTCTGTTTCTATTTCTTTAGAACCTACAGAGAAAACTTAAACATTAACTGCCTGGTTTTTTTTTAAAATTCCATCCAAAATGAAGTTTATGATCATTTTACAATCTCTCTTATTCACACTACATTTTAATAGGATTTTAAGGCAGTGGATCATGATAATGTTATTTTCCATTATAATAAGAATTGCTATCCATTGAGTGCCTACTGATTTCCAGGACCGGGGTGGTTATAGTATCTTATTTACTTCTTAAAGCAGTTTTGAGAAAGGTAGTCATAAGTGTACAGATGAAGAAATTAAAGTTAAAGAATGGCTTGGTAGTGATTGGGGAAAGTTCTATAATTGCCTCATTGTATCCAGCAGAGGTCTAACGGCATAGGGAGAATTGTGTTAAGATTTGAATAACACATTTTAAGAGATACATTAGAAAATGAAGAAAAATTGGAGGTGATATTGAAGATTAATTAATTAAACTATTTCATTTTCTTGTTCCTGGAGCAAGTGGATGCCTTTGGGTTCTACTAGCATGAGACAGGACATATGGAGATATTACTGGTGCCCGCTCTAGCAAATAGATGATGAACGGGAAGATAGTGATAGTGATAGTGATTTCATTTTCACATACTATCGATAGACAGCTACTGAAAGAGCATAGAGAACTATGAGCGGTTTAATGTTTTTACCCTCTATCAGAGAGAATGAAGATCCTATGGGACTATATTATGGAAGGAGCATCACAGTTGTCCTACTCTGACATAAATAAATTGGGTGTGGGTTTGGGCCAAACACTGAATTCACCCTACAGTTTTCAGAGATTTCTCCTGGCTGTGCATTGAGGTAACACCTATTGATGCTGGGACCAGGACCCTTCCTGAGGCCGCATTCACTCTCAATGGAACAAACATCTCTGAATGCAGCAGTTATGTGTACCTAGGTCGAGAAATCAACATGATGAACGACCTAAAACCTGAGCTGTGCAGGGAGGAAGAGAGCGGCATGGAATGCCTTCAAAGGCATTGAAGAAATAGCTAAAAGGACAAAGAACCTCCGGCTCCGGGCACATCTCTTCGACTCCACCGTTCTCTCTGCATTAACAACGCCTCAGAGACCTGGGCCCTACGAAAGCAGGATGAGAATGCCGGGTCTCCCAGAGAGGCATCGAAAGAGCTATGCTTGGAATATCACGCCTCACTCAAGTGAGTGAAGGAATCCGGAGTTCTGACCTCCGTCGCTATTCCAGAATCAGGGATGCTGTCTCGTTTGCCAAGGCATCGAAAATCAGATGGGCTGGACATGTAATGCGATTTGGAGACAACCGCTGGACTAGAGCCCTTACCGACTGGATCCCACGGGATGTCAAAAGATCACGTGGCCGCCCACCTACAAGATGGTCAGACTTCCTTGTTAAGACCCTGAAGGAACGGTTTGAGGCTCTTCATATTCCTGAATCAACCAGATGCTATTGGGCTACATTGGCACGTGATAGGGTCCAATGGAAATGTTACTGGCGCCCGCTCGAGCAAATCGATGAATAACGGGATTCAAGTGATCAAGTGATCAAGTGATCAAGTGACCAGGACCCTTATATGGTGCCAGGCATTAAACCGGAATTGGCAGCCTGCAAAATAAGTGACTTGACCTTTCTACTTCTCTCTGGGCCAGTATATAGATTTTTCTCTTTTTGTTTCTTTATTGAATCACAGTGAGACAGAACATTACAAAGCTGTTTATGATTGGGCTTCAGATACAGTGTTCCAGCACCCATCCCTCCACCAGCACCATTTCCCATAACCAGTGTCCCAGTTTTCCTCCCACCTTCCCCCCCATCCTGCCTCTATCTCTATGGCAGTCACTTTTTCTCCTCTCTCTCTTTTTCTCTCTTTCTCCCCCCCTCTCTCTCCTTTTGGGCATTGTGGTTTGCAAGATAGGCAATGAAGGGTCATCGTGTATATCCTTTGTCTGCTTTCTATACTCAACTCTAGTTTAGCATTACAGTTTCCATCTATGATGGTCAAACTGGTCCCTTCTCTGCCCCTGACACACTTGTGGTAAATTCCAAATATATATGAGTCCTCCTGGCCCCTGTTCTCCCTGGCCGTTTTTTATATCCCACAAATGAATACTGTCATTCTTTATCTGTCCTTCAAATTATGGCTCATTTCATTCAGCAGAATACTATCTGTGTCCATCCATTTATAGGCAAATTTCATGACTTCATTTTCCCTAACAACTGCATAGTGTTTCATTGTGTAGATGTACCATAGTTTCTTTTTTACAGTCATCTGTTCTTGGGAGCTTAGGTTGCTTCCAGATTCTGCCTATTCTGAATAGTGCTACAATCGCTATAAAAGTGCAGATGTTGTTTCTGCTGTGTGTTTTGGGGCCCCTAAGTTATATTCCCAGAAGTGGTAGTGTTGAGTCTAACGGGAGGCCAATTTCTAATTTTTTGGAGGAACGTTCATATTGTTTTCCCAGAAAAGGCTGGACCAGTCAGCAATCCCATCAGAAATAAATGACAGTCCCTTTTCTTTCCACATCCATGCTAGCACTGGATATTCTTGTTGTATTGTATGTGTGTCAGTCTCTGTAGTGTGAGACACATCTCATTGTTTTGATTTGCATCCCCTGATGATTAGTGATGAAGATCATTTCTTCATATGACTTTTGGCTATTTGAATTTCTTCTTTGAGGAAGCTTCTGTTCATTTCTTCGCCCATTATTTTATTCTCATGAATTGGGAGAATTAACATAGTCAAAATGGCAATAGCCCCAAAGCATTATACAGAGTCAGTGTAGTTCTTATAAGGATACGTAGGACATTTTTCAAACAAATTGATCAAATGCTCCTGAAATTCTTATGAAATAATAAGCCCCCAAAACAGCTAGAGCAGTCCTTGGGAAAAAAAAGCTGGGAGGCATCACCTTCCCCAAAGTCACACTGTACTACCAGGTGTTGTACATGGTATTAGAATAAAGACAGATCTGCAGACCAATGCAGTAAAATTGAATATCCTGACACACACACTCAAATATATTATCTCGTAATTTTCGATATGTGAGCAAGAACTATGAAATGTAATAAAGATATGATAGTGATAGGAACTATGAAATGGAGCAAGGAAAGCCTCTTTAACAAGTGGTGCTGGGAAAGACTGACAGCTACATGCAAAAAACCCATGAGCTCAGATCTCTATCTAACCCCATGCACAAGGGTCAGATCAAAAGGATTAAAAACCTCAACATCAGACCTGAATGCAGAAGGTGTATCAAAGAAAATGTAAGCAAAACCCTCCACAACATGAAGGCATCTTCAAAGGTGAAACATCACTGACCAAGCAGATGGAAGCAAAGTTAAAGCAATGGGCTACATTAAACTAAGAAGCTTCTGTACCTCAAAAGAAATGGTAACCAAGGTACAAAGACAGTTCATAGATTGGGAAATAATGCTTACCCAATACCCATATGATAAGGGGTTAATATCCAAGATATATAAGACACAGGTATAACTTTATAAGAAAAAAAGTCTAACTCCATACATAGATTTTTATTTATTTATTTGGTTTTGATGTCATACTCAATGGTTCTCAGAGCATACTCCCAGCTCTGTACTGAGGTATAAATCAAGCCCACATCACTTGCATGCAAGGTAAACTCCTTACCTGCTATACATTCTTCCTGGTCACATATGTAAATTTTAAGTAGGGAAAAGGGTCATAGTTGAGAGAATTCCAGGTTAAATGGATGCCATATATTAAAACACAGAGACAGAGAAGACAGTTTCAGGGATGTGCATTTAGAATGACATTAGAAAGTAATAATATTGAAGGCTGCAACGGTTAATAAGAGAAAATTATAAGAGGCCTTGAAAGGTTAAAATATTTGGAACCTTGATTTAAGTGCTCTGGATAAGAGAAAAGCACAGTTTTGTGAGCTTTTATTTTGCTTCAACATGGAAAGTTAGGGAGGATTTGGTGAAGAAATGGGAAAGGGCTTACAATAATGTATGTGATAAATGATGATGGTTGTAATAACCTGAGAAGAGATTGAGGAGTAGTGAGATCAGAGTGCTCTGAGGACGAGGGTACATAGGAATATCTTTCAGTCTGGAATTTGTTTGGAGATTTGTCAGGCGGAAGGAGATAATTTATTTTGTATATTTATAAAGGGCATTGTAAGGTCACTGGGAAACATTTTAGTTCCAATGCATTGAGGGGGCTTGACAAAAATTGAAAGCTTAAATACACCATCCATCACTGAATGTGCCCAAGCATTTTTCAAAGCATATTTTAAATGTATTGCGTGTACTGTAGATTAGGTAACTGCACAAGACAATGAGCCCACCCTTGAGGAGACTGCATCGAAAGATAATTACCAGCTAATTAAGGTCAATAAATTACGTGTTACTTATATGAGCAAAGAACAATGGAAATTAATTCTGCCTAGAGTCAAGGGGAGTTACTAATGGAAATGGTAAGAACTGCTGAAGAGTCAGGAGAAGGCAAAGTTGTGTGGTATCTGGAAGATAACCGAAGTGGAATTCCCAGGAAGCTTCTGAAATTGTAAACTAGGGCTAAGAAATACTCACAGCTGGAGAAACTTATTAGAAAGTTTTCAGTAGAAGCAAAAATTGTCAAGACTAATGTTTCCAGCAGATAAGCAGACAATATAAGTAAGTGAAATGAACAAGCCTAAGATAATAAGTGGCCATTGGGAATTTTAAAGCAAGTGTCTTTCCGAAAGGCCCTGCAACTACATAGCCCCGATAAATTGTTAACATGTAGGAAAGTTTGCCTCATGTTTCACATCTCTCAGTATTCTAAATGAAAATGGATATTGGGATATTTATGTTACATTTCCAGTTAATTTTTCCTCACACATTATCTTTTTTTTTATTATTTTTGCTTTTTGGTTACACCCCGCTCGGATTATTCCTGGCTCTGCACTCAGAATTACCCTGGCGTCTCAGGACCATATGGGTGCCAAACGCCACCCCTGGCTATCACCCCCCCACTATCTTTTAGAGCTGAATTTACAAAGCCAGAGCCAGGAGTTAAGATGGCTACTTTGTAGGCTTTGCTGTTGGTTCAATCCTACCTGGAACCATGTGGACACATCCGCCCCTTTCCCCCAAGCATCACTTGGTGCAGCCCTGGAGGCCTCTGAGCACTGCCAGTGTGACCTGGGGAAGCCCCGAGCTGTGAGAGCCTAAGCAGCATAGTGTCATAGGGTGCCCCCATGTTGAATTACTGACCCTGTTGGCCAGGAACCACAGAGAGGGTCCTAAGCACTGCTGAGGACAACCTCCCCATTTGTAAGATAAATAAACACCCCAAGGCCGTCCTCTTGGCTTATTTTGATTAAGGTGATTGTTAAATTATAAAGATGAATGGAGTTTTCCTAATGAAGGCACTGGTCTGTGAAAAGCCGATAATACTTCTCGAAGGGATAGCCAAGTCTTATTTATATCTGATGGTTCCATTTTCTACAACTGGGGATTAATGCTACTATAGTGACATCTGAAGAAGGCTTGGAGTATATAAGCAAGCAAGGTGAAAAAGACAAACAGATATTAAAAGACAAAAACACTACAAATCTAGGGATTAGTAAGTAGTTTAAGTAGCGGAGTGTTTCAAGTAGTGATGTACATAAGGTGATATCTATGGATGTATTTTCACACACAAAAAAGATACTGCTTGTTATAGTGCTTCTGTTGCACCTAAAGGGTACTTAATCCTTTACCAATGTACCACCTTCTGGCTGAGAATTCAAAATGAATGGCAAAGCAAATGATTTATGAGCCACTAAGTAAACGAACCCTAAGATGGAATCCTGAATAACATTCGGGTTGACGGGGAGAGGATCTTTAGAATGGTCCTAGGTGAGTGGCACTAAAACTAAAAAAGGGAGAGAGCTTCAAAGAGTAAGACCAATTTTGACATGTGCTATGTACATAAAAGGATGAGGACCCTGGGCTTTGAAGGGGCCCCTGGTGATCTCTGAGAGGGCATTTGAAGGATAAGAATCATCAGGATTTCAAGCTGCTGTTGCCCAGGCATCTCATCACATGAGTGGAAGGGTTGCAGAAGGCTCTGTTGGGAAGTTTGGCAGTAGAAAGGCTGTTACATTCCAAGGATAAAGCAAGGTTAAAGAAAGATTTCGCTCTTTTTCTAATGGAGTAGAATTGACAATATATTGAGATGAGTCAAGGGATAATTGATGAAGCAATATATGGAATGAGGCATAAAATGGAGAAATAAAAATTAGAGTAATTGAGACTCTTCTTCCTTCTAGACAGGTGAAAATATGAATCTTTGAAGGTAGCAGAGAGGAAAATTGAGGTAGTGTATGCCTGATGACTCTACATTTTCTCTAAGGCAGGAGATGAAAGAGGGGTTAGGAGGAAGGTGTGGGCTTGAAAAAATAGAAACAAGTTTAGAACAGCTGCTATAAGAATTTAATAGGGGCGAATAAAAGAATTGTTGAAGTTCAGACTGAGGTTGAAAAATCATTAAGTAGTAATGATCAGAACAGCTGTGAGGTTTCTCTCAGTACCAGGGAGTCTAGAAATAGAAAGGAGAGAGAGAAGAGTCTGGGCTGCACAAGCATCAGACAACGACCAATAAGAGTCAGCAGAAGGCCAATAAACCACGTGAACAATAGGTTAAGTGGGAGGTTGAATAGATTGACATGACAAAGATAGGAGTTAATAAGAGGAGTCTGAAAATGGCACATTTCTTTTCTGATGTCCCTGTGTTACCTAGTTTTTTTAAGATACTGGAATGGGAGATGCTTGTATTAGTTGAGACTATGGTCTGGGTGGCCTCCTTCTTTTCTAATTAAAACTTCCTTTCATTCTAGACATATGAAGCACACATCTTTATTTTTCTATATCATGATTGTCTTGATATATTAAACAAATTTTGAATCCATCAAGATGGAAGATGAGAGAGCTTAGGAATGGCCTCAATAAACATAAAGTGGATGATATTTTCCATTTGTACATCTTACCTCCTTGCACTGTGACCTCTCCGTTCCATTACCTTAGGCATCCATAATGGCTAAAACCAATCATGACATTGTCCTCTATGTAATAGGAAAGTTAGCCTTATGTTTTATTCAAACCAAAGTCTTATCAGTAGGGATTTGTTCTGCCTCCATATGGGTCCAAATAAGCTCCCTAAGGTTTTTTTATTTTTCTTTTTAATTTTTTATTATACCACCGTGAAACATACAATTATAAAGTTGTTCATAATTGTTTCTTGGTAATACAGTATTCCAGCACCCATCCCTCCACCAGTGCCCCATCCCCCACCACCAATGTACCCACACCCCCTCCCGACCACCTCAGTCTGCCTCAATAGCAGGTACCACTTTTTCCTCTCTTTCTCTCTCTGTCTCTGCATCTCTCTCCCTCTTCTTTTACACATTGCGGCTAGCTCTGTAGATATTTAGGGCTATCATTTAAGTCTCTTTGTGTATATTTAATGGTGAGTTCTAATCTGATATTACCATTCCCCATACTTAGTAAAACACTGGTATATATTTATATCCCATTAATATATTTATATCCCAGTCATTCTATATCTATCTTTTCCTTCTGACTAATTTCACTCAGCTTCATAGTCTCCATATCCATCCATTTGCTGGTAAATTTCATAATTTCATCTTTTCTGACAGCTGCATAGTATTCCATCATGTATATGTACCACAGTTTCTTTAGCCAGTCCTCTGTTCTAGGGCACTTAGGCTGTCAACTATTGTGAATAGCACAGCGATGAATAAAGTACAGATAGTGTTTCTGCTATGTGTTTTTAGGTCTCTTGGGTATATTCCCCATGAGTGATATTGCTGGATCAAATGGGAGCTCAATAGCTAGTTTTGGAAAAATGTCCATATTGTTTTCCAAAATGGCTGGACCAAATGGCATTCCCACCAACAGTGCATGAGTGTCCCTTTTTCACCACATCCACACCAGCACCCATTGTTCTTGCTGGTTTGGATGTGTGCCAGTCTCTGTGTGTGAGATGGACCTCTTTGTTGTTTTGATTTTCATCTCCCTGATGCTTAATGATGAAGACCACTTTTTCTTTCTTTTTTATGTTTTTGTGTCTGCTTTTTTGGTTTTTTAATTTTTTATTAAATATTTTATTATACCACCGTGAGATATACAATTACAACGTTGTTCATGTTTAGAGGTTTTGGTCACATAGTGTTCCAGCACCCCGCCCTCCACCAGTGCCCATTTCCCACCACCAATGTCCCCAATTCCCCCCCCCCTCCCATAACCTGTCTAAACCACAGGTTCTTTATCTCTTTTCTCTCCCCCTCTCTCTCTCTTCTCTTTCTCTTACACGTTGTGAGTTGCATTACTTACACTTAGAGGCCATCATGTGCATTTTTTGCCTGTATTTAATTCTCAGTTCTAGGTTGGTATTAGCCCTTTCGACATTTATTCACACATGTTCCCTTCTCTGTCTTACCTAACCTCTGACTCCCACACGTTTGCTGTAATTTCCACTTTTGGTAAGACCTCCTGATCCACACGTCACCTGACACTGGATTTTGGTGTCATAATATATATATATATATATGTGTTTGGTATGTGTGTATGTCATGCAAATAAATGCAGTCATTCTATATCTCTCTTTCCTTCTGACTAATTTTACTCAACATGATCCTTTCCATGTCCATCCATTTATAGGCAAATTTCATAACTTCATTTTTCCTAACAGCTGCAGAGTATTCCATTGTATAGATGTACCACAGTTTCTTTATCCAGTCATCAGTTCTCGGGCATACTGGTTGTTTCCAGGTTCTGGCTGTTGTGAATAGTGCTCTGTGAAAATAAAAGTGTGGATTGTGTTTCCGCTGTGTGTTTTAGGCTTCCCAGGGTATATTCCCAGGAGTGGTATGGCTGGGTCAAAAGGGAGCTCAATTTCCAGTCTTTGGAGGAATGTCCATATTGTTTTCCAGAAAGGTTGTACAAGTCGACATTACCACCAACAATGTATGAGAGTCCCCTTTTCCCTGCATCCATGCCAGCATTTGTTGCCCTTTACCCTTTTGGATATGGGCCAGTCTCTGTGGTGTGATGTGATATCTCATTGTTGCTTTGATTTGCATCTCTCTGACGGTTAGTGATGATGAGCATTTTTTCATATGCCTTTTTGGCCATTCCAATTTCTTTCTTGTCAAAGTTTCTGTTCATCTCTTCCCCATTTTTAATGGAGTTGGCTGTTTTCTTCTTATATAGCTGTAACAGTGCCTGATATATCCTGGATATTAACCCCTTAACAGATGGGTATTGGGTGAATATTCTTTCCCATTCTGTGGACTGTCTTTCTTTCTTGGCCAGTGTTTCTTTCGAGGTGCAGAAACTCTTTAGTTTCATGTAGTCCCATATGTTTATCTTTTCTTCTAGTTGCTTTGTTAATGGTGTTTCACCTTTGAAGATGTCTTTAGCTTCAATGTCATAGATGGTTTTTCCTATATTCTCTTCAATGTACTCTATGGATTCAGGTCTGATATTGAGATCTTTAATCCATTTTGATCTTATTTTTGTGCAAGCTGTTAGACATAGGTCCAAATTCATTTTTTTTTACATGTAGCTGTCCAGTTTTCCCAGCACCACTTGTTGAAGAGGTTTTCCTTACTCCAGTTTGGACTCTTTGCACCTTTATCAAAGATTAACTGATCATGTCTTTGACTGTGGGTGTCAGGATACACAATTTTATTCCATAGGTCCACAGGTCTGTTTTTATTCCAATACCACGCTGTTTTAATTACTACTGCTTTGTAGTACAGTTTGAGGTTGGGGAAGGTGATGCCTCCCATCTTCTTTTTCCCAAGGGTTGCTTTAGCTATCCTTGGGGTTTATTATTCCATACGAATTTCAGGAGTGTTTGGTCAATTTCTTTAAAGAATGTAATGGGTATCCTTATAGGGACCGCATTGAATCTGTACAAGGCTCTAGGGAGTATTACCATCTTGACAATGTTAATTCTCCCCATCCAGAGCAGGAAATGTGTTTCCATTTCCTCGTGTCCTCTTTATTTCTTGAAGCAGTGTCTTGTAGTTCTCTGTATAGGTCCTTTACACACTTGGTTAAGCTGATTCCTAGGTATTTGATTTTCTGTGGCACAATTGTGAATGGAATATCCCTTAATATCCCTTTCTTCTCTTTCGTTATTTGTATGTAGTAAAGCCACCGACTTTTTGGGTATTGATATTGTAACCTGCCACTCTACTATATTATATATATATATCTATTGTTTCTAAGAGTTTTTGGGTCGAGAGTTTAGGGTTCTCTAAGTATAATATCATGTCACCTGCAAATAATGATAGTTTGATTTCTTCCTTGCCTATCTGGATGCCCTTAATGTCTTTTTTCTTCTCTGATTGCTATGGTGAGTACTTCCAGTACTATATTGCATAAAAGAGGTGAGAGAGGGAAACCTTGTTGTGTTCCTGATCTTAAGGGGGAAGGCTTTCAATTTTTCCTCATTGAGATTGATACTCGATATGAGCTTTTGGTAGATAGCTTTGACTATCTTGAGGAATCATCCTTCAATTCCCATTTTCTGGAGAGTTTTAATCATGAATGGGTGCTGGATCTTGTCAAATGCTTTTTCTGCATCTATTGATAGGATTATAGGGTTTTTATTTTTTCTCTTATTGATATGATGTATTATGTTGATTGATTTGCGAATGTTGAACCATCCTTGCATTCCCAGGATGAATCCTACTTGGTCATGATGTATGATCTTTTTTATGAGTCTTTGGATTCTGTTTGCTAGTATTTTGTTGACGATCTTAGCATCTGTGTTCATCAAGGAGATTGGTTTGTAATTTTTCCTTCTTTGTGTTGTCTCTCCCTGCTTTGGGTATCAGGGTGATATGTGCCTCATAGAAGCTGTTTGGGAGTGTTTCTGTTTCTTCTATTTTCTGGAAGAGCTTGAACAAGACAGGCAGTAGGTCCTCCTTAAAGGTTTGGTAGAATTCGCTAGTGAACCCATCTGGCTTTTGTGTTTGGGCAGCCTTTTTAATTACTGTTTCAATTTCCTCGATGGTGATTGGCTTATTCAGGTATTGGAGGTCTTCTTGTTTCAATTGTGGGAGGTTATAGTACTTCAGGAATTGATCCATTTCTTCCTAGGTTCTCATGTTTCGTGGCATACAGGTTCTCAAAGTAATCTTTGATGATCTTTTGAATCTCTGTCTTTTCTGTTGTGATGTCACCACTTCATTTCTGATTCTGTTTATTTGAGTTCTCTCTTTCCCTGTCCTTACAAGTCTTGCCAGTGGCTTGTCAATCTTGTTTATTTTCAAAGAATCAGCGAAGAGCACTTTTTCATATGCCATTTGGCCATTCAAATTTCTTCTTTTTGGAAGCTTCTTTTCATTTCTTCTCCACATTTTGTGATTGGTTTGGCTGTTTTTTCTTGTGAAGTGCTACCAGTGCCTGATATATCCTGGATATTAACCCCTTGTCAGATGGGTGTTGGGTGAATATTCTTTCCCAGTCTGTGGATTGTCTTTGTATCTTGGTCACCATTTCTTTTGAGGTGCAGAAACTTTTTTATTTTATAAAATCTCATTTGTTTATCTTTGCTTCCATATGCTTTGCCAGTGGTTTGTTGTCTTTGAAGATGATTTTAGTTTCAATGTTGTAGAGCATTTTTCCTATGTTTTCTTCGATGTACCTGATAGATTCATGTCTGATGGTTAGATCTATAATCCATTTTGATCTGACTTTTTGTGCATGGCGTTAGAAGCAGGTCTAAGTTCATTTTTTTACACTTAGCTGATCAGTTTTCCCAGGTTTTCCCAGCACCATTTGTTGAAGAGGCTTTCTTTGTTCCACTTAATAGTTTTTACTCCTTTATCTAAGATTAAGTGGTTGTATATTTGAGAGTGTGTTTCAGGATATTCAGTTCTATTCCATAGGGTACAGGTATGTCTCTATATCAATACCACACTGTCTTAATTACAACTGCTTTGTAGTAGAGTTTGAGGTTGGCGAAAGTGTTACCTCCCATCTTCTTTTTCCCAAGGATTGCTTTAGCTATTCGTGGGGGTTTATTATTCCATACAAATTTCAGGAGTGTTTGGTCAATTTCTTTGAAGAACATCATAGGTATCTTTATAGGGACCACATTGAATTTGTATAAAGCTCTATGGAGTATTACCATTTTGAGAATATTAATCCTTCAATCCAGGAGCAGGGAATGTGTCTCCATTTCCTCAGGTCCTCTTTTAATTCTCTCTGGGGTTTTATATTTATTTCATTACCATCTGAGGAAACTTAGTTCCCAAGTCAACTATTTTTCCCTTTTGAATCAATTTTTGTGTTGATCCATATTTTTGTTTTATTCTTTGCAGGACCTAACAAGTTCTACTCAAAGTATGTAATATGAAGAAGAAGGGAAAGAAGGAAATGGACTAATTAGTTCAGTAGTTCTTAAGATAAGCATAATTGGAGATTCTCTTCCAGGCTTATTCTATTCTGAATTCCATGTCTTCAGTCAGCATTTTTGTGTACATTCTAATTTATGTACCAGGACCAAACTACCAGTAAACCTAGTTGACTTGTTTCTAACCTTGACTTATAAGCTTTGACTTCTTGCCCTTTAATACGTTCCAGATCCTCTATCAATATACTGTGTTACTGCTGCTGCTATAATTTCCCTACTTGATTATGTGCAGCAACAAAGGCTTTTTCTTCTGTCAGAGGACCAGTGTAGATTTAGTGCTCATGCATCAGTAATTACATGAGACATAATTTGATCTTGTTTTTCTTACTGGACTATGTCTATAGTAGGGGCATAATAATTCCTAATGAACAAATTGACATCTCCATCCATATTTTGCTCTCTCTTCTGGAATGACTAAGAAACTATCTTTGACCTAAATCAGGAATTCTTTGATTTATTTACTTGTTCAGTAAGGGTTTTAGTAAGGCAACCCTGTATTCTAAGCATTTAATATAGTATAGCTCATAAATGGAGCCATTAATACATATATATTTATTGGGTTTGGGTCTTGCCCAGCTCTACTTAATCCTCCTTTGGACACTGGATACAGTGACAGTGATTAAATTTGTGAATCTGGGATGTCTTCATGCAAACCAAGTGCTTTGCCTCTTGTACTAACCCTTTGGTCCCACAGAATATATTCTAGGAGGAGATACACACATCCATCAATTATGTTTGCTCACAGGCAAACGTATCGCACCAGTGCCAAGTGACACATTGCTTGTTGATAGAGCTTGTTGTTTCCTAAGTCAACACCTTGAAGGAACTAGTGTTACTGAGTAAGGACTCACTCCCAGATACATGATTAACATTGAAGACAATCACTATGGCATTGTGTTTTTTTTCTGTTTATTTTATAAGGGACTTTATAACAGTACGGCTTACTGTCAAGGAAATGGTACCTCTGATCTTGTGACTTTTTTCTAAAGGGTTTGGAGATAAATATGGAAAAGTTTGACTTGAATCCACACATTGGCTTGATCTTTATTTGAGCATATACGTCTGGTCCGAGCAGCAGCATTTCAGGACTCTTATTGCCTTTCATATAGACCCTTTATGGATATTTCAGTCACCTTGATTCTGTGTATACAGGGGTTTGGGTTCGATGTAAGTTCTGAAATCACCCAAAGAAAGGTATGTTGATGAGTTTGGGTCTGTGGTTTTTATCAGCAAGGTCCAGAAGACATTGTACTAATTAGGAAAGAATCATGGAAAGAGTTTTGAAGGATGAACAGCGTCAAGTTTTAAAGGGGAAGAGAACTTTAGAGTCACAGGGAACACAGTGTACAAAGCACTGTGTGATGAGCGAATAGTATGAGAATGTGTAATGAATTCATTCATGTACCTGGAGCCCAGGGAGCAAGGTACAAGGTAAAGCCTGCAAGGGGGACTGTACTTAGGAATTTGATTTACGTTCATACTGCAGTGGAAATCTCTGCAATGGTGACCACATCTAAAGAATGAGCTGTTACCATCGAAGCTGACCCAGTTTGCCATCTGGAGAACATCCAACACTGTGATCAGTGTCACAAGAATCAGCTTTGTTTCTCTTTGCTAGTCTGACAGTAATACAGGAGCTGTCCTTGTCCCACTCACCCTGTTGACTTAGAGAGGATGAAGAGTATGCCTCCCATGGTGGACCTGTCCCCTATGTCCATGTACCAGCACAGCATGCATGGTGTCAGCACGGGCAGAAAGAATAATAGCTATTGTGCTTGTCTTCCTGAGCTAATCTATCACACCTCAGAGAAATCCCCCCAGCTAAACTCATTGAGCATTATCTATCCTGAGGTGAAGTATACAAGTTTACGAATGAGTAGGGAGCTGTTTGGAAATCCTCTATGTCACAAATGAAGCATACTCATTTATTTAGCAAAATGACCATAATTTTTTAAATTGCTTGATTTAGCCACTGGCTATGTGGTATCTTTAAGGGGTCCTGTCAGGAATTGTGCTTTACCATTACCTACAAAAACAAGGCAGGCTTTTGATTGCTGGCGTTAATTACATGCAAAGACTTTCATTGCTTGGAGCAGCAAGCAGAAGTTTCCTGCAGGGACTAGACTGAAATCCCCTGCCAATTCTCCTTCCATGCTAGTCCCTCCCTCCACACCTACACCCTTTCTTCCTTTCATTACACTAAATAGGTACAATTCAGTGAGGAAATGGTAATTAAAACATTTACAAAGCTCCGCTTTTGCTTGTGACTTCTCTTAAGACTATGAACATTCATGATTCTCTTTTTCCAAATACTGTACAATGAGAAAGTTACCAAGAATTCCCCCCCTAACTGACTCAGCCCCCTATAATGGTATTAAAACATTTGAAAACACCTACAAAGGAGTTATAAGGCAAAAGAGACTGGAGGAGGTGTGATCTTTAGGAGTGGGGGGAGAATGACAAAAGCAAGTATTTTCAGGGCACAACTCCCTTCTTTGGTGGCCCTGCCGACCATTTGACAATGGTTCATAGGTTTTCTATCTTTCTTCCTTTGCCATTAATTTTTCACACCTCTGGTACCAAGAGAGGGGTCTTGTTTTCCTTTTGGGTGTAATTAGAGTAATCAAAGGGTTTGTAATACTCTTATGTTTTGTTTCTCTGCCTCTATTCAAATTTTTTTTTCTGTGCAAGAGAAAAATATAAAACACAGAACAAATACCCCGAGTCTCTAGGTTTTGTGAATTCTTGCAGGGAAAATTGTTTTTTACCATAATAGCAATTGGCAGCAATAATTCTGAGGTGAACAACCTGAAATTACTCCCTTACAGGCAATAATTTGTATAATACATATTTTGAGAAAGGGGTAGGACTAGGTGATAATGTAGGTGAATTTTAGCAGAGTTTATCTTTATGTTTTGTGAAAAATGAGGAAGCAAACTGTTGGCAAATTCAACCAAAGATGTGCATTCACCTTTGGTTTTATTCCTGTTGAATAGATTCTGGTTTGAATGACAAATTAAACTCCAAGCTTCCAAACACTGAACTCTTTTGTTGAGAGTTTACACATGCTTGAAAGGAAAGGCGCAAATTTAGTCATCCTTTAATGATAAAGAGGTTAGGTGAACAATGGATTGACAGTTATTCTAACTTTTGTATTAAAAAACCTTCTTCCTATAGTTCAAACTCATAGGAAATATTGTGTGAACAATGTTTGCCACATTATCACAGACATTTCCATGGTGAAGAAGGATCATTGTATCATTGTATCATTGTATTCCCGTTCATCAACGATTGGAAAATTACGAGACATTGTCTCAGTACGTCTGCATCTGTCTTCTTGCTAGTAGAGCTCAAGGGCACTACTTGCTCCAGGAACATAGAGGCCTCAATCCATATTTTGGAATGAGGTCTGTATATCGCTACTGGTATTTTTTCAAATACAACCACGGGTAGCTTGCCAGGCTCTGCCATGCAGGAAGCATACTCCTTGTAGTCATCTCTAAGTCCAGCATATATTGAGTGAATGACTGCACGGCGGCCGCTTCAGGCGCTAAGCCAGCTGGGCTGTAATAGGCTGGTCTGCTGGGTTGGGAGTTCTGACGAGAGAGAGAAGTCCGCATGTGGAAAATGGAGGCCCTCATGGAGTGGGGGTCGTTTGGCTTGTTGCAAGGCTTTGCTGGGGTGGTGGGCCAGGGCTAGAACACCGCCATCCCTCCTGGGCGCCTTGTGAGTGGCTGGGCACAGGGAGAGTAAGTTGCAGCATTGCCCCATGTCTGTCTCATGGAGGATACTCACATGCAAAGCCATGCTATATTGAAGACAAAATGATAGAAAGAGGAAAAATTAAAAACAAGACATTGTTTCCAGGGTGTTACAATTTGTTTCTGACTATTCAAGATAAAGGGACACATACAATTTCACCATTACATGTTCAATCTATGCAATTTAAAGTTTGGAATAGTTGTTTATTTTTTATATATTGCTACAGGGGATATATTTTTTTTTAAATTCTACCCTGAGGCTGTATGTATTCTTATTATTTATCTTGGTTAGAATATATTTATCTTTGTGTATCTGTTTAGTACTTTAGGAACTGTGATAATGCAAGAATATGTGGAAGAGACCAAGGATTCTTTTATCCTTGAGATAATTACAGGTCAGAAATAAGGAGTGAATGGGGGAATCGTGTAATAAGGAGGGAATTCCTTCCATGGGACTAAGTCAGCTATTCTGAATGTTTGATCTGCATGAAATTAGGTTTCTCTGACAGATTATTCATAGAGATGACAATGATCTAAACAATCTTCATCTAGGGCATACTTTGAAGCTATTTATAATGTTTCTCTTGGACTTTCAGGTGACCTTAGTTTCATTGGGGTGTCGGGGGAACCGCTTTTCTATCACAGGTTCTGTTATACTATCCAAGAACAGGAAAAACCCCAGACTCTGAGTTCCCAGCTGGGCCCTGGCCACGTGTTGGCCAAGATGGCTGCCACCACATGTTGAAGCCCAACAGATAATGAGAAGACAGAGAGGAGAGGCAGAAAGTCAAGGAAGACAAAATGACAAAAGGTCCCCTCCTTCTTTCCTCCTAGCTCATTTTATAGACAGAAGCCCTCCAAAATCTTCTAGCCTAGCCTATCCTGAGCTGGGCTACCTAGAGATGAAGCCAGGCAATGGATCCTTTGAAGTGTAAATATGCAGGTGGGCCTTTATGGCTCGAGCTTCACAAAAACCAGAGCTGATTCCCTGAGGCAAAATCTCCCTAGCAGAGGAGGAGGGGCTGCATCTCTGAACCAGAAAGCAGCTCAAAAATAACTTGTAGAAAATGGCATTAATACTTTCTACCATGAATATATTGCTAGCAGATCCCAGACTCTGGATTCCACTAAGGTCCAAAATCCATCAGAATAATTCACTTTGACATTACCTTTAGGATCAGAGACAGGAGAGTTTGCCCGGAAGTGCACCCGTATGTCTCTGAACTAGGAGAAGTGATTATGGTTGATCCAATGTGGTCAAATACTCTTGGAATATCTATATGTATGTCCATCGCAGTGACCCATGGAACAGAATATTGATCTGGGGCTAGTGAGATTCATGATAAAAATATTTATGCCATATAAAATTATGAAATCAGTCCAATTCTGCCCAAGCTCTCATTGTGTCTGCTGTGGAAATTCCACAAAGGCAGAAACCAACTTCACATAAACTAAGAGTGTCAATAGGGTGTGTCACCCAACAGGGGGATGGTGTTGGTGAGGATTAAGGATATTAAAAATAAAATGCTCTAATTTCTGAAAATATTGGGGAGGCCAGTCCATCTCATAGCAGTATCACAATGTCAACTGGAAAGTAAAAGTAAAATCTTCATAAAAATCAGGTTTAAGGGACCAGGTATAGATCTCTAAGGACTGATGTATATGATTTAGCATGTATGAGTCAAGGTTTGGAGCCTCAGTACTATATGACACCCCGATTAACACTCCTGAGCACCCAGCCAAGAGTGGCTCACACATCCTGAGCACCACTGGGTGTGACACCAAAACCAAATAAAAATGTATGAGTAAGTAAAAATTAAACTCAGAGGGTAATACTGTTCTTTTTGTACTGTTAACCATATCCATCAATGGTATACCCACCTCCCTTCTCCAAGGACCTCAGTGTTTCTCCATTTCCAAGTTTCTCTTCCTCTACTCAATTGTGTGAATCAATTCCCCCATTTTGTTGCCTTGGGCCCTTTGTTGCTACCTTGCTGTGTATTTTTAAGTGTCACATATGCGAGAGATCATTCTATATCTATCCCTCTGCCAACATTTTGTTTTCCATGTTGTTTACAATGTCTTTGTGATTCAAGAATCCAGGAGTCAGGGATAAAATTGCTTCCTTTTTAAGAAGTGCCTCACCAGGGTAGCCATGAAAGATCAGAGCTGGGACTGGGACGTATGGAAAGAAGATAGATCTTCAGCTTACAGAAGACTTAACAATATTTCTTGGTCTTCTGCTCCCTTTCTAAACATCTTTCTTCTCTTTGTACAAATTTAGGGGCTGGACTTACTAATACCCTTTTATTTTTTAGTTTAAAATAGATTTCATAAAAGTACAATAAGGATGGTAATTTATATATGTGTTACATATCCATTACACAGCATGGAATACTGCTGAAATTTTGTCTTTTTTTTAGTCTTTTTTAGGTAACAAAAAGTTATAGATATTTTCTTGCCTAAATAAAAATCATAAAACAAAAGTTCCCTTAAGTGCTATATTTTCAAGTACATGCCATCCTCTTTGAGTCTCAAGAACACCTTTTCTAGTTTGCTAGTTTACTGTGTATATTCATTTGTGTTCTCCAGAGAAATAGACAGATGGGACAAACACGCTTGTGCACATGCACACACATACATTCACACACACACACACACAAGTAGGATTTATCATAAGAATTGGCTCATATGATTATGGAAGCTGAGCAGTCCCAAGATCTGCAACTCAAAGGTCAGAGAACCAGGAGAGTCAATGGTGAAAGCTCCAGTGTGTCCAGAGTTAGTGTGAAGGCTAGACCACACCACAGGTCTTATGCTCTGTGTCACCTGACCATGTGGGTTACTTTGAACTGAGATTAAGTGTGGCCTTCCAAACTCAGAAAAAACTTTCATCACACCCTCTTGAATACCTAAACTAGTAAATATTGGGGTCTTACCCAGAATTTAGATTACTACCAAAAATATCCTTTCTGTTAACAAACCCTAACTATATGACAGGGAAATTATATATTATAGAATATTTGGTCTTTTCTTGTAAAGAATATTTACATGTGAAGATTCTCTCCTTATTACATGATTCCCTCTCCTGTTGTGAATCTTAAAGAGTCAATCTAATACCATGGTTCAGTAATTGTATTCCCATTTTCCCTAACTGGCTTTGGAATACACATCTGTGGCTTTCAATCAGCACATAATTATTTTTTGTCCTACTACTCAGGCTGATGATAATTTGATTTTTCAACTAGCTTGAGTTGAACCCTGATGAGTAGGATGGAAATATTTTCTGTCCAACAAGACCAAATTCAGGGACCGGAGAGATAGCACAGCTGGTAGGGTGTTTGCCTTACTTGCGGCCAAACTGGGTTCTATGCCAGCATCCCATACAGTCCCCTGAGTACCGCTAGGAGTAATTCCTGAGTGCAAGCCAGGTGTAACCCCTGATCATTGCAGACTGTGACTCAAAAAGAAACAAAAATGACAGAGAAACCTTAATCTCAATGTTTAGTGCTATGTAGACCTTCAGTAGACTCAAGACGCGTAGACCCTGGAGGGCAGTTGGTCTGCTGTATTTAGCCTATCAGTTCAAATGTGAATCTCACCTGGAAATATCCTTACAGTCACAGCCAGATTAATGTCTTACCAAATCTATGGGCACTCTGTATTCAGTCAAATTGACACATAGTTATCACAATGTAGATAGTTGTGGCTTTTAACATATACTTCAGATCCTTGTAATTCATGATAATTGAATTTAATTTTTTTTCTCTAAATACAAGTATGTTTCTTTAGAGAAAATGTAGCTTAAATAGATTATTCTATTTACTTGCATAGTACAAATTATGTTGCCAAAATTCTATATTTAGCTACTTTCTGTAATCATTAGCTTTTGATGTCTATATTCCTCAATGATTAGAAACATTTGTAGAAGTAGCATTTAATTTAGATTCCAAAAAGGGAAAAAACAGTGCCAATCAAGAAAGAAATGGTCATGTAGAATTGTCAAGTAGTCAGTTTGTTCACGGGCACTGAGTTTTTCAAGGGCATGAACAGACTGTGGAAACTTTAGGTTGCAAAAATTTAGAGAGTTAAATGATGAGATTTGTGATAGACAATTGAATATGTTGTGTAATGTATACATTATCACTGTATCACTGTCTTCCCTGTTCATCATCGATTTGCTCGAGCAGACACCAGTAACATCTCCATATGTCCTGTCTCATGCTAGTAGAGTCCAAGGGCATCTACTTGTTCCAGGAACATAAAGAGCCTCAAACCATTCCATCAGGTCATGGGAATGAGGTCTATAATTGTTACTGGTATTTGGCATATCAAATACGACACGGGTAGCTTGCCAGGCTCTATAATGACCTCAAAATCTAGGCTAGAGAGTTTAAAAGTTTTACTCAGAGCTAGAGATATTAAAATTAAAAGAAGAGTGTGTTAGTTTCCCAGGGCTGCTATGGCAAAAGTACCACCAACCAGGTAGATTAAACAACAGAAAAGGAGTCCTGGAGGCAGAAGTCAAAGGTCAAGTCTGAAGGTTCATTTTGGGGAGGATTTTGAGAAGATTCTAGTTCATGGTGTCTCCTTTTCTGATGGTTTGTTGGTAATCCTCAGTGCTCTTTGATATAAAGCCCATTGTCACTTCTCTCTGTGGACATTCACTTCCTACTCTTTCCATTTTCATTCAGTGTCCCAACTCCCTCCTATTGGATTTAGTGGCAGTATTTATTTTTAATCAGGGTCCAGTCTAATAACCTCTTATTAGTGTGAGCTCTTGTATTAAGACTAACTCTAACTAAGAACACAGTCTGAGGTAGGGTATATTTTGACTTTAGCTTCAAAATTTGGAGACAGAATACAATTTGACATATAAAGTGATGCAACAAAAGTATTCCTTGGGGACTGTAGGGTGTGCTGTACTAAGCAGTACTTAGTGTTTATTCCTGACTCTGTGCTCAAGGATCACACTTACTGGTGCTTGGGGATCATATGAAGTACTGGGAATCAAATCTTGGTCATCCACATGAAAGGCAAGCATTTATTTACTTGCAGCACTATCTCTAAGACATATACAAAGGTATTTCTTACTGAGAAAAATTCTACCTTTCCAGGGTAGACTGGGTTATAATAGAGTAACGGTAATAGGAAATTAGATATAAGGATCTGAACTTATTGAAATAACTCAGTTAAATGTGACCTAAACCCCGGAAACCCATAACCTCTTTGTACATTACTTTCCCTTAGAGAATTCAAAGAGAAACAGAGACTTGAGAAAAAACTCTAAAGGGTGCCCGGAAGTATTCTTTTGAACGAATGTGTCTTGTCTGTTTCTAGTTCTTTTTATGTATGTAGGTTTTTAATATTATGTTATATGCATTTATTTTAGAATGCCAATTTCATTCATCACATAGGGAATGATTTCATCATAAAATTTTAAATATTCTTGAACTATAAACCTGTTCATGGTTTAAACTATAAACAAAGACTCTTTAATTTATAGGGTTAGTAGCTTCCACAATTAGTTAAATGAGCATGAAAAAAATGAAAGAATAGGAAGGATTGAGACCGTCAAAGTTGATAACATCACAGGCTGAGTCAAAGACAATAGTGATTTCCTAGATCCCTTCTTAATTCTCTAGGCGATACCTGCTACCTTGTATTTATGTCTTAATAACATGTACATATGCAGGCTAGCTGTTATGGGAACAGTGGGAAGCATAAATTTGATTTTTCTTGACTTCCCTACATTTAAAATCTCTACTTGTTGGTTGAATTAACATAGTATTTTAGCATTTAATTTCCTGGGGGTACCAGATATTTTATTTTCTGTGTTTGTTTTATTTGTATTATAGGTTGTCGGGTAGTTTGAAATGAAATTCAAAAAAAATAGGAAAGGCACAGCCCAATAAATATGTAGTTTAATAATATTCAGTGAATACATATGCAAAATGAATATAGGTCCAAATAAACACTCCAATGAAGAGTTATTAGATACTGCCAGTTTTCATCTGAACTCACAGTTATGCTATTCAGTTTTGTAGGAGGTTTCAGTGCAAGGGCAGGGGAGAAGCCATTGGAGGAAAAGTCTTTTGTGGTCTAGGTTCTCAGCACCTTCAAACTGATTGATTAACATGTTGATACTGTCAGGAGAGTTGCTGTTATTTTTTCAGGGATACTAGAATGGGAAGTCAATAATGAGGTCTATAATTGTTACTGGTATTTGGCATATCAAATACGACACGGGTAGCTTGCCAGGCTCTGCCGTGCGGGTGGGATACTTTTGTAGTCACCTCTAATCTCGATCACTTATCAGTGTGGGGGTTCCTCTCGCTTCTTGCAAGGTTCTGCTGGGGTTGGCGGGCCAGGGCTAGAACCCACCTTCCCTTCCAGGCGCCTCATGATCAGCTGGGCACAGGGAAAGCCGGTAGCAGCTCTGCCCTGTGTATGTGACTCTCTATATAGACCTCATTCCCATGATCTGATGGAATGTTTTGAGGCTATTTACGTTCCTGAAGAGAGCAGATGCCCTTGGGCTACACTAGCAGCAACAGGAAGTGCCTACTTGAGCAAATTGATGAACAGGAAGACAAGTGATACAAGTGATATTAGAATGGGATAATTTTATGTAATGTAGTTTCCAACAATAAGAGGATAAATTGAAACTATAACAGTATTTTTCTTTAGAGGTAAAAGTTCCCTTTACTAAAAATGTTGAGTAAAAAATGAAAATGTTAAGCCTGTGAAAAGAAATGGCATCAAGAATACAGCAGAAAACGTAGGATAAGAATCTCCAATTTGTTTACCTAATTTTTCAGTATCCTTGACTTAATCTCTTCATCATCTCTTCCCTGCCTCTCCTCTTTGCCCAACTTAGTCCCACTGTGATTTCCATGCTGATAACACACCTACTTGTGTGGAAGGTAGTCTGTCATTTATTAATCATGTCAATTATATTTGCTGATCTGATTAAAATAAGCACAATTCCCTTTCCTTATGAAATTTTCTTTTCGTAGGGATATCGTGAATGGTTTATAACATGAACATGTGAATCACAAATTTATTGGATGGCCCAAGTCCTGCAAAGAGAAATCAAGCTGGTGAAAGGGATAGAGATATGGGGAATTTCACTTGTATTATTTACCTCGTTTTAATTGATTATAAAGTTGTAACCTATACATTTTGGGTGGTCATATTTCACACATTATAGCATCTAGAAACTTTCTCTGAAAACAATATTTAAGTTAAAGCATCTTAACTCTGGCAATGAAATTGTGATCAATTAAAATATTTTTATCATAAATATTTCACAACCAAAAGGGCATTTCAATTTAAACCTGGAAAATTTACAGGGTGATAGCAGTATTATAATTAAAGACAAAGACCCCAAGCTATGAATCTTCAGACCTATTCTATTCTTTTGTTTGAAATAGCCAAAGAAGGAACTTACATAAGGGAGAAAAAACCCAGTATGATCATTTGTAAAACACTTGTCCAAGACAGGTGGGATGTAAGTCAACTTCTTCTGAATTTCCTTCCATCTATACCTCTTTTCCTTTTTCTAAACTTATGTTTTATATGCGTCCTATTTCACTCATTTGACAAACCACTGTCACACCAAATTAGGGAGAATGTGATGACCCACTAATTGGATACTGCTTTGTACACAATCTTCCTGTGTTAGTTCTGGATCCACCAGGCATCCAGTAAATTGGTAATTTGACTGGCAGCTTCCATAATGCCCTTGACACATTATGAAAACAAAGGAAAACAAACATACTGAGTATGACCATAAAATATTGATTTTCAGAATCTATGGCAAAATAAAGGAATAGATTTTCATTCTACTTTTATAGCAAAAAAGGCAGAGTGAGAAAGAAATGAAAAACTTTGGAGCACTCTTGATCATATGCCATCAAATCAGCACTCTTCACTGTGTCTGTCTTTGCCAACTGCTCTGTATTATAAAAAAAAGAGCAAATTAGAGTTCTATGTATTTGGTACCTTGAATAACTTAGGATTTTTTTAACACTTTTCCAACAACTTAGTGTAGGGGAAACAGAAGACTGGAGATAGTACAGCAGACAGGTCCTTGTACCCAGCCAACCTGGCTAATCCTTGACACCCAGGTGGTCCCTCTTAGACTGACAGTAGTGATCCCTGTGCAAAGGGCAAGAAGTAATCCCTGAGCACTACTAGGTGGGTATCAGTCCATCAACTTCAATGACCTCCCCCCAAAAAAATGAACCTTAGAATAATATTCCAGAGGTTTTCAATGTTTTAACATAATTCATATGTTTTCTTCAAGGTATTTTCCCCCTCTTTTAAAGAGTGCTATTGTGATAGTTGTAATTAAAAATCTTGCATTTTCCTTGCTATTATTCCATGCCCAAATACAGTTTTCTTTTCTGTTCTTCTTCCTTCATTTCTTTCTTCTATTTCTAATAGATAGTTATGATAAAAATTTAAATAAAAAAGACAATAATGCAGTGCCTTAGAATAATTCTTTTTAAAGATAGCAATTATTATAGTTATTATCACAAATAATTTGTGGTATAAATGAACACATATCTTGGAAAGAAAAACTACAATTATTTCAAAAAGTAATTTTAAGAATGCTTTCAGGAATATGTGCTGGAGTGTTGGACAGTCTCTGGGAGAGTACAAATAATGGGATTCATACAATGAGGTAGCAGGAGTATGTTATAACACTGCAGAGGAAGTCCACTTGTCCTAAATAATTATATCAAACTCTAACTTGCCATTAGTAGGATATGCTGATTGATTAACTTTATGACTTCTGTATTTTCTTTAAAGTTTCTCAACAATTTTGGGAAAATAGGCTTGAACTACTATCCAATAACTTTCTGGTAGCTTCTCAGATATGCTACTTGATACTAAATTCCAATAATGTTTCAATACAATATTGCTGGATTAATGTATATATTTGCGTATGTACTTATGGGTGAATTGATTTATGAATGACAGGTAGGTCAGTAATAAAGTAATAACGTGTGGTTCCCTTCTCCTTTCAGATGATATTGACAGCATTCTTGATTATCGGTCATAAATAACATGTATTAGAAAGTAGGTTAAAGTGTTTTTGACTTAAACAATCATTTATATCTGATGCAGGATAATAGGAGAAAAACATTCTCTGCCTTTCTTGAACGTTTATGAAGCTGTTCAGTATATAGTGCCAATTCCACGTACTATATTAAGGAAGAACCTAAACAACTTCCATTTTCACTCTTGCTTATATTATTACCTATAGTGCCTTTATTTTCTGCAAAACTGTCCAGGGTTTGCAAACATAAGGTACTCTCTAAATATTATTTGGCAAATTAAAAAATCCCTGAACCTCAATTAAAATGGAATCATTTGTGCTAAAATAAAAGTAGTTATAATATAATGTAGGGGCCAGAGCAATAGCACAGTGGGCAGGGCATTTTCTTGCACGCGGCCGACCGGGTTCGATCCCCTGAATGCCATATGGTCTCCCAAGCTCCGCCAGGAAGTAATTTCTGAGCGAAGAACCAGGAGTAACCAATGAGCATCACAGGGTATGACCCAGAAAGCAAAAAATATATATAATGTAGAATAATAGAATACATTTGTGGTCTCCAAATATAGAATGTCATCTCAAAAAAATCAGTTATAACTTTTGAATGTGTCAATTGGTCTGTCCTAGCTCATAATTAGATTTATTTCTCAGGAAATGTGTGAGAACCATGTGCACTAGTGCTCTGTAACTCTAAAACAATGATTTATTTTTATTATGGACAGAAGGGTTCATCGTGATGAAAAATACTTATATGACTAAAATGACCATTTCTAGATCTCTGTTTTCTCATCTCACCCTCCTTTCCCCCCCCCCATTGTGATCAGTGTGTTTTGGCATCCTGCTCTAAACTCATACATTATTTTCTAAGTTGAAAGTTATGTCTAGAATTAACAGCATTTTACTTTGTGTTCTTCTGGACATAATCTGAAGAAACAATTTCAGGGAAGTAAGTGTTAAATCTACAGAGGGATTACAAAAAGCATAGAGAATATTAGAATGCCTGTAACTTTAACTTTATTCTATAGAAACTTCCTTAAATACAAATTACGATTATTCATGCAGACTGTGTATCAGACTAGCAATAAAATTGCAGTTTAAATAAAATGTTTTCTCCTGCTGTCTTAATTCAATCAGTGCTGGTTAGCTGACCTCTATCCAAAAAAAATTAAAAAGTCATACAATAGTAGTCACTTGTCACTGTGTTCCCGTTCATCGATTTGCTCAAGCAGGCACCAGTAACGTTTCCATTCGTTGGGAATGAGGTCCATTATGTTAAGTAAAACATAATTTATTTTAGTTCTTTTCCTTTGCAACTGTTACGAGCTGTTCTTAAAAAAAATTAACGAGAGGCTGTGCTGAAGAACTTTTCCTATCCCATTCCTTCCTATATGTCCAATTGCTATGACACTCATTTACTCACTCAATTTTATCATATGCCTGATAGCATCATTGTAACATGTTAAGAAAACATTTTCTCAAGTTTTACTAAATACAATTTCTTTAATTTTTTTGCCTTGGTCTTTTTATTTTCTTTATCATCAGGTTATTTAATTTCTCTCCTTTAATTTAAAGGGGTGTAGGAGGATTCAATGGCTTAATCATTATAAAGTGCAGTAAGAACTATGTCAGATTATATTATATAAAATACTAACATTTAGTGGTTCACCTGTGTGTACACAGTATCTAGTGCATTGCTTTATATGCAGAGGTATGTAATAAATATCTGACAGCTAAATAAGTCAACAAATTGGAAAGAGGCAGAAAGATATGGCTTCATACCAGTTCTGCCAGTTAGCTCTGTGATCTCACACAGCCAATTTAAATTCCTTTGGAGTTTTCTTTCTCATTTGTAAAGTAGAAATAATATTTATCCAAATTGTTTCAAAAGGTTATTATAGCTATCCAAGTGATAATGTACTTTCATTATACTTTCTATGCAAAGTGTGATAACATTTATATCTCTCAAATTACTAAGCAATTCCTCAGGGATCTGCGTTGGGTGAAGTAGTTAAGAATTGGCAGACAAATCTGGTTTAAAGGGCAAAGTTATCATAAGCACCAAGACCTATGAACTAGAGGGCTGGGTATGTGTGGAGGGATAATACAGTTGAGTATGATGCTTTGTCTTGTATGTGGTTGTTTAAGTTTCATCCCTGACACCCCATATGTTTTTCCAGTCCACCAGGAGTGATCTCTGAGCACAGAGCCAGGGAGTAAGCCCTGAGTACTACAGGGTATGGCCCCAAATCAAACAAACCAAGATATATAGGAACTGGCATACTCTATTAATTCTTTGGAAATAGCCGAATGTTTCAAGGTGCCCCATCTCTGTTCAGAAGAAGCCCCCTTCATTTAGCTATTTCATGTTACAAAAAGGGAGCCTGGACAAACCTTGGGTGTTTTGATCTTCCTTTATTACATCCCCTCCACACAGGCTGCGTTCCAAATGCAGTCATTGGGAGCTGTTTGTTTTTATGCTGATGGATATCACAGCCTGTAATCCTGAACAGAAACAGGGCTCTTCCATGCTGCTGGCATATCTGATGGTGTTTATGAGTCTGACAGGAAAACATATCCCAGGCATATCTTCTGTGCTGATCTGGCAGAGAGACGAACCCTTGTTTTACTTAACTAGAAACAAAATGAGTAGGTGGTAGAAAACTGCATGGAATCCTCCTTGGATCCTGAAAGAGCCCAGATAAAAGCAAGTCCTCCCCAGACACCCTGGCCATTTGACCATTTGGCTCTCATTTGCCAAACTGTGGCAAAGACTACGTTTTCTTGCCTTCACAAACCTATTGTTATTATTGCTTCCACTATTTTTGGATGTATTCTTGAAAGAGAAAATTGAAAGCCCTAATAATGTCAAGACTTAAGATGTTTTATTTAGTTGGCTGCATGATATTTGGAAATCTTTTTTTCAGCTCTCTGATTTGCAGTCCCTGTCTGTAAAATGCCTCCATATGAAATGACAACACACCTTTATATAATGATACTGTCTAATGTTGAAGAGACTGTAAATGTATACATAGGCTAATAGATGGGGACTGAGGAACTCCAAAGTGGTCTCCTTCTGACCAGAGCTTCTGTGTTGATTCACACATTACAATTGCTTTTTGGTATATTTCCAATCATGGTTTAGATGTCATAATTTCCCAGATAGACCTTAGATCGCTTGAGGTCAAAAGACTATTGACAGAGCCAGAGCAATAGTCCAGCGGATAGGGCGTTTGCCTTGCATGCGGCTGGCCTGTGCCGGACCCGTTCGATCCCCAGCATCCCATATGGTACCCGAGCACCGCCAGGAGTAATTCCTGAGTGCAGAGCCAGGAGAAACCCCTGAGCATTGCCGGGTGTGACTCAAAAAAGCAAAAAAAAAAAGACTATTGATAATAAGTAAATGTCAGTTAGAAAGATACTAATAAAATTATTTCTATCAATCTCAAAGTTCAGAAATATATGGATGGGAATGTTCTCTGTCATTTAAAATTTTGACTATTTTATTACTATCCTCCCTTTTATGATTCCTTGATTATTATTAATTGATTGCAATAGAACATGTTTCAGATCTTTAAGTCCTCTTTTATATCGAATTCTCTTTCAAAACATATTTCATTTTTCTTTCTGCAATGCTTGAACAGAAATTGATGCCAAATGCATGCCATTTAATTACATTAGATTTACATTTGCCACATTTGCTTGCAAAAAAGGGCTAGGGCAATAGTATTTATTTCAGGTGGTTTTCCTTTTGTTGATTCTTCTTGACTTTTTGGCTAAGATCAAATTTATTTCAAACAGTTTTAAAGAGCCATTCTTGACCCTCAGTGTGTATGGGAGAGGGAGAGACAGGAGAAGAAAATGAGGTCAGACATCCTTCCTAGGCATGAACTAATTTATGATGGAAATGGAAAACAACAGATAATATGCCACTGGTCCTTTGCTAAATTAAACTGTAGTTGTTCTAGCTGGAAAAGATCAATATATAAAACTTAGTCTGCAGGGCCCCTCTGACCTGTGCTGCAGCACTGACGCACTAACCAGGCACAGCAAAGTGGCAGGAAGGATGTTTACGTCTGCCTTTTTAAACAGCAATAATTATTACCTCATGATTTTTGTGGACCAGGTATCAAGGTATTGCACAGATGGGAGTCTCTGGATTAGGATCCCTCATAAGGCTGCAATCAGGTGACAGTTGGGGCCTTAATCATCTCAACATTCGGCTTGGGAGAGTTCTACTGCCAGCCTCATTTTTATGGGCATTGGCAAGTGTTAGATTCTTTCAGGTTATTAACCAGAGACATCAGTTCGCCATGTGGACCTCTTATAGGATAACTTATAAGATAGGAGCTGTCTTCCCTGAGAGATAGAGGTAGAGATAGTGAGAGAGGGTAAACAATTGAGAGAGAGAGGGGTCTTCAATCTAGAAATTGACATTCTATCGTTGCTGCTGTTATCCCAGTAATCCTTTAGAATGAGTCAATAATCACATACACTCTTTTCTGTCATATCATTATATTTTTTAGTGTGCAGTGGGTACTCAATTACCTACATGGCAGTAACATCCTGTATAACAAAAAAAAGATGAAAATATCCCTGTTATAAAGAGATTATGCTTGTTGTTATCCTTTCTGAAAAATCTTTTCAAATTTTCTAGTTATCGTCAAGGAAATGGATTTATATCTGAAAATATGATATAATATTATAAGAATAAATAATATGGAAATTAGGAATATAGTTTTGCAGTGACTTTGCATGTAATACACATTAAGTGGTTAGTAAGAGTTTTATCTTTAAGTCAGACCAAAGTTGTCACCATTCCATAATAGAAAATTCCATCATGACCAGAAAACATTCTCTCAGCTAAACCCGGTCTCATATGAAAGTTGAGTTAATATAATGCAAAGCTTACTTTGGGTATAATCTGAACCAATAGTCAGAGACACTGGGTGGATAGCCACACGCTAACTTTGGTGAGCTTGATAGATAATATTTTACTTTGTTTTTACTCTTTCACCTGAGTTATTCTTTAGTTATACTTTAATATTTATTATAGAATATAAAAATATTCTCATCAATTCATTGTACAAGATATTTGTTACATTTCTGTTTTCACAAGGGTACGCCCAAAACACTTCCTATTTCTCAAGGTTTCTAATGTTCTAATTTTTTGGATGACTACTAAGAGAGATAAGAAGGGCTAAATATAAAATTTTGAATTAACTAGAACATGAAATGCTCAATGGAGTCATATTTATATGTTATAATTCATATCAATGCCTTATAATTGTTGATATGGTATGTGGCAAATTAGGTATACAATACAGACATATCATAAAATAGGGCAGTTGAGCAATAGGACAGCAGGTAGGGCGTTTGCCTTGCACGCGGCCGGCCCCTGCTGGCCCAGGTTCTATCCCGGCATCCCATATGGTCCCTTAAGAACCACCAGGAGTGATTCCTGAGTGAAGAGCCAGGAGTGCACCCCTGAGCATTCAAGTGCATTCCTGAGTGCACCCCTGAGAGTTGCCAGGTGTGACCCCCAAAAAAAAAGCAAAAAAAAATAGGGCAATGATATGGTCACATCTGTAATGTGATACTGCACTTTTGGAATTGTTTACGGTTGCGTTGTATCTAGATAGGGCTTAAAATGTTTATCACGGAAGCCAAATAAGCAGAAATATCTAGGTTAATTTATTTGGATCCTTTTTATAAAAGAGGTTCCTTACTTGAAAGACTTATATGGAAAGAATTAAAGATTTATGTAGTTAGTTCAATAAAGCTGCTAGATGATAGTAATGGTTTTTCAATTGGTAAAAATTGACAATATACTTATTTAAATGACACCCCCACATGCACTTAATGTGTTTTTCAGAGTGAGACGAGAGAAATACAGAGTGGCTACTGCTGTTGGTAGAATCAGAGGATCTCAGGGTTGAATCCAGTTTCAGAGGTTATTAAGTTCAGTCATCCATACAGTTCTTTTTGTTAAGCTTAATGACTAGCTATTTTTGTGGACAGAGTAACTTCCAAAGAGGAATAGGACACAAGTACACTCACCAATGGAAAGTTAGAATTTTGGCAGCAGATTCATGGACAGTGAATCCATGTTTTTCACTAATTCATGATAAATGAGGGATAAAGTTCCTTTTCCATTTGACATAGTCTATGCCAGTCTTATATCATAGAAATTCACTCTAACTTGGTTTTCATTCTCTTCAAAAATTGAATGATAAATGATTCCTTAATCGGTTAATTGTAACTGACCATATATAAAATAATATGAAGCTTTTATATATGTATATATATATATGTTCTAAACAAGTAGGAGTACAGAGGTAGTATATTTTTAATTCTTTGAATGTGTTAACTACTTGCTTCTTATTGTCCTTCCTATCTATCTATCTATCTATCTATCTATCTATCTATCTATCTATCTATCTATCTATCTATCTATCTATCTATCTATCTGTCTGTCTGTCTGTCTGTCTGTCTGTCTGTCTGTCTGTCTGTCTGTCTGTCTGTCTGTCTGTCTGTCTATCTATCTGTCTGTCTGTCTATATCTATCTATCTATCTATCTATCTATCTATCTATCTATCTATCTATCTATCTATCTATCTATCTATCTATCTATCTATCTATCTATCTATCTGTCTATCTGTCTATCTGTCTGTCTGTCTGTCTGTCTGTCTGTCTGTCTGTCTGTCTGTCTGTCTGTCTGTCTGTCTGTCTGTCTGTCTGTCTATCCGTCTATCCGTCAATCCGTCTATCCGCTCTATCCGTCTATCTATCTATCTATCTATCTATCTATCTATCTATCTATCTATCTATCTATCTATCTATCTATCTATCTATCTATCTATCTATCTATCTATCTATCTATCTATCTATCTATCTATCTATCTATCTATCTATCTATCTATCTATCTATCTATCTATCTATCTATCTCTCTCTCTATCTATCTATCTATCTATCTATCTATCTATCTATCCATCTATCTATCTATCTACCTATCTACCTACCTAACTGCCTAGCTACCTACCTAGTTACCTACCTACCTACCTACCTACCTCTCTACCTGTCTGTCTATCTATCTATCTATCTGTCTATCTATCTATCTATCTATCTATCTATCTATCTATCTATCTATCTATCTATCTATCTATCTATCTATCTATCTATCTATCTATCTATCTATCTATCTATCTATCTATCTATCTATCTATCTATCTATCTATCTATCTTCTATCCATCTTCATCTATCACCCCCCTCAATCCACGTCTATCTATCTATCTATCTATCTATCTATCTATCTATCTATCTATCTATCTATCTATCTATCTATCTATCTATCTATCTATCTATCTATCTATCTACCTATCTATCCCTATCTACCTACCTATCGTATGTATTTATGTATATAGTTTCTCAGATTACAAGGTCCTTTGAATATAAATTTATTTATACTTACATATATCTTTTTAAAGATGAACAACTATTTCTGAATAAACTTGCAAATAAAGACACTGACTTGTGTTTGTGGCACTGCAGCAAGTTAAGCATATAACCCCCTAGGTTATTATTTCTGGTACCTACAGAGGTAGAAGATCACTGAATAATCTCTAAATATTATTCAAGCACAAATATCCTGAGAGTCCATTGTTCTGTAGGAACATGGAGAGATGACGGAAATGAAGAGCTAACTTCTTTTCTGTTGCTGAGCCATATGACTCATGATATTATATATCTTACCTTCATTCAACACTGCTTCTTTTAATGACAAAAACAAACCTACATTTCTGTTTCTTATCGAGACAACTGCACTACTAAGGACAATTATCTTCTGAGCATACCTCCTGGTAGCCAAACTCAGTTCTTTCTTGATGACAGTGTCTTTATACTAGAAAAGCCTTCAGATTAATTACCAAGAAAATGCTACCAGTGCAAAGCTAACCAAATTAGAAAAAAAGAAAGAAGACTAAAAGAACCCTGGAATTAGGAGAAATGACTCAATTTGCTTAGGAAACTATAGCCTGATTAGAAATTCATTTCATAAGTAAATACCTACTTCTTTAAAACTTCTTACTCCATTAAAAATAAAAATCGGAGAGAAAAATGAAACACTGTCTCTTCCATGAACACATTAGTTAGACAAACTTATCTTTTATGTTATAAATCATTACAACAAAATCTGTGTCAGCCATATATGGGAAATGTTATTATAGATAATTGAGGCTTTAAAATATGTAAGCTTTAAGTTCCAGTATTACTCTTTTATTTTAAGATTCTCACTTTAAAATTCAGAGATACTCTAAAAAGGGTAATAAATAAAGATAGACATTTTAGCCTCTCTTGCTCTTCAGAAGTAACAATATGCAGGAAAGGGGATCAGGATGTGTACAACAATAAGATAAATAGCCTGAACTGTCACTCACTAATTTATAGCATTCAGTGTTTTTGTATTGCATAGCTGGTTTCATTCGGTTTTCTAAATTAAAGGTTAATCAATTGACCACCTCCCATTTCCTTCCCTTTGTTGATGTTCACTATTGCAATGACCATAATTTGCATTCTACTTGGTTATGGTGCTTGCAAAATTATTTGCATGTTCATTGGGAACTGCTCTGAAGTTTTAGTTGTGATGCTCATACTCATACTTATTCTGGCCATGGTGCTTCACATCTTGTTGCCTGTGGTTCTTGTCAAGGACCACATTTTGCACTTGCAGTGCTGTGTTCTTGCAGTAGGGGATGCAGGCATCAGAATTTCTAGGCACTGCACCAGAGCTGAGTGCAAGTGGTTACATTAGGATCCATCTCAGTTGGCAAAGGCAGGTCATTTATCCACTAAGTTCTCTTCTGTTCTACCCAATTTTACAACATACACTTTTACTCAGGCTCATAAAGCTGTATACCTAGTTAAATGAAGCCTTTTGTGTATGTGAAAGTATATTAACAATTCTCTGATGTGTTTGCATGTCTGAGGCCATACCAACTTTCTTTAAAGGACCAGTAAGGTGGTCCTTTATATAATGCCATATGCCACATAATGCCATATAATGCCAGTTTTCACAATAGGCCTTAAGTCTAATCATAATTGATGACCAAAATAAATCTGTTTTCCTCTATACTAGATGATCCCATTTTCACTGTTTCTGCACAAAATATCAGGGAGGAGGATATATTTGCTCCCTGCTTATTTTCTGTCAGCTCCCATTTTTTCAGGATCACCATATATATCACATGACACTTTCTTCTTTGTCTTCTTGATGTTCAGATCCCTTATTCCTTTTTATCTGCATTCCTTTATCATATTATGGTAGTGATTTTCTCAAGTCCCATATGTAACAAGAGATTTATGAATGAAAGGAAGGAAATCTGTGTTGCTTTTGAATTTCAGATTATCCTGCTAAATACTTGACTTATTCACCTTCAATGTGTTCATCATGGTCATTGTTTTAATTCTCCTTCCTGTAAATATTCGCCAAAAAAAAACGGGATTTTCTGATTAGTGAAAATCTAGTGACCCACACATATTGGGATTATCACTATCACTATCACTATCTTCCCGTTAATCATCTATTTGCTAGAGCGGGTACCAGTAATATCTCCATATGTCCTGTCTCATGCTAGTAGAACCCAAAGGCATCTGCTTGCTCCAGGAACATAAAGAGCCTCAAACCATTATATTAGGCCACGGGAATGACCTAATGTAAATGTTACTGGTATTTGGCATATCAAATGCTACACGAGCAGCTTGCCAGGCTTGTTGTGCAGGTGGCATACTGTTGTAGTCACCTCTAAATAAAGCATTTATTGATGAACTGTGCGGCCGCTAGCGGCCGCGTGAGCCGGGCTGTGATAGTCTGGTCTGCTGGGTGGAGTTGTGACAAGAGGGAAGTCCAGATGTGGAAAATGGAGGGCCCCATGGATAGGGGAGGGTGAAAAAAAAAAACAAAACTTCTGCAGGGTGGCTGTGGATGATCCGGACTGTGATAGTCTGGTCTGCTGGGTGGAGTTGTGACGAGAGGGAAGTCCGGATGTGGACTTTTTTTTTTTTCAATCCGGCCCAGGTATGCTGAACCAGAGACTCTCAGACATGGGGCAGAACTGCTACTTGCTCTCCCTGTGCCCAGCTCCTCATGAGGCGCCTGGGAAACATGCCAGGTTCTAGCCCTGGTCTGCCACCCCAGCACCTCACAACAAGCCAGACCACCCTCCCCTATCCATGGGGCCCGCCATTGGGATTAAAAGGAAATAACATTTCATAATCTGGTGCTTTATCCTCTAACCCTTTCCCACCAACTTTTGCTTTAGATTTGTTTTAAAATTCTACCTTAGTCTTGTATCACTTGTATCACTTGTATCACTTGTCTTACCGTTCATCATTGATTTGCTCGAGCAGATACCAGTAACATCTCCATATGTCCTGTCTCATGCTAGTAGAGCCCAAGGGCACCTGCTTGCTCCAGGAACATAAAGAGCCTCAATCCATTCCATCAGGTCATTGGAATGAGGTCTGTAATTGTTGCTGGTATTTGGCATATCAAATACGACCATGCCATGCTACCTTAGTCTACAGTCTTTAAACTTAAGAATAATAAACCTTCATTCAGTAAATTATGAATAATATCTTAGTGTTGTATTATGTTGCATCTATTGTATCATTAAATCTACATAGGCTCCTTGAGATATATATATTATCACACATTTTGTAGATAGTAACACGAATGCAAAGAGGTCAAATTTTAGCCTATACACAGAGGTTTTGATTCAGTTACTAGGAGTATATACATGGACACAACCAAATCTGCTATTTTGATATTAGAAATCATCCAACAAAGCAATAGAAACATGTTTGATTCAAAATCCTCACCTAACGAAAGACAGAAATATGTAAACCTTAAATTACTATATGGTAAAAGTGTTTTCTACATAGTTATGAACATTCTGTTGTAGAAAATGAAGATATATATTGTCATCATTGTGAACTTATTATGGTTTCTACATTCTCTGTGTTTTCTCTCCATTGATTATTGATGATGCTGTATAATTAGGAAAAAGTTTAAACAAAGTTCTGGAAGCAAAGTACTCTACCCTTCTATGTATCAGTAAAATAATTATTGGTTGAATGCTCAGGAGAAAAAAAGTAAACTTCAATATGTATACATTCCTATGTGATATATTAATGCACATAAGTATATACTTATATGAAAAATGTGCATATGTGTATTAAACATACATAAATTTCACACATACTTACACAAAGGTGCCTTTAAGTATACTTGGATATTCCTGTGCAGATATATGTGCACATATTATACATTTCAAGAAACCTTCAGATAGCATCCTAAAATGCATTAAAATGCATGTGTTTATGTAATGAATTTTATGCATTAAAATGCATGTGTTATGGTTGAATGGGCAAGAGAACATGCTTTGTATATGGAAGTCCTAGGTCCAAGCTCTGGTTCAGGTACGATGCATTTCCCCTCCTAAATTTTGGTGCTAAAGTTGATTGGACAGAATGTCCCAATTCTTTTATATTCATCTTATCACACATAGTAGATATATTTCAAAGAGCTGAGATTTATTCATCTGCCAAAGAAGATAATTTCTAGTGGTTGCAATATGAGTTGTGGGAAGGATATCATCCAAATTAGAGCTAGACAAGTAATTGTAGACACAAGATCCCTGAGATTTACTCTAGTCTGAGTCTGAGCTTCTGTATATAAGAACATAAGATCAAGCGAAGCCAAATGATCTGACAACAAGATCTGACTTGCAAACGAGCAATTTCTCTTTCTACTTTCCCAAAGATTTTATATCACAAATGAATTCAGGAAATCTGTGAAAAGCAGACTAATTGGAGGGTGTTCAGGCTGAGCAAAAATAATATGTAGGCTGTATAAAATGTATAAAATGTAAAGGGATTTCACAGTTGCTTCTAAAAAGTTCACTTACATATTAAAATTCAGCTAAGGAAAATCATTTGCTAATTTTACAAAGGAACAAAAAAAAACCCGTAGCATGGATCCTCCTGTATATACCTGGTTCCAAATAAATGGGGTACTCTTGTGGTAGGACTGAGTAGCATGATATTACTCAGCATCCATTTACATTCATAAGAGTAAGAAAAATATTGACAAGCACACTGCTTTGCCTCCTTCATTTATAAATGAATGATGACATGCTTCCCAGCAGAATCTCTGAACAAAAGATGACAAATTCCCATTAATTTCCAGTCAGTGCACTGTGGGGAGATGTTGTATTAAGTCTAAGCTCAGAGTTCCTGAAACACAGAAGTTTTATTCCATAGACAATGTGGAAGTCCCCAAAAGAAAATAACAATTCCATTGCCAGTCACTCTGTCAGAGTTATTGGCAGAGGTATTTCTTCTTGAGGAAGACTTATCTGATTTCACTAAAGCTATTAGTCTGAAACTCTGATCTGTAAATCTGGAAGAACTACGCAAGGGGAAGCAGTGCTTGCCAGAAGCAATGGCTTCTATACACTCTCAGAAACAAAGGTCACATCTAAATGCTGGATTGAAAACAGAGCTCTAGTATTGAAGCAAAAGCTAAAAAACATTTTTATTGAACTCTTGCAGTGTTTCAGGCATTTATTTGGCTATTTACATTATGTACCTAAAATGTGAACTGGCTCTATTTTCTTTTCTTTTCTTTTTTTTTGCTAACGTGTATTTGTATGTATGTATGTGTGTATGAGAGAGAATCTTTATTAAATAACGTATATTTTAAATGATTTCCCTACATTAGAATAATTTTTTGTTTGCTAGTAAAATATTTCTTCAAAATTCTGATAGATTATTTTCAGACTGAAAATTTTTGAGAATGTTAAAGGCAAACATAATTAGAAACACTGGGAACATAGAAAAAGTATTTAAAGATATTTAATACAAAACAGTCTTAAAAATCTCCTTGGAATGGACAAGTACAGCTATTGGAGCCAAGTTTTGTTTATTGTGAGGGAGGACAACAAACAGCATGGAAGAGAGCTTGGATATAGGAAATATGTTTCATCCGAATTAGCTGGTGGTACAAAACCATTATGTATGTTAAAAGTTGTAGAACTTCATACCTCAAGAAAAAAACTGCTTTTAACATTTAATTAAAAATGAAACTGCATTTTTGTGAACTTTTAGCCAATGATATGTTCATGTATGTTGATCAAAAGTAGTTTGATAGTATTAACCAATTATCAAATTCTAATTCATGATAAAATGTGGTATCTTAAGGTGAAATTACCATATTTACAGTGACTTAAAGTTTTTACTCTTTGGCATCTATTGGAATCTATGCTATTTTGCTGTTTTTCCCATCATTATATTTGGAAAAGCAGAGGGGGAATGGCCTTAAGAGACTGATCCTTGTGGGTGAATGCCTCTATTACATCTTTCGAAGGGTCCAATATGGCGACTTTGGTTGATTCTTTTCTTTGTCTTTTTCATTCATCTTGTGTCAATTCTCTTATTGATTTTTTTTAAAACAAAGGTCAAGCACATATTTGAGGGTGACACCAATTGCTTCAGAGTTTGTCCCTTCTCCTCATTGTTCTCATTTAAACCCCTCGTGGCACTTTTACTCCACGGATAGTGATAAATGGGGTTGAGAGTGACACAGAAATGAACTCAGAAGTAAGTTTATTGCACTGCCGGGGACCATCTGTTAATGTAAATGTTTAAGGTAAAATGCATTAAGGCTTAAAAGCTGACAAGACATTTTATTTGCATCTTGCCTTTGGCATTATGCCTGGGTTCCTGTCTGGTTTTATCCTTTTATCTGCTGTTACCAATTTGCAGGGTTGGGCTCCTAAATACATTTGAATTATATTTGGTAAAACACCTGTATTAAAGAATAAAATTAGTAGTTATGTTGATTTTCATTTGGGGGTATTTGAGTGTTTAAAACATAATTATATATGATGGCTTCTTAGCATTTATGGCTGCTTGTTGCTTATGGCAGTTGATGGAATTGGCTGTTTTTGATATTGCAATATAAGGAATTATTGCTTTTGACTTAGAGTCAATTACGATAAAATCAATTAAGATAAACTATACAACGAAATAAATACATTGTGTTAAAGTCACTATTAAAAGTTTTACTTACACTGTAAATTAATGGTAATCTTATAATGCAATTAATAAGCTTACATATCCCTTTTTTAATGTATGTTAGCAGAGAAGAAATCAAGTAACATATCTTCACTGTTTATAGGAAAATGCTCTTCTGAAAGAAAATAACATGCAGTTACTAGGTATAAATCAAAAATATTCATTTCAAGCTTCTACCTAGTAATATAATGGCTTGGGCTTATAGAATGGGTTTTATGAACCATAGCAGTCCAACCCAAGTGCAGAAGGCATATAAATAGAGGGAGAGTGAGGGAAAAGGAGAAAAATGCTCTGGATGTGAAATTATTTAAATAAAAGACTAAGCTTTTTTTCTGGCTAGGATTCATATTGGAGTTTCTATAAGCATCTATCTAAATGTGATAATCAAAAGATGATTAAAATTTTTTGAAAATAATTTGAATTTTTTATGTGTCTGCTGAATAGATAAAGCGATCTGTTCAGCTATAGAGTCTGGTGATTTTGCTTCTCGGGCTAGTAACCAGCAAAATGTCCCATATTTTCAGTACCCCCTTGAACTGGGTTAACTTATACATAATTTAAGATACACCAAAGAACAGTGGCAAGAGATTAAAAGTCAGTTACCCATGATGATAATGAAAAGCCTCTCATTTTAAAATTCCTTTTTTGGGGTGTTCACCTCACACAGTAAACTCTTAGTTACTTGCTAATGGGGAAAGGAATGGTGTTAGTATTATAGGCGATAGGACATGAGGTATGAAGAATTTATGGCTGTAAGAAAGATCCACAAAAAGAAATGAAATTATATCCTCTTAGACTGTATTAAATCTTACTGATTACTTATACTTTGATTTTTGTCACAGAGGATGGAAAAGTGAGCAACTCTGAGACCAGAGATGTTCTTAAGACTATATGTCTGGTAATATTTAGAGGGAGAAAGAGTCCCTGAATCATTCCTTCTCAGTTCGTTTTCTTTTTTCTCTCAGACTAAGCCATTTTCCCTCATAATTTGGGAACTTCTTGTCTTTCTAAAGTCATTTGGGAAGTGTATCTCACTCCCCTGGGTCTATGCTAGGAACTCTTTGCTCCCCAAAAGTTGAGTTACATAAAGGCCAAAAGTTGAGTTACCCAAAATGATGTTTCTTTTATGGCTTAGTATGTGATTTATCCTGGATAATCTTCCAAGTGCATTAGAGAAGAGTGTGTATTTTGACTTTTAAAAATATAAGGCCCTGTACATACCCACTAATTACAGCTCTTCTAGATCTTCGTCTAGTGCTCTTATGCCTCTACTGATATTCTGTCCAGTTGGTTTGTCCAATGGTAACAGTGGGATATTGAAGTCCTCCACTATTCATGTATTTCCATCCATATGGAAATCTAATTTATTCATTAGGTTTTGAGTTGAAGCCTCATAAACTTTGTTGATCTTATGTTTGGTGAATAGCACTATCACTATCACTATCTCTCCCGTTAATCATCTATTTGCTAGAGCGGGCACCAGTAATATCTCCATATGTCTTGTCTCATGCTAGTAGAACCCAAAGGCATCTGCTTGCTCCAGGAACATAAAAGCCTCAAGCCATTATATTAGATCATGGGAATGACCTAATATAAATGTTACTGGTATTTGGCATATCAAATATGACACGAGCAGCTTTCCAGGCTTGCCGTGCGGGTGGCATACTCTCGTAGTCACCTCTAAATAAAGCAATTATTGATGAACCGCGCTGCCGCGCGAGCTGGGCTGTGATAGTCTGGTCTGCTGAGTGGAGTTGTGACGAGAAAGAAGTCAGGATGTGTAAAACAGCAGCCCCCATGGAGTCGGGGGGAGGGGGTCGTCTGGCTTGTTGTGATGCTCTGCTGGGTTGGCAGGCCAGGCTAGAACCTGCCATGCCTCCAAGGCGCCTCATGAGCAGCTGGGCACAGGGAGAGCAAGTAGTAGCTCTGCCCCATGTCTTAGAGTCTCTGGTTCAGCATACCTGGGCAGGATTGAAAAAAAAACTGCTGCAGGGTGGGTTTCGATGATCCGGGCTGTGATAGTCTGGTCTGCTGGGTGGAGTTGTGATGAGAAAGAAGTCCGGATGTGGAAATGGCAGCCCCCATGGAGTTGGGGGTTGTCTGGCTTGTTGTGAGGCTCTGCTGGGGTGTCAGGCCAGGGCTAGAACCCGCCATGCCTCCTGGGCGCCTCATGGGCGCCTAGGCACAGGAAGAGCAAGTAGCAGCTCTGCCCCATGTCTGAGAGTGTCTGGTTCCTTGGTGCATATACGTTAATTATAGTTTTTACCTCTTGATCTATCGTCCCTTAACTAATAATTAGTGTCCACCCCACTCTCTAATTACTTTCTTCAGATTGAATGCTGTTTGGTCTAATATAGGTATAGTTGTTAGCTTTTATTTTCCTTTTTGCCATGGCTTTTATGATTGTTTCTCATCTTTTCACTTTGAGCCTTTGTTTATTCTGTGATATGAGATGTGTTTCTAAGAAGCAGAAAGTGAATGAATTTTCCTGATCCATTCCGCCACCCTATGATTTTTTTTAAATTTGTTTTTAGTTTGTGGGGGGTCATACATGGTGATGCTCAGGGGTTATGCATGGCTCTGCATTTAGGGAATTACTTCTGGTGGCACTCAGGGGACCATATGGGATGCCAAGGATTGAACCCAGGTCAGCTGGGTGCAAGGCAACACCCTGTGATTTTAGATGGGAGCGTTCCACCATTTATATTCAAAGAAACTATTGATATAAAGGATTAATGTTGCTAACCCCCTATCAATGCTGTCTTGTTTTGTCTTCAAATATATTTATTTGGTTCTCGGTCTGTGCAATTCTGCCACTATGGCTTCCTATTATGTACTTTATTTCCTTCAGTTAATTTTGTATGTTATACTTTGTATGAAATTCAAAGAACAATTAGTTCTTTGAGTTGATCAAGCTATTCATCATGTGATTGGTTAATTTCACTGGAAAATACTTGCTTCATCTAGTCTCAATCTAATAAATATAAATTTCAGGTTCTTGTTGACCTGGCTTGAGTGTTTTAATGGGATTGAAAATTTGCCTGGGTTTCTACCTCGCTCTGACACAGCACTTGTGTTCCTTAGTTTCTCTGCTGTTATTTGAGTTTTATGTAGGTTAATATTGGAGGCTTATATTCCCAGTTACTTGGTAATTTGTATGCTCGGTAGTTTAGACCAGAGAGCTACTGATAATACCTCTGCTATTCATATTTTTCCATTTACTATGTAGTACTACTAGATTATGACAAGAAGCTCTTAAACTAGTTGGTTTCTTTAGTTGATTGTGATGTAGGACTGCATCATGTCAGTGAAGTATGGTTGCTACATATACTGCTTCTGCACGAAGAGTATATTCACTAATAAACTTGTGGTTTGGGCTTTGCAGAATTAGAACTAATGTCAGGTGGGGTGACTTCCTAATCTAGGACAGGGGGTATTGAATAGAGTAGTCGATGGGGTCCTCAACAAGGTTTTCCATCTGGAGCATAGTCAGAGTGGGAGGAAGAAATGGATCTTAGTCAGACATATTGACTGGGAAGTTTCAGATGAGAAAGATTTCATGTCTTCTTTAAGTGAGTTAATCCTCTCTTGGGGAATTCCATTTATGACAACTTGGCACACTTTATGTCTATATTAACAGGGAACACAGAACAGATTATATTACTTACAAGTAGAAAGACTTTGTAGTGGTGGTGATATTTAAGGTATGGTCTTGAAGAGAGCATAATTCCAGTTAGAGAATTTGAAGAAACTCTTTTCTTAATAGAAGTGTTAGGGAATAATAACATTCCAATGTTTTCACAGAGACCTAATACAATACAATACCATTTAATCCACACAGAGCAGATTTCATATCTTAATCACATTTCTCTTAAACATATATAAAACTCCTGACAGAAAAGTATCAATCAACCATTTGTTGTTTTAACTAAAAAATCTTTTCATTTTTGAGAGATTTTCTTCAAGTGTGTCTAGAAAGAAGATAAAATCGTTTCAGCTACACTTAGGAAGAATAAAGGTTATAGGTCACCTGTGTGTCTGGGAAATAGTAGTTAACCATTCTCTGGTTTTAAGAATACCAGTATTCAGGGAAGTTGGAAGATCTCAAAATAATTGGAAATTGCCCAAGACTAACCATGGTTGAAATGAGATTAATTCCCTTGGGAACATAACATTTTCTGTGTTAGATAGAGGAAAAGGACATCTGTTAGGTCTGATAGAAGAAGCTTGGTTAGATCAATTCAAAACCTTAGTCAAAATCGGTTGCAGCAGTTTTAGGTAACCATCTGAACTTGGAAATATCTCTTTCCACTAAAGAAAAATCAATTTCAGATAACCATCTGACATGGAAGTTAAAGAAAAAAAGTTACTTATGCCTGTATTATAATGCTCTACATTCTACCTTTCTCCTTGAGAATCAGCTTAAAGGTAGATGGAAAATTGGGTGAAATGGAACTCCTTTCCAATTGGTCACAAAATGTGGAAATTGATTATGCCTTGCGTCAATTTTTTTTCCCACATAACATCATTCCAATTTCAGTAGAGAGGAATAATAATGAGGACAAAGCTTCAAAACTTTTGTAACTCATGACCCTTTCCCTGAATTGTTAATATAGCCAGGTGTATTATCCATTCTTGAGTGTCTTATTATAATATGATAATAATATTCTTTGATGAAAACAGATTTCTTGAATTTCCTCCATACTTTGAGATTGAATCAAGAAATCTCTTAATTTTTTTAAGCATGCATTGTATGTGATTCCTATAACAGGAAAGACAACATTAGAATATATGAAAAATATTTATGAGAAATAGTTTGACCTAGTAAGTTAGAGACAGACTTTATCAATAATTACTGGGTTGAAGTACTTTCTTTTTTCTTTTTTTTTTTTTTTTTTTGCTTTTTGGGTCACACCAGCAATGCTCAGGGGTTACTCCTGGCTCTTCACTCAGGAATTACTCTTGGCGGTGCTCGGGGAGACCATATGGGATGCCGGGATCGAACCCGGGCCAGCACAGGCCGGCCGACGGCAAGGCAAACGCCCTACCCAATGGGCTATCGCTCCGGCCCCCTGAAGTACTTTCAAAAACAAGAACTTTCATGTTCTTAGGTTTCTCTTCATCTTTCTTTGTCAATTAACTCCCCCTCAGGTTTCTGTGCTTTTTCAGTAAAGGATGAATAATATAAATAATTAGAAATAAGACAGTTTGAGTTGAGTACAACTTTAATATTAAGAGACAATTCTAATATATGTACTCATTAATGGTACAGATACATTGGCTATTTTAGTGAAATGTAGAAAGTAAGAGTACCCTGTAGAGCTAAATCTTTATTATTGATGATCATATTACATTCGCTCCCTCACAACCCCAGGATTAAATAACAACTAAAACACAGCCTCCTGGTTTCATGGTTTGAATTACCATCAGGGGTTTTCATCAGTTATGGTGCTGGTGGCAGAGGAATACAGCAGTCTTTAAGAACCCTCCTATCTTCTATCTCTTCCACCTCATGTGCATCTTTTTAGAATTATACTGAGTGATTGCCTTTGCAATGTTCTGTGGTAGTACAATGAGGGAGGTCCCTCTGACTTCAAGTTAATTATATATTTATAAAAATATGATGGTAGTGTCCAGAATACATGATGGATTAAGTTTTAAATTATTTCTTTTTTTCAATCACCTGCTCTTATGAGAACACATGAAAATAAATGAAAACGCATCTGAATGAGACCTCCCAATTGATCCTATCAGAGGGTGCATGATTAAAGTACGAGGTGCTCCATATGCAGTGATGGAAGGGCCGTCATTCTTTGGTTGTGGGTGTGATATGGTAGCATATATTTTGAACAAGTGTAAAATTGTACCCCGAAAATAGATATCATCTCAACTGGTGTTATCGCAAAGCAAAATAAACAAAAACAATAGCCATTTTTAGTTTCCAAGAATATGGTTGGCAGCAAACAAGGAAGTGGGTACACAGGTAATTTGATTTGAGATTCCTGAGACGAAATCAGCAAACGAGGAGGGTGAACACAAGCCCTATAGATGAGAGCACCGTCGTAAACAAAAGCGGGTGAGCACATCCCTATTAGAAGACTTTTCTTTTATCTGACAGTTATTTCATCTGTGAATGAAAAAGGCCAAATATGATCAGAAGGGCTTGCCTTTTGCTTTCTGCCTCTTCAATTTATGAAGAAACACTGCACTCACACCTAGGGATATTTTGACAAGTTTAGAAATCTTTTCAAAAAATAACTCTGTGCATGGTAAGGCATTGCTAAAATTGGATTTTTCCCCCTTTGGAGATGATGACCAAAGAACTTTTCATTCACACCCTCAAACTCCTGCAGTGAGCCAACATCTTCCTTTCACTTTTCAGTGCCATTCAGGGGACTTGAAGGGACACTGAGTTTTAGAAGGAACTATTCACTGCAGCACACCTATTGGCCTGTTGGAGACACATTTATTTGACCTGAATTAAGGGAATGACCTTTCTGTTCTCAATTTGCGATACAAATCAAGTGGAAATTTAGCACTATCTTTGTATTTTTTTAAAAACGCAGTATCATCCAAGTACTTCCTTGAGCCAAGCCTCTGACTAACACATTGGGGATCGTTATAGTGTTGAAAAACCTTTGATAGGTCCAAGAAAATCTAGCTATACTTTCAGTTGTATGGAGGACTGACTTTAACCTTAGGGATATTTCCTACTATAAGTAAAAGGCATTTCTGATCAGTGCTGTTGTATCTTGTGGAATCAGATCAGATAGAACAATATTCATCACCTGGTATAGAAAAAGCAACTTTTTTTTGAACATGACTACTTTTAATGTTTATTTCTTATTTTAAAATATATTTTATTATACCACTATGAGATAAACAATCTTTTAACTAAATGTTTGCCATTTAATGTAGGCAATGGTTGTTAAGGTTGAAGTAGGTATTTCTTTTTTTTAATGTAGAGCATCAGGGCTGGAGAGATAGCCCAGCGGGTTGGGAGTTTGCCTTGCATGCGGCCAGCCTGTGCCGGCCCAGGTTCGATCCCTGGCATCCCATATGGTCCCCGAGCACTGCCAAGAGTAATTCCTGAGTGCAGAGCCAGGAGTAACCCCTGAGTGTCACCGGTTGTGACCCAAAAAAGCAAAAAAAAAAAATGTAAAGCATCAAATTGAACTGTTCAGCACCTGGAAATGACATGTGTGTCATTTATTTAATAAGTAAATAACTTATCACTTCACTTGTCTTCCCATTGTTCATCAATTTGTTCGAGTGGGCACCAGTAACATCTCCATATATCCTGTTAAAGCAAGTGTAGCCCAAGGGCATCTGTTTGCTCCAGGAACAGGTAGAGCCTCAAACCATTCCTTTAGGACATGAGAATGAGGCCTATAATTGTTACTGGTTTTTGGCATATAAAATAAAACACGGGTAGCTTGCCAGGTTCTGCTATGTAAGTGGTATACTCTCAGTAGAAGGCTCTCATCTCGAGCATTTACTGATGAAACTCAATGGGGAAAGATCAGGTTTTCTCTTGAGTGGAGGTGTGAGGAGCTGAGGAGTCTGAATGTTGAGAATGACTGACCTCATGGTATGGGGGTTCCTCTGGCTTTTTGCTAGGCTCACTGGGATGACCGCCATGGCTAGAACCTGCCTAGACCTGTATAGAGTATAGATGTGAAAGATCATAGGAAGGACCTGATCCTAACATTCAGTGCTATCTAAGACAGTTGCAGGGCCGCTGTGCGTGCTGTGCGCCAACAGAGCTGTAGGTCTTGTGTTTCTCTCTTCTAGGGCTGCTGGCATGGAGGTGAAGGAATGGGAGGAGGGGCCCAAATCCCCAGTCCAAGTCCGGTCAGCGTGGCCCCCTCTCCCGCACGTGTGAGCAAACTCTTGGAGCTATGTTGAACTTGGCCAGGGGCTGGCAGAGCCCTTTTACCGCCTCCAGAGCTCCATGGGTTGCTTCCCCATTGGATTGAGCCATGCAGCTGTGGGTCTGGAGTGGTTGGGTCTGGATTGTCTCTTCCGGGTTGCCGACAGAGCAGTGGGTCTTGCTTGTCTCTCTTCCAAAATTGCTGGCTCACACGTGTTCACTCACAAGTGTCAGAAAGGGGCCACACTGGCCTGACTTGGACTGCAGATTTGGGCCTCTCCTCCCATTCCTCCACCTCCATGTCAGTAATAAGTAAATAAATGCATTTAATCTGTCTTATTTGGATTTATCTAATGAGTACTTTTTGTAGAGAATAGGATACTGATAATCACGTAGCAGATGTTATGTAAGACATGTCCCCACAACTCCTCTATGGAATCATATCTTCAGTTAAAATCAAATCATGGCTTTCATGTTTTTTAAATTCTCTTTATTCTTACATGTTTTAATTTTGTTTATAATATTATAAGATATCATGCATGCTGCCATCTTACCCCACTTTCTTCTCCTGAATGTTCTGTCCTCTGACAACTTCCTATATTGCCAAGGCTGCATGTGTGATAGCCACCACCCCAGTTTCTCTTTGCCCCCATTACTTCTGCTGGTCATTACGCCAGCTATTCAAAAAAAAAATCCTTTCCAGCCATTCACAAATTGTTGAGAGAGGAAAATTACAATTTTTTCATTCTCTTCAGGGGAATTGATCTTGTTTACTACGGTAACCTTAGTAGAGATTCAAGAACGCAGAATATATGGGTTACAGACACTGCCTTTAACACTGTCCAGATAGTCAAAGTATTAAAAGAAGCAAAGTTTCTTATATATATCACTGTATCACTGTATCACTGTCTTCCTGTTGTTCATCAATTTGCTCGAGCAGGCACTAGTAACATCTACATAGGTCCTGTCACAAGCAAGTGTAGTCTAAGGGCATCTGCTTGCTCCAGAAACAGGAAGAGCCTCAAACCATTCTTCAGGTCATGAAATTGAGGTCCATAGTTGTTATTAGTTTTTGGCATAACAAATACAAGTTTCTTGCCAGGCTCTGCCGTGTAGGTGGAATACTCTCAGTAGAAGACTCTCATCTCGAGCATTTACTGATGAAACTTAAAGGGGAAAGATCAGGTTTTCTCTTGGATGGAGCTCTGAGGAACTATGGAGTCTGGGTGAGAATGACTGACCGCATGATGTGTAGGTTTCTCTGGCTTCTTGCTAGGCTTACTGGGATGGCAGGTATCGGGTAGAACCTGTCTGGAACTGTATACAATGTATAAATGTGAAAGATCCTGGGAAGGACCTTATCCTAAAATCAGTATTATCTAAGAATATCATGCGGCCTCAAAGTGATCACACGCCAATGGAGCTGTGGGTCTGGTGTGGGTGGGTCTCTCTTCTGGGGCAGCTGGCATGGAGTCAGAGGAAAGGGGTGGAGCCCAAATCTCTGCTCTGAGTCCAGCCAGCATGGTCTCTCCCTGCATGTGTGAGCAGACCCTTGAAGCAATGTTGAACTTGGCCAGGGGCTGGCTGAGCCCCTTACCAGGAGGTCAGCTCCCTGGGTTGCTTTTTACAGATATGCACTGATAATTACTTGGCCTGGAATATTCTCTTTTTTAATTTTTTTATTATACCATCATGAGATATACAATTACACAGATGTTCATGCTTGGGTTTCAGTCATACAGTGCTCCAGCACCCATCCCTCCATCAGTGCCCATTTCCCACCACCAACCCCCCTCCCCTGGCCCGTCTTTATAGCAGGCACTTTGCTTCTCTATTCTTTAACACAGAAAATCCAAGTTTCAGAAATAAAGGATCTGTTAGAAGAAGAAATCAAAAGTCGAGACCATACTAGTTTCATGGCTGAGCAATACAGGAAACTCACCAGGACGTCCCTGTGTTTCAAAATTTAGACTTCAGGATGATTTTAAATAGAACCTGTACCATATCTGTATCTGTACCAAAAATGGTCCAGAGAGACAATGAAATTCAGCATTTTTCTTCCTTTATTCCTTATCAAATTGTGTCTGATTGGTGTTACTTTTGTGTGTGTATGTACAACATTTGTAAAGTCACCTAACTTATTTCCTGCATATATTGTTAGTTGTTATTTAAAAAAATTAAGACAAAGGCCAAAGAAAGGTAAGAGCTTACAATATAAGCCTTTGGATAAGGAGACAGGAAATGTACATTTATGTGACACAACATGGAATGCTTGGTCTGTATGCCTTTTCATACCATCTTGGTTTTCACCTGCAGCTTTGACCTTGTGTTTCATACCTATGTGTAACAAAACAAGAGGGATTAATAATGGTTGCATTTTATAATAGAAATATAAGTTGCATACCACCAGTTTCAGGTTCATGAGTCCTTGGGATACTTTTTCACACCTCTGCCTTACTCCTGCTGTCCAGCTGATTTGACAGAAGGACAAAAGGATTAAGAAATCAAGTAGCTTATCTGAGAGGTTCCCGCAAGGCACTCTGTCCCGGGTGGTCCTGCTTGTAGCTTATATAATCAGGAGTTCTCTGCATGCTTAGGGGATTGCTCTAAAGGTGATTGTTTGTGTCCCTGGGTGGTGGTGTCTAGGCAATTACAGGTGGTGATGTGTGATCTTAAAGACCTAGTTAGTACCTCAGGAGACCCCTGAGATTGGGCTTTTCTTGTACTTTGCAATGCAGGTTCCAATTAAAGTGGCACCATTTACCAAACATGGAAAAGTGAATGATTAAGGAGGAGAGTTATGTCCTCTTAGTATACTTGGGGGAGGGATTCACCTCAAACTCATCTTTTCTAAAGTTTTCTTGTATAGTTATATCTTTAAAATAATTTTTTTCATTGACACATTTATAAGGTTGTTCATGATTGGGTTTCAGTTACATAATGTTCCAACATCCATTCCTTCACCAGTGTCCATTCCCGCCACCACGCTTCCCATGTCTTCTGCTTCTCCCCCCACCTCCTGCCTGCCTGTCACTCTCTCTCTATTTCTTTCTTTCTTTTTTTTTTCTTTTGAGTCACACCCGGCAATGCTCAGGGGTTACTCCTGGCTCTGCACTCAGGAATTACTCCTGGCGGTGCTCGGGGGACCATATGGGATGCACGGGATCAAACCCGGGCCAGACTGGCCACGTGCAAGGCAAACACCCTACCGCTGGGCTATCACTCCGGCCCCATTCTCTCTCTCTATTTCTCTCTGTCTCACACTCTCTCTCTGTCTCTGTCTCTCTCTCTCCTCTTTCTCTGTTTTGAGTCTCTTTGTTCACTTATTTAAACTAAACCAAAATTATGAGAATTGAACATAGTTTCCACCAATAATCTGAAAGAAAGAAATGATTACACTTTTATTTTTTTGAAGGAAATGAAGGGTCAGAGAGTTAATACAGGGTTAAGTATACTCACATTGATCCTTGGTACCACATGCGGTTTCCTGAGCACGTGACTTCCTTAAAAAGGAAATGACAATAATTGTATTCATTTAAAAATTTTATACCTTAAGGTTTTGAATAATATGGAATGTGTATTTTGAGATGAAAATACATTTGAAAATTAAATTAAATTCAAAGTGAAATTAACACGACCCAATTATGATCACCAATCCTAATACACAGGAATCTATTTTAAACTGGTTCTTGTTTGAACATTTAGAACATGAAAGTTAAGATTAAAGACCTAATTTTATTTTCTCAAATCTTTTATTTTTTTAAAAAAACTATATATTATAAGTAAAATTACACATTATGTTGAATACCCAAGATTTGTAACAATTGAGGCATTTCATACGGTTTACAAATCCGAGAACATATGGATATGTTTAGAGAGAATGTTCGGATACTATGACACTTGGGTGATTTGAGCTAGAGAAGTGATTTTAAGACTGCATAAATGTGCATTTTTGAAGTACATTTTTGTAGCATTTGAGTTAGTTTGTACAATTGACTTAACTCCAATTGAGTTTGGCAACACTGGGAAATTACATAAACCATGGATGAAACGGTTAACAGTTGTTCTGCAAAGCTGAATGCATGTGGTGCAGAGGTTAGATAAATAACTGTTCCTATGGGTATATGTTTATATATGGCTGCCTTTTTTTTATTTTGTTTTGTTTTCAAGAGATAATTGCACTGAGGTTGGAGCTTGCTCACCCTATCTCTGGACTCAGAGTACAGTGCCTGGACTATTTTCTACATGACTGAGCTTTACTTCAGAACTGACGAGTCATATATCATTCTGATTGATTTTTCTTTTTCCTTTGTTTACCTCCCCCACTCTTGAATAAAAGGGAGGGGATGCAATAGAGACTGTGATGAGACAACATCCTTCCACTGGACTCAAAATTACTAGGAGCCTGCCCTCTGCACACCTCACCCAGCTCTTTGTCTACTTCTTGTTTTGTTGCTGATACACAGAAGTCAGAGTTGATACACAGAAGTAGGAGTTGATTCAAGAAGGCATATTAGAGAAAAGGACAGGAAAAATAGATAAGCAAAAACCTGTGGGTTGTAATGGTCTCTACTTGAGAGGAATAGTCAGAACAGGACTTAGCAGAGATATGGCTTAACCATTTAATGTCTTGAGCTCTGAGATAAATATTTGCTCTAAGTCATTTACCAAAACTCACTATCTGAATTCTGGGAAGTGCATTCTTCTGTATTTTATATTACTTTCATTTCAGTGTCTTTTTTTATCAAAAACAAACACCTTAAAGCTTAAGCATTCTTTCTATTAAGGTAGGAAGGTGCACTTTGGAAATATGAGTGTGTATGTTTGTGGGTGTGTGTGTGTGTGTGTGTGTGTGTATGTGTGCTTGTGCTGTTTACCACCTATGCATGTAGGTGTCTCATCTAGCTGTGCTCAGGGCTTGTTCCTGACTTTGTGTCTCGATCACTCCTAGCAAACTCCGGGGACCATATGGGATGCAAAAAATTGAACCTAGGTAGACACCCTATAAGATCTACCTGTTCTATTATGGCTCGGCCCAATCCTCTACCTCACATGTCCAACTTTAAAGAAAAAACTATGCGAGACAAAGTGGAGCTCAGAAAGTTGATGGCATTTTATGACAACAAAATACATACCACTTCTTCAGAACATAGACCTTTATTCTGCAATATTTTATTTTTCTTTTCAACCTGATACAAGTGCATCTTCATCTGTTTTTTAATAAAGCCCTAAAGGATTAAGATTCTCACCAAATAATCTTTTTTTTTTTTGCTTTTTTTTTGGGGGGTCACACCCGGCAATGCTCAGGAGTTTTTCCTGGCTCTGCACTCAGGAATTACTTCTGGCGGTGCTCTGGGGACCATATGGGATGCCGGGATTGAACCTGGGCCGGCACAGGCTGTCCGTGTGCAAGGCAAACGCCCTACCCACTGAGCTATCACTCTGGCCCCACCAAATAATCTTTTTACCTTTCAAAATATGTCTATCTGTTAAGGTTACAAAATAATTCATATTTTTATTTTTTGCTTTTTGGGTCACACTCAGCAATGTGTGGGTGTTATTCCTGGCTCTGCACTCATGAATTACTCTTGGCAGTGCTTGGAGAATGTATGGGATGCCTGGGAATCAAACCTGGGTCACCACGTGCAAGGTAAACACCCTACCTGCTGGACTATCACTCCAGCCCCATAAAATAATTGATATTTTAAAAAATGATAGTTCCCACTAGAAAGAGGTAATGCATGCACATCCGGTTGATCAGATTTCTCTTAGCCTCTAACAAAAATCCCAGAATTCCCTCTGGCAATAGATAGGATTGTAGATAAAGAGAGAGTCCAAAACAACTTAATAAACTTCTGTTATAGAAATAGTATAGTAGGAAAGATATTTACTTTGAAGATATTAACTTTGCATGTGGCTAGACTGCGTTAGATCCCTGACACTATGTACTGTCTCCCAAGCCACACCAGGAGTGATCCTTAGTGCAGAGCTAATAGTAAACCCACAGTGCCATTGGGTATTGCCCCCAAATAAAGTTAATATAAAGCAAAAATCCTATCTCCTACATTTTGACTTTGGAAAGGAGTGTGTGAGTGTGTGTGTGTGTGCACATGTGCGTGTATGTATGTATGTGTGTGTATGTAAATGTGTGAAATTAAAAAATACTAATTTATCAAAATAAACAGGCCATTTTGTGAATGTAACCAAACTCTGGAGCGTTGGAGACTAGGAACAGTCATACTTTTTGGCTGCCATGCTTTATGCAAATGTGGCCACTCTGTTGTATGCTTCTGCTGAGACAGCCACTTACGTCTGCTTAATTTTCTCTATAATGGTAGTGGTAGATGCCTGGGTCTTTGCAATCAGGTTAGATCAGTTTAACTGGCTGCCACCACAGGCCATTATAAAGTATTTTTTCTTATTTAGAACTTGAATCTACAATTCATTTCTTTCTTTCAAGTTCAGTAAAATATAGTATAGGTTTAGGCTTAAGTTAGCTAAGTTAATTTTGTTCTGAAAAACTAAATATGTCATTAGCAGTATTCAACATATGTAAGCCTTTGTAACACTCTTGTAATTTATTAAGACTGTTAAATTTTGTTATATATTTATTCATATGTATATCACACATATATTCATGCGTTCATTCCTCCATACATGTTTTGTTAACTGTACACTTATATTTTGCTAGGCAATGTTTTGGTCATTGAAAATAAAATAAGAACATAATGTGTTAAAAGAGGGAGATTATTACCTATAATATTTAGAAAATACAGTCTAGATTTGAGGAAAATTACTTCCCTATCTCAATATAATCTCTGTGTATAGTAGTTTTTCTCACAATTATCCAGACATCTCCATGGGAAAATTTTGTAAAGATTTTATCATTTTTTTGGTGAACTTTATGGATTTCAAGACATAGTAGATTTTCTTTGCCTTTAGTGAGATGATAATTTATTATATTAACCCTAGTGGCCTAGAAGAAATATTTTCTTGTTATCACTAGTGACGGTTATAATTCTTTAAGTATATGAAAAAATCACCAGAAATTATATATAAAAATATTTATTGCAATAATTCATTCATTGGATGTGCAATGTACTTTCATTTATAGAATCTAGAAAAATTTCAAAATTTCTTGCCAACTCCCTCATTGATTTTGTTTCTTTCTATGCCTTATTCTTTTTAAAATAACCTCGCTGTCCAGTGTCTGTTTTGGTAGGCTGGCAGAAAATAACAGTCATAGCTTGCCATCAGCCCACAGGGGATTATTTTCCTTTAATCCTCTTGTGTGCAGCACTAAAATTATGTCAGGGCAAATACATCTCAATTTCTTGGAACCAGGTTTCCCTGTTTGTAGAATTAGACACTGCTTAGTGTGAAGACTGAGATACATATATGTAAAAAATAAGCACTTTCAGCAGATCATCAGTCTGCCCTTATTTAAGTTTCACCTGTTTTCTCTCACTCAACACCCCCGACCCCTCTAGCCTGCTCCAAACACTTGTTGCCATAATTTTGTGAGTGTGGAAATGGTTTTATTCCTGCTGGTACGTTGAGTAGGGTAAGAAAGATTTTCAAACAACTCCAGATATTATGAAATTATAATTATTTAGTAGCCCTCATAAAACAGTTTTAGATGTCCCCGTGTTTTATTTGTTATTTTTTGTCCAGGCCTCACTAAGGCTTCTAGCTGCATATACCATACTTGAAAGGTCACATGATCTTTTGCTTGTTCTGTCTCTCAAAGTTCGTGCCTGACCTGATCTATTGCTGAAGCTCTGCACTCTGTCACTTGGACTACATGACTAATTCCTCATCCCCATGGTCTAGTGGCTCTTTGTCCCTTTCCCTTAGCTCAGTTCCCAACCTCAACCAGAATGGGTCTGTGGGTGTTGGGTGGGAATAAATATTTGTTTGTGTATACATGCATGTATATGTGTGTGTTCACATGGGCCACACATGGCTGTACTCAGTGCTTAGTCCTGCCTCTGCATATAGGGATCCTGGTTCATAACTAGGAAGTCTTAGCAGTGTTTGGGGTATCATATGCAGTGCCAGAGAGCGAACCTGAGTAGGCCATATGCAAGGCCAATACCTTCCCCCTCTGTACTATCGCTCCATCCCACTTCCTCATATCTCGTACTAGCTCCCCACCCCACCCCAAGCCATCCTATTTCCTATTTTAACTGGCCATATTTTCCATGGCTAAGACATTAAAGGAAATGTTAAATTAATTTGGTTTCCTGGCTCCAATTTTCTCCTCTCTGCTATCCCCCTAACACTTCCGTTATTGCTGCCCACATTCTCCTCTGCCAATAAGTTTTGACATTTTGTAATTTAGTGTGTCAATCAAACATGCTGTCTGACTTTGTAAATGTGGTATATCTAGATTCTCTGCTTTTAAATCTCTCATATTGACTCCAGTCTGCCATGGACAAATTCTATTATGTTGGTTACTGTGTTTCAGAAAAACTTTGCCTTGGGAAACATTTTGAAATGTGGTGATGAGAAGCTTAGCTGATGAAGCCTTCAAATAGTCATGTAAAGAGACCCCCTTCCCCAAATGTTTATTTCTACCTTTCATCATGGTGCTTGTAGTTTCTTTAATATGGGCACAATTAATGGCTCTATAAAGGACTCTAGGCTTCTAATATTTATCTTCCAAATCTCAAATGCTCCTGTTTAGCACACGAAATCATCATACTGATACCTGATACAAGTTGAATTGAGATTAAGGTCTTATAGAAATGGAACAACCTGATGTTGGATAGTGGAGGGCATAGGAAAGAAAGCATCTGATTCAAATTTATTCTTGCACTGCAGTTTTGCCAAAAGGTAACCTATAACCTTAAATCTTGCTGCTTTCCAAATCCAAAACAGCCCTCACTGCAAGTAATTTGGTATGAGGATGAGTAATAGTCATTTTATGACTATTTTCTATTTTCTAAAGATGAGTCTTGCCTAGTGCCTTGGATATGCATCATGAAGCATCACCCAGTGGAATTTAGGAAATGAGTTGAGATTGAGGAAGGAAAGAGCCCACTCTTTAGATTGGATCCATGAGTCAAAAAATCAAAAGGAAGTATGAAAGTTCCAAACAACAAGTAATTATTTGTGACTATACGGAATAAACCAATCCTAATTTCCATCCAGAGTTCCATTACATCAGATCTATCTGTCGTCCCTATTAATTCCTTTTATAAAAAAAATTCTTTATATTTAAACTATCTGGGAGGGAAGGCGGGATTCTAGACCTGGGTCACCATCCCAATAGAGCCTCACAAGAAGCCAGAGGATCCCGCACCATGAGGGCAACTATCTTCCACATCCAGACTCCACAGCTCATCGTAACTCCACCCAAGAGATAAGCTGACCTCTCCCCATTGTGGTGACCTGAATGAATTGCCTGAGGCTCTTTGTGTTCTTGGATCAAGCAGATGCCCTTAGGCTACACTAGCATGCAGCTGGACATATAGAGATGTTACTGGTGCCTGCTCCAGTAAATAGATGAACAACAGGAAGACAAGTGATACAAGTCATATTCAAGCTTGCATTAAATGGTTAAGTCAGGAATGAACAACCCCTTTAAAAATAATTTCAATATGGTCTTTATGATGTTAGAAGGAGGGACTTGTGTATATTTCTCATGCAAATGGAGTATACTATTCCTACACAGAGCAATAAGTACTATAGTTCTACTACAGAGCATTCTCTGCAAGTCTTCCTGCTACTGAAATAGATACTTGGTTCTAATGCATTAGGGCCTTATGATTTGTGGTGTCCATGTCAGAAAGGCTATGCAAACTGCCAACGTCTGAATTGAAGAACAAATGAAAGAGAAACATAAAAGTTCATAACAAATATTATGGTCCAGTGACCATAACAAATATTATGGTCCACAGACATGGAGCAGAGCTGCTACTGGCTCTCACTGTGCCCAGCAGCTCATGAGGTACCCGGGAGGGATGGCAGGTTCTAGCCCTGGCCTGCCATCCTATCAGAGCCTCACAACAAGCCAGACGACCCCCCACTCCATGAGGACCTCCATTTTCCACATCCGGACTTCCTCCTCCTCAGAACTCCACCCAGCAGACCAGCCTATCACAGCCCGGCTCACGCGGCCACTTGCGGTTGCGCAGTTCATCAATAAATGCTGGATTTTGAGATGACTACAAGAGTATGCTACCTGCATGGCAGAGCGTGGCAAGCTACCCGTGTCGTATTTGATATGCCAGATACCAGTAACAATTATAGACCTCATTCCCATGACCTGATGGAATGGTTTGAGGCTCTTTATGTTCCTGGAACAAGCAGGTGCCCTTGGGCTCTACTTGCATGAGACAGGACATATGGAAATGTTACTGGTGCCCGCTCGAGCAAATCGAAGATGAATGGGAAGACAGTGATACAGTGATACAGTGAACAAATATTAAGAGGGTTGTTTGGGGGCTATATTACACTCTTAAAGCTGCCATTCAATAAGATATCCCTCTGCTAAGGATTTGTTAATACCTTACACCTTTGAAAAATTCTTCAGCTACCTGAGACTGTATCGTAGAGCAAACAGAAATAATGAACCTAGGAAGAGGTTCTTTTCATTCTGCATTTCTCATTTTGTTGGGATCTTAAATGCTTTATTATTGCTGAAGTAGAGAATTTCAGTTGTTATGCTTTGGATGCACCTTGTCTTACCGGGTCTGAGATATATAAGACAAGAACAGTATCAACAAATCTGATGGGTTTAGTTAAAAATGTATCCCCTGTTTTTAACTAGTATTCCAGTACTCAAAAAAGATCACATGCATTGCTACATCTGCTTCAAAAAGCTCTTTACTTTGTAGTTTTCACTTGTTGGGAACTTCACTGTATATTCTTCTCTAGTTAGTAGATTTATGCATGATCTCCTAGATAAGAGATGCACTGAGTTTTCCTTCTCACTGGGTGGTTTCTTGTTTCTTACAGAAAGATTCTGCCTTCACTCTACTTCTGGTTTTGGGGCCTGCCTTCCTACACATTCTCATCCACCACACTTTTCTTGCAATGTTGCTGAGTCTGAATGATTTACATTCTTTCTCTAATTTAAGTTGTTTCAGTTCACACTGAGAGGGTCTGATGTGATGTTGAGTTTAGGAGTTCAGAATAATACTTCCCATGGAGATTTCTGCTTGTCACAGTGGTGTCTGGAATAAGAAGCACATCCGAGTGCTCACAACAGCAAGTAACTGGGATTTTGGAAATTTACCCTTGTGAGACAAGATGACTGTTGATGCTCAACTCCCATCATAGCTTGATATAAAAGGGGAGAACAGAAAATGTATTTCTCCTGTATAACTCATATTAGATGAATGGAGGCATGTTTCCAGAACGTGCCCTTCCCCACCAATCTCAATTGGGGTTACCCTTCCATTTCATTGGTCATAAGTGGACATACGGTTGCCCTTAAATCAAACACTGTAAAAGGGGAATGGAATTATATGGGTAGTATAGTCCAATAACAATACTCCTAGCCTGTGTTCCTCTCCTGAGCCCAGTGTCTAGAGTTTTTGAGCAAAATAGAATGAATTTGCTTAAAGGTATAAAAGAGCAGATGTAGAAGGGCTAGAGTGATAGCACAGCAGGTAGGACAGACATGGTAGAATAGAGGAGCGTTCAAGAGATAAGCATAGTTATCAGCTATCCAAAAAAAGCATCTTCTATAAGCAATAGATCATACAGACTATTTGAGAATCTGAAGGGTTACTGTGAATAAATAAGACTCATTTGAGAGTTATAGAGAGTGCTATAAATAATTTTTACCAAGGCAACAGGTATTAATTGTCCTAAGCAAAACAGAATTTACTGTAAATTTGGGTTATATGTGGAAATTTATTTTTTTAAATGCTATGAAAAAGTTAAAATTAATTTTAAAAGATTTCTTAGGTGCAAAATTATCTTGTTTAAGTAAGAAAATGCACAGTAAAACATTTGTTTAATTTTTGTGTGAATGCTAGATCTTTATAAACACAATGAATTAAAATTATTATAAAAGCTACTTTTTATTTTTTTTTTTTGTTCCTCAGGTTTTCTTTGTAGACCTTCCAGAATGAATTCAAATAAAATAGAATTTATGAAATGAATAACACATATTGATTTCTATTTACTGGAAGCCCATAAATATTTACTTTTGATTTTTTAATCCAATGTCTCTGCCAACTATTCATCTAATTCCTTCTAACTGCTAAGGATTAGCTATCACTGATATTTTTGTACTTAGGATCTTTTAGGCTTTGGTTGCCATTGGAGGCATACAGAGCATCTTTTGTGTGAAGGAATAATCAAACCAGAACAGCAATTTGTCATAAACAAACCGTATATAAACATGAATGGTTAGTGATCATAATAGAAGAATGATAAAACCAGGAATTTTACCTGCAAAGAGAACATTTGAGGGCACTTTCTTTCCCATACATGATATAGTTTTTGCATTTTTGCTCCTTTGTTCACAGGCATTCTGTCAATCATAATAACAAAGAGCCTTTTCAATGTGACAGATCACTGATTCCTGTTTTAGTGACTAAAACTGACAGTATAAATGTCTCTAAAAGAACAAATGATGCAAAAAGAAACTGAAATGTATATTGAGGGTGAGTCATTTTAAAATTGAATATTAAGAGGTTAGAGCAATAATACAGTTGGTAGGACACTTACCTTGATGCAACAGACCACGGTTTGGTCCTCTACTTCTCACCTCCCCTCGAGCTCTGCCAAGAATGATCCTTGAGTCATTCATAGCATACAGACTCAGGAGTAAGCCCTGAGCACCAAAGAATTAAAATTAAATGTTATCATTTGATCACTTGATCACTTTACATCCCATTATTCGTCAATTTGCTCAAATGGGTGCCAGTAATATTTCCATTTGACCCTATCACGTGCCAGTGTAGCCCAATGTCATCTGGTTGCTTTAGGCATACAAAGAGCCTCAAACCTTTCGTTCATGGTCTTGACAAAGAAGTCTGACCATCTTGTAGGTGGGCGGCCACGTGATCTTTTGACATCCCATGGGATCCAGTTGATATTGAATTAAATAAAAGTAATTAAATGTTTTTAATTTTATGAAAATCATTTTATATAAATGTTTTTAATAAACTGTTGATATAAAATTAAATGTTGATATTGATAAAATAGAAAATATTATTTTGAACCTCCACACGCAATTTTTTTTATTCCACTAAATTTTAATGAAATGCCATGAAAAATTATTACTTGTGGGGCTAAAACTGATGGTGCTTGGTTCTACTGCTGGTCTGTGTTCAGGGGTCATACCTGTTATAATCAAGGAATCATGTGATGTGAGGTACCAAACTCAGGCCTCCTGAATGTAAAACATGCACACAACCCATTGAGTTATCTTGCTGTTATATAAATTGTTTAAATTAGTAAAGATGCTTGCATTATTCATTGTTTATAGTCTTTACTCTCTATGTCTACTGCTTTAGAGTCAGATTCCAAATTCTTGACTTTTTCTTATTGGTTCAATGTGCCTTTATTTGACCATATAAGTTTGTGATTGACAGATATTGCTTTGATTTCTAGTGTACATGCATAGATTTTGGATCTGAGAATTGAACAAATGCTAATAAAGGTCAGCTTTTGGTCAAGAATTTGACAAAAGTCTCATATTTCTGAGTAAACATCTATCACTTCATAAAGACAAGATTTCCTGTTCTGTAACATTCTAACTGTCTAGGTTACAGAGAGAAGAGGTCATCCTATGCACCAGGATCACAGTATTGTTATTTAGATGGCAAACAAGGCCATCTAATATACCTTGTTACACAAATCAACACTCAAGAAAAGAAACAAGAATTACCTTAACTTTGATTATAGTCAAAGGTCACTCTGTTAAATCATTTCATGTTTCTGGTGTTTGAACTTATAGCCTGCAGTTTTGTTTCTCCCAGGGAATATTCTATTTGCTTCCAACTGAAGAAAAATAAATAGATCTGCTGAATTCATGATGTTGACACTGTAATTGTTCTTCTAAGACACATCCAGCACTCCATAATTTGGTATCTTCCACATTTTCTAAGGGAGAGTTGAAAGATGTGGATATAGAACAAACCCTAGGTAGATGACAGATTCAACTCCAAACCTCATATGCTAATGTTTTTCTTTATCGGTTCCTATTTCAACTCCAAACCTCATATGCTAATGTTTTTCTTTATCGGTTTTTCTTTAATGTTTTTCTTTATCGGTTCCTATTTCTTTATCTGTTCCCATTTCTTCTAGTCCTCCAACTAACTACTAACATATACCCAACAGGCATCAGAGTACCAGGAAACCACTCATGATTATTCCTGTAACAAATAATATTGTGTTGTTGCAGAATCTACACCTGTTTTTCTTTACCTTTAACTAATTCATTTAATTTTCTGCAGAAATGAGCAATAAATTCACTCAGGGAGAGGAGCACAGACCAGGAGGTATATAATAACTGGACTTTTACACCCATATAATAATTTCTTTTAGTGATAGATTCAAGGACAACCAAGTATCCAGTTTTGATCAATAAAATATAAGGGAGACTCCAGTTGATATTGGTGAGGATGGGAACATTCTGGAAATTTGCCTCCATTCATTTAATACAGTATATGTAGAAGGAATATATTTAATGTCCTACTTTTTTATGTCAAGCTGTGAAGGTAGTTGAGCATCAACAGTCATCTTGCCTTACAAGGGTCAATTTCCAAAATCCTAGTTACTTGTAAGCATTCTGATGTGCTTCTTATTCCAGATGCCAGTGTGACAAGCAGGAATCTCTATGGGAAGTACTACCCCGAGTTCCTAAGCTCAACATCTCTTTGAATATAGGCATCAAACCCTCTAGGTGTGAGTTGAAACAACTTAAATTAGAGAAAGAATGTGAATCTGATAGAGGAGGGATTCATGATAGTGAATTCACTTTTCTTAAAATTTTATTTTTATTATAACAGTGAGATCGACATTTACAAAGCTGTTCATGATAGAGTTTCAGTCACACAATGTTATAGCACCCATCCCTCTACCAGTGCACATTTCCCACCACCAGTGTCCCCAGATTCCCTCCCCACACCCAGCCTGACTCTATAGCAGGCACTCTTCCTCTTCTTTCTCTCTCTCTTTCTCTCTCTCTCTCTCTTCTCTTACACATTGTGGCTTGCCATACATACATTTAGGGGTTATATTGTAGATCCCTTTGCCTGCATTCAGTGCTCAGTTCTAGTTTGGCATTGCCATTGCCAAAAATTAGTATCGCTGATTCACTTGTGGAAAAAAATATGATGTTTAATTTCACCTTTCATAGTACTTATACCCAAATGCCAATATATATGTGAAAACTATTACACCCAGTTCTTTACTTGTCTATTCTAATCTTAACTAATACAAAAATTCTATATTTTAGGTAAATATGCAGAACTTAAAATGGTTGCTTCTCTTGTATTCTTATTGAGTTTTATTCTTTCATGATGGCAGCAAAGTAAGAGAAAGAGTTGAACTCTTAACTCATGACCAGTCATCTCTACTGTGACCTTTTGGACTCTGATTGCTTTGAGCTTTACTCAAGACAACTGAATGACCATTCAGTCATCAAGATATTCTCTAGCAGTTTCTGATCAACATTCATTGTCTTGGGTGCATCAAGAATGGAGTACCCTCTCCCTCCCTAAAAAAGTTATATTCACTTTCTAACCCCTTGAGATCCATTAATGACTATCATTTAGAAAGTAGGTAGTTCTTTAAAGATAAAGTATGTAGCATGTGAGATGGAGATCATTGTGGAGTAGATTGACACTTGAATCTGATATGGCTGTGGTCTTTAGAAGAAGAGAGGAACCACAGAGAGAGGTGTATCTAGAGAAAGCCTGTCAATAGCATACCCAAGAGCACATGGGGAAAATGTGACAGCCAAGTAAGTGACCACCAAGCAGGACTGGGAGTATCACATCTACAAGTCTGTTATGATAATATGAGGAGCCCAGAAAAGGATCAGGCAGCTTGTGCTCCAAAATTTTCATAGAGCTCATTGATATATTTTATGTTGGATGCTGGTCTCTAAATGAATTGTCAAAATAATTCACATAGTTTTAAATCTTAGCTTCTTAAAGTGTGAGTCAGAATCGTTTTGGAACAGTTATATAAATGAATATGAGAGGAGAATGGCAAAAGAATTGGCAAGAGTAAAGGTATCTGAATATATAATGAGCAAACATTAACTCCAGGTCAGACACATAGTGAATCCCCTGTGTTTCTTGCAGCACTCCTCTGTGTTGCATTTCTCAGGTGAAAAGGATCATGAACGGTCAATTTAAGATCCCCTGATCTAATCTGTTCAGTGTATTTTAACAGCCTTAGAAAAATAACGCAATTCTCTTCCTTCCTTCTTTGCTGTATATCTCATGTTTTTTGAAATACTATTTGGATTTTCCTTTCCCCATAGAGTTTTTTTTAATATACCCCTTTTCTACTGGAATTAATGTAACAACATTAGCTACTATCTTTGGAGCTATAAAGATAAAAAATAGAGGTTAAGCTTTTTCTTGATATCTCAGCCCATCCCACCTAGTTTTTCAGTAGACAAGTTCTGGTAAAGAGTATTTAGGACACAATAAATTACCATTTCCTAAAGACAACCCTTCCTGTCTCATGACTCTGTTGATCTGTGTATTCCCTTTATGTGGAGTTAGCTTAAATTTTAGAGTGGTCAGCCACTTTCTTTTTTATTGGTCATTTTTTTTCTTTGGGACACAGCCAGAAGTGCTCAGGCCTTACCCTGGCTCTTCACTCAGGGCTCACTTCTGATAGACTCAGGACCATAAGTAGTACTGGGGATAGAACTCAGGCAAGTGCCATGCTGAGGGTACTATTCTTCTTGTACCTTACTAGGCACCTACCAGCTGCAATGCACAGGGGAAAGACATTCTATGTGTTCATTGAGCTAACAATCTAGAGGGCCATAAAGACCTACGTAGACATATTTATCAACTGTTACAAGGGCTTAGAGAAGTTGTTAGTAGTTTTCATAAATAATAGATGTTGGTCATAAAAGTGTTCACTGCAGTCTTTTAAAAAATCTTATTGAGATTATATGGTTCACAATAGTATTAATAATGGTTTTTCATGCACATAATTCTGACACCACCATACCCATAACCAAAACATCTCTTATAAATGCAAATATCTTCTTAGATAACTGTACTTCTCTTAAGTCCATTTTTAAAACAAGCAGGATCTTCCTAGCAGGTTAGGAAAACACATGAAAATATGGGAAATTCTGTGGTAAGATTATAAATGAGAGAGGTAGTATGCACTGTTGCTTAGAGTGAGTGAAAAATAGTAGCAGAGAAGAAAAAATTTAGGTCAAGGCCAGATTGTTAAAAAGTTAGACTATACTTGCTATTGATCAGGTCTTGTCATTTTTAATATATTATCTCATCTAATCTGGCTTACATGATGGAATAACCTTAAAATGAAAAGATATAGGAAATTGATATGGCAGTTGTTAGAATCCAAGTTCAGACAGGCCTAAATCCTTCACTACAGAAGAAATGGGAAAATGTTTTTGGACTTTTAAGAAAGACAGTGGCAATCATATAATGCAAAAGGAGATTTCACTGGTTCTCAGATATGGCTATAGCCATAGAGAAATGATGTGATGTGATACTAAAAGTGAGGCATTCTAGTAAAATGAAGAGAGATATTTGTCTGTATTTGATGGCTTATTTATTAATTTATGGTTGAAATGAATTAAAAGAGTATCAACTCTTAGATTTTGGTTTGAGTACATGCTCTAAGTTTGTATACAGGCTCCAAGAAAATTAGAAAAATGAAAATATACCCTTTATTTATCTATTTATTTGCTTTTTTTGTGTCACACCTGGTGATGCCAAGGGGCTGCCCCTGGCTCTACACTCAGAAATTACTCCTGGTGGTGCTCCAGGGACCATATGGGATACCAGGGATCATTCCAGGTCATCCACATGCAAAGCAAACACCCTACCAGGTGTGCTATCACTTTGGCCCAAGAAAATATACCTTTTAAAGAAAATAATGAGTTTATTTTCATCTGCTTTACATTTTAAATAATAGTTGGAAGATGTAGAGCAGACAACTGTGAAATTTGGTTTGAGATTTAGGAGGGGTTGAGGACTTGGGATCCACTGGTGGTACATCAATATGCTAGTACATCCAGAGTGACTTTTTCTTAAAGCACAAATCTCATTCCTGTCTCTCCACTGCCCAAGTTGCTTGAAAAATTAGACAGAGCTCTTAGGGAAATAGACATACTTTGTTCTCATAATTGGCAGAGCATTGATATGACTCTGCTTCTCAAACTTCATCTTGAGATACGTCCTCCCTCAGGCTCAGGCTCTGTATTTTCGTTCTCAGAAAAAAAATATGAGATCTGTTCCAGCTAGTTACTTCATCTCAAAATACATCCCTGCAGCATGCACCTATATGACCTATACACAAATACTTATGCATGTGCTCCTATGCAGCACGCAAATGCAAACATGAACACACAAACATGGACATTTTATGTCCTAGCACTGCTCCCACTACCAGAGTTCCCAGGTTCCCTCCCCTCTTCATACCCCCTGCCCCTGCAGCCTGCCATATGGATAGAAACTCAAGTTCAATTGCTAAGTTTAATTTTTAACATCAATCTTCTCTTGAGTCTCATGATTTCAATGTTGCTGACACTGTGGTTTGCATTTTTGTCTCTATTATTCCTTGCATGAGGTCTATCAGTGTTGGTTCCTTGGCCTACCATGTAGTCCACCAGGCACTGCAAGGAGTAATTCCTGAGTGCACAGCCAGGAGTAGCCCCTGAGCATTGCCCGAGTATGACCCCCAAAAGCCAAAAAAAGTTAACTCATGAATAAGAAATTACTTGGGGAGTAAAAACATTTTTCTTGTGAATATTTATTTAACTTGAGTGGAAGAAAATAAGTCTGACCTGCTAAAACTGATTCCCAGATTCTTCCAAGTTTGTTTTTATTCTTTATTTGAGTCCTGTAGGAAGATATCTGATAAGATTATTAATTTATTAGAGATTTAAAAGCTACATACCTAAGAATAAAAAAATCTAAAACTTCAAATAAAACTAATCTAAAAGTGCATTTTTAAATAATATTACCACATGGTTGTCTTATCTACCACAAATCTGAATGCATCCAATAACTGAAACAAACTTAAAAGAAGTAGTATCTTATAAAATTGCCATTGGTATTAGAAATGTCATATGAAATTTACCAATTGAACATATAGAGTCATTCATCTTAATATTCTGGAGACTGGAAATACAGTTCAGTCCCTTAGTTAATGTTTGATAGAGGCTCAAGGCCTAGTGATTGGAGCAGAGTTAGCTGGAAGAGTAGCAAAAAAAAAAGTAACAGAGTGTGAAGAGATTTGAAGGTTATGGTAAATAATTAAGAGGTGATTAAAATAATTTAAAACATTGGTGGGTTTCCCATGAAAGAATGATATAATCATCTCTAGTTTGATAAATTCTAGTGCTTTATGAAACATTATGCAAGATGTTGAACTGAAAAGCAGAGCAGATATTTCTGAGGAAGCATTTAGTAGGGAAGATGGAGAAATGGAGAAGAATGGAAGTGCTGAAGGTAATTTTGGGGGTTAAACTAGCAAGAGGTGATGATAGCATGAAGATAGGAAGTAAGGGGATGGTTTATAGAAAAGGGAAGCTGAGGAAGTCCTCACTTTTTCACTTGAGAGGCTAAATGAACTGTGATAGTGTTTACTGAGATGGGAAATGTAAGTGTAAAAATATTTATTTGACAAATACTTATATTTTATCTGACTTAGATTTTCTAATCTAAATAAAAATTATTATATTTCAACTGGAGCCAAATACGCCATTTTGATTAGGATCAGTAAGAATGTGCCAAAATTGGGGCTGAAGCGATAGTCTAGCAGATTGGGCATTTGCCTTGCACACAGCTGACCTGGGTTCGATCCCCAGTGTCCAACATGGTCCCCTGAGCACAGTCAGAAGTAATTCCTGAGTTGAGTCAGTAATAACCCCTGATCACCACTGGGTGTGACCCAAAAAAGAAAAATAAAGAATATGCAAAAAATAATTTAAAAATAGGGATGACAAATTCTTCCCATATGGAAAACAAAACAATAGTTTACACAGTGGTTGAAGAACATCTTAGCAATTGCATGTGAGGTGGCAGAATTTGTTTATGGATGCCACTGTCATTTTGTGTTTATAAATGATGAGTGAGTGAATGTATGTGTGTACATGAGTGGTAACATGATTTGATCACATATTATTTTTATGTGCTTATAAAAGCAAATGCCATTAATTTAGTAGCAGTCTTAGACTTGCCTATATTTTAAGTTGAACTTTAGGTAAACCTAACCATAATTTTTTAAACTATATTTGAAAACAGTCCTTTGTGTGAATATATACACATAGATTTACACAGACCAATTCTCTTTGCCCAGGGTGAAAATGAAAATAACTTATTCTCATTCCATACTAAGTTTGGGAACTTCAAGATATACTTATTCATGCTAGCCTCAGAATTTGCTACCTGATAAAGAAAGACTCAACAGAGAGACATATATTAACCAGATGTGGAGACAACAACTTAAAAACTGTAAACATCATCTGGAGGGCATAGTTTTCACTACTAGTTTAAAACATTCAGAAAGTATATCTGAAAATTAAATTAAGTTAATAAATAGGAATATTAAACTGTCCAACTGTCCATTCCATGGTTAATCACATTGTGATTATGTCAGATAATCACATTGTAATACAGCATCTATATTTTTTGTAATAGCACCAGGGATATGTTTTCCTAAAATGTTTTAATTCTCTGCTATAGCTTAATATAGCATGCTAATACATGCATAATCTGAAATTACTAAAAAGAGGGGATGGCGGACTCCTTTATTTCTACTGGGGAAATAGGGGTAGTTTGTGTGGAGAATAGAGAGAGGGAAATTGGAGAATTCAATTATTCACCATTATGTGAGAAAACTAATTGCAGGCATTATTTTTTAGAGTAAATAAAATCTTGAAAAATCTAAGATTTTGATATTGACACTATTGAAGCACCCTTATTCCCTTGTAATAACTCTCAGAAATAAACTGCTGGTTAGGATTATAAGACAATTTTTGATTCATGCAGAGCATATTATGTCAACACACAAAGACTCAGTGAATTTTATATCGATTTTAATTGACTTTTCCCTGTTGGGTACTAATTTACCAGTCTCTTTGTGTTATATACTAAAATCAGGGGGCTGACTGGTGACTCCAGCTGTGCCTGAGAGTTTCTGTCCTTTGCAACACTTAAACTGGATTTAGGGTTGCCATGCTGATTATAGAATCTGAAAATTAACTTTGTCAATTTGCCCAGAGATGATTCATAAACCAAATTTATAATAACTAGGTAACTGTGACTTTGGAGGATACATTTATATTTGTACATATATATTCTATAAGTATGAGTTGGAGAATAATTTTATCTAACATCCTAAGCAAATAAAGAAAATATCTTCCAAAGAGGCAGAAGGGGTTAGGGCGACTTTTGGCAAGGAGTCAGTCAGGACCAGAAAATTGCAGTGCCATCATTTTAACAGCATGCTTGAAAGAAATAACTATTTATAGTGTTCACAAAGATTCTAAGGATTTTGCAACTCCTTTCTTTATCTTCAATAAATCTCTTGTTGACTTTAGAATATTGCTGAGATTTATTAAGAGATTATTATGTGTTTCTCTTGCACATTCTTTATGTCTTTTAGTGAACATTTTGGTCATTGTGTCCAGTATATTTTAAGAGACCATACCCAGAGTTGTTTGGAGGCCACCATCACCACATACTAGACATATGTAGACATGTAAAACTACCAGTCTGTCTATCTCTCCATTTAATTATTTAAATACTGATAGAGAGTAGGATTTAGAAAGACAAGGACCACTGATAATGAAGCAATAAAAATGTATGAGTTAAGGAGCAAGAAAATAAGTGACATGAATGCAGTTAATTTGCTCTAGAATGGCTCAAAAGCATTTGACTGTTTTCTAACTTTCCAAGAAAGTTTTTAGTTGAAATGTTGAATACGCTCCATCCTTCATGAACTTTTTATCACTTGCAGAGTTTACCTATGCCTCTTTTGCAACCCATCTCCCTAATGGGTCTTGGTGCCATCTAAATTTGTGATATCCCATTGCTTAAATCCAAATTAAAAAGTGTTAGGATAATAGATCTTGAGCTCTAGGAAATGACTCAAGTGGTAGGTCTTATACTTTGCATATGGAGGTCACATACTTTGCACATTGAGGCCCTGATTTGGATCCCTGGCATTTGCATACTCCCATTCTTATGCCTGACCAACATAAAATATGATCCTGTTGACCCCCTAGCGTAGCCAATGTGGTTCACCACAAAACAAGAAAAATAGAGTAGAACTTTGCTGAATATTGTATAAGCAAAAGGCCTCCAAAATTTCCTTTTAGAACTCTGAAAAGAAAAAAAAAGGGCAACCATCAGAATCATTTTCTAGAAATAGCGTATACTCTAGAAATAGCACATAAGCCATTGCCGACTGGATCTCACTGGATGTCAAAAGATCACGTGGTCACCCACCTACAAGATGGTCAGACTTCTTTGCCAAGACCCTGAATGAACGGTTTGAGGCTCTTCATATTCCTGGAAGCAACCAGATGCCATTGGTCTACACTGGCACGTGATAGGGTCCAATGGAAATATTACTGGCACCCACTCTAGCAAATCAATGAATAACACAATGTCAAGTGATCAAGTGATCAAGAGCATATACTCACAAGTTAATCTACCTCAGTGCTCAAAACAGTCTGTTTCTTAGACTGGAGAAAAGTCCAATATGTGCCTAAGTTATCTAACTAAAACTTTCAATACCAGAATCCAAAAAAGTTATATTTCATTTTAAGTAATATCCACAAAACTTAATATAGTCCACTTCTGAGTAATCATTTAATTATGTTTTTTACCATTTTATTTTTAAAAATACGCTGAGTACATAAAAATGACTAAAATATCAACAGATTCTTTCTTCCTACACATTACCATTAAACTTAAATGTTCCAAGAGAAGAAGCTTAAAAAGTAACCCTTTGGAGTACTAGTACTTCTTTATAACTTTTTTTTTTTTTTTTTTTGCTTTTTTGGGTCCCACCTAGCAATGCTCAGGGGTTTCTCGGGGCTCTGCACTCAGGAATTACTCCTGGGTTTCTCCTTGCTCTGCCCTCAGGAATTACTCCTGGCAGTGCTTGGGGACCATATGGGATGCCGAGGATCGAACCCAGGCCTGCATGGGCCGGCCTCGTGCAAGGCAAATGCCCTACCCGCTGGACTAGTGCTCCGGTCCCTAGTACTTCTTTATAGAGCTAAAAGTCTCTCTTCCCAATCCTCTATGTTCTTCTTTAAAAAAAATCTTATAGAACTACAAATCACCTTGCAGTTATGAGTGATCTAGCATGCAGGGGTGGCCTTGTGTGAGAGGAGAGAAGGATGCATTTTGCTTTGTGTTGTGCATCTGTCTTGAAGCATGGCTGGCAGCAATAATGTAGACAATAGATCTCCCAAACAAATAGACGGCTGTCTGTTCCTTCCTTCTGTAATTTTTGGCAGAATTTCTGGTATGTGTCTTGTACTCGTGCAACTTTGAATGAATAAACTAGGACATGGCATTAATGTAAGGAACTGCAATTCTTGCTGATTTATACAGCACACAATATATACATAGAAAACCGAAATAAGTACTTTTGGAAGTGCTGTCTAAACTTGTCTCAATTTCTTAGCATTTAAAACAATATAAATATGCTGTATGTTGGAAAAAGCCAAGCCTGTTTCTGGACTTTGTTGTTTGCTTACTAAGTAAAGATCCATTCTTGGCTAAAAGTGATTAAAAAGGAGCAGTTGGCATGTAACATGTACTCTTCTTAGTACTGGATAAAATCTAAACAGAAATACACAGTGGCAGAATAAAGGCACATTTTCCAAGATGAAATGTCATTGGTGAGCCCCCTTTAGTAGAATTGTACCGATAAAAAGATTAGACAAAATTTAAATGCAAAATTTCTGGGAAAGAAGAGATATATTGTATAATAAAATAAATTGTTATCAGAGACTGATATTTCTCAGCGTTGCTCTCAACCTATGACCAAATAATTCTTTGCAATGTGGCATTGACCTATACACTGTGAAAAATACAAAGTAGTATTTTTGATCTCTACTAATGAGATAGTTAGCACAATTGTTAAAATCAAAACTGACTCCAGACTTTGCTAATGTGCCATGATGTGAGGTGGTATGGAATGATCCCTTACTCTGTATTGCTGCATTATACCAAGACATGGCCCTTATCAACCAGAAGGAAAGTCTACACAGGTTTCCCTATTCTCTCTAAGTTGACATTGTCAATTGGTTATAATTTTGTAGATTTTAGGCATGGGGAGTTACTGCCTAGAAATATAACAAAAGAAATGCTTCAAAATAAACTAATAGTGTTCTCAGATCTCCCAAATAATCTAGCAAATGAAACTTTATAGGAGCATTCTAATTTTTGATAACAGGGTTAAATGAAAAGATTTATTATTTCTCAAAATTCATAAGAACTTTTCCAGAATCTCATGTTCATTGACCTTAATTTTCTCGACCGTGGGAACATAGAGTAAGAAAACAGTGGCCACCTGTCCAGCATTGCAGTTTCTCTCCATCGATGTTCTCTCCAATCCTTTTGATTGTCTCTAACCCTTATCGCTTTTTCTCCCTGATCATGGAATGACCTTCTTTATTTTAGTGTTTAGAACAAATAAAAATGTCTCTTGACAATGCCAAGGTTTAAAATTACTAAACTTTTTCGCTTCAAATCATGACTGAGTTCTTATAAAATAGTCTTTAGGCTTAACTCCCTTCCCTCACCACCCACTTTCTGGAACACATCCCAGTTTGTTTTTGTGCCACTATCTCTCCGACTCCTGCCAAATTGCTATTAAAAGTGATTCCACCTATGCTACAATCTAATATCCCAGTGATCAGATTTATTGTCTTTTCCTAAATTGATCATCTTCTACTTCTGTGCAATTATTAACACGCTTGATCAATGGTTCTTACTCATTTTAGTATTTGAGAATCCCTGTACCTGTTCAAAGAGGTTCTTGTTCAAAGACGTTCTTGGTCACTACCACTGTGCTGAGGCCCAACAGGGAAGAGAACGGAGAAGGAGAACAAAGGCAGAGAGCAAGGAGGAAGAGAGAAAAGGTGTGGAAGGGAGCAAGCCACAGCTTTTATAACTTTTCTGCCCTGACAGGCCCACTTCAATGGAAAGCAATTAGGGTCAATCCCCTCAGGTAACTTCTCTGGGACCTCACCTAGTCCCATTGAAATGTTAATATTGCCCCATGCTAAGGCTGTAGGCCCTTGGTTTTCCAGCAGGCCCTATGCAGATGTGGGGAAAGGCATGTATCTGTATTAATGGATATTAAACAATCAGGTATATCTTTCTCCAAACCTTCACAAAATTCTTGTCTTTACTTCATATTTGTTTTGTATATTAGCTTTAGACTTATTAGAGAGCCATGGGTGCTTGCTTGCAAGCACCTCTCTCTCTCTGTTCTAATTACTTAGAGATCCAATGTGGCCAGGTAAATCGACTGGTAAGATCTAACTAGTCCCACAATGTTTGTGGAAGCATGAGAGAAAATATTTATACCTGCTAACATAGAATACATGGTAAGATACACTGCTACATAAAGTCACAGATTCAAATGTTTTCTTGTCCCTTATCTACAAAGTGTCCTGCAGGAGATAATTCTCGCCAAGATGCATAGGTTCTGGGCAACAGTGTAGTGCAACACCTTGGTATGATATTTACTAACTCAACTAGTAATACAACAATCACAATTTTGCTACTTTCTAAATAATAGAGAAAGGACTTTGCATACTATTTTATAGATAATAAACCTATAGAGTAGATTCTATAATTGTACTATGTACCCATGGGGCTGAATGATAGAAAAGAATAGGAAATATATTCAGAATCATCTACATCATGTGTTGTATAATTACTATTTAAAAACAAAACCTGACATCCAAACTGGTATTCATAACTGGTTGTGGGGGTGTTCTTCTTAGAACCTATTTCCTATAAATAACCAGACACATAGGTCTCAGAATCTAAGACTTGCTATAGACGGAAAATCTCTCCTATTCAGTCCTTGTGCCTTCAGGGATTGTCAGAGCAACTCTCCCTTAGTGAGAGAAGAGTGCAACTCTCAATATTAGGGAACAGAGAAGTGCTTTTATTCATAACAATTTACTACATGGACAACTACAAATTTCTAATCCTCCCACATACCCTTTCTCATTCACTTTATTTCTAGGCTGCAAAGGATGAAAAAATCTCTGCAGCACTTTGTCCTGCCCGCCTAACCTCATAGCGCCATCACTGTGGTAAAACTCTTCTTTAGTTAAAGATTGCACATTCAGTATTTCTATGAGGGAGGAATGTGTGAGTTCCAGTGGGTCTTGGACATAGTTCCGGTGGGAATAACTGCTTTCATTCTCACAACTAGAAGTTGTGAAGCTCCTCTGTATATAACATCTCTGGAGTAGATATTGTTCTGAACACTGATTCTGATGAACTAATCTCTACTTATGTCTACTTATATCTACTGAATAACGTGTTTCTGTTATATGATATACTTTTTCTTTTTCAAAACTTTATGGTTCATTGTGACTATTGATTTACAGTGAATTGCAGAATTTAAAAATTATTTATGATTAAGGTTCATGAGCACACTATCCCAACACTGATCCCTTCACTAGTGTTCACTTCCCTCCACCAGTTTTTGATAGGTGATGGGCTTTTTCAATATTAGTCAAACAGGGTTCTCAGGTAATCGTTATTTTACAATCAATAGTTATAGAAATTTAGAGGGAATCTAATTTCTACTTCAATATCTCTTGTCTTCAAGGTAGTTTGCTTATGCACAATGCAAGATATAGCAGGAAATAAGAGAATTGTCACCAGGAAGATATGAAACTGGGGTAGTATGAGTCTTCAACTTTGCTATCTTCAGTGAATTTTTACATAGTTTTTCTTTTTCTCTATCAAAGACATATGAATCCTTCAATTTCACTACACATCTTGATATTCTTTATGAGAGAACACAAGCAATTGGTGTTAGTAATAATATTTCTGCAAGAAGATTCTACAGGTCAGTCAAAAGTGTTTGCCCTGTTCCTCTATTTCTATGCATTAACATAATATTAAAAATATAGGGGCCAGAGTGATAGTGCAGTGAGGAAAGCATTTGCCTTGCACATGGATGACCCAAGTTTTTTATGACCCAAATAATTTGAGTGTAGAACCAGAAGTAAACCCTGAGTATCACAGGGTGTGACCCAAAATAACAATTTATATTATATTATATTATATTATATTATATTATATTATATTATATTATATTATATTATATTATATTATATTATATTATATTATATTATATTATATTATATTATATTATATTATATATGCCGTATCTAATATATTATATCACAATCACTATCCTCCTGTTGAATATCTATTTGCTAGAGTGGGCACCAGTAATATCTCCATATGTCCTGTCTCATGCTAGTAGAGCCCAAGGGCATCTATTGCTCCAGGAACATAAAGAACCTCAAACCATTATATTAGGTCATGGGAATGACCTAATATAATTGTTACTGGTATTTGGCATATCAAATAAAACAGGGCAGCTTGCCAGGCTTGCCATGCAGGTGGCATACCCTTGTAGTCACCTCTAAATATAGAATTTATAGATGAACTGCGGCTGCAAGGCGCCGCAAGACGACGCTGTGATAGGCTGCCGCTGGGTGGAGTTCTGACGAGAGGGAAACCGGATGTGGAAAATGGCAGCCCTATGGAGTGGGGGGGGTGTGATCTGGCTTGTTGTGCGGCTCTTCTGGGGTGGCGGGCCAGGGCTAGAACCCGCCAATATATTATATATTATGTATATATACATATACATGGCGCAGAGCTGCTACTGGCTCTCCCTGTGCTCAGCTGATCATGAGGCACCCAGTTGGGAATGCGGGTTCTAGTCCCGACCAGCCATCCTAATAGAGCCTCGCAAGAAGCCAGAGGAACCTCCTCAACATGAGGGCCACCATTTTCAACATCCAGACTCCACAGCTTGTCAGAGCTCCACCCAAAAGAAAAGCCAATCTCTACCCATTTCATCAATAGATGCACGAGATCTGAGAACCTACTACTGAGAATATCCCACCCGCATGGCAGAGCCTGGCAAGCTACCTATGTCATATTTAATGTGCCAAAAACCAGTAACAATTATAGATCTCATTCCCATGACCTGAAGGAATGGTCTGAGGCTCTTCACGTTTCGGAGTGAGCAGATGCCCTTGGGCTACACTAGCATGCCACAGGACGTCCTGTTACAGGTGATATTACTGGTGCCTGCTCAAGCAAATCTATGAACAATGGAAGACAAGTGATACAAGTGATATTATGTATATATAATATATTATATATGAGAAAATACAATCACAGGAATGCAGGGAATGTTAAACAGAGACACACACATACATATATATACATATATGTACATATATATTTGAAAATATTGTGAAATAATAAATTTTAAATTGTCTTTTTTTAAAGCTACACAATCAGAGCTGAGAGTTAGAGGTATCCAGTAGGTGGAGAAGAAAATGGAAAAAAATCTAAATGCTATGGCAAAATAAATAGTGTTTCAGGTCTGGAACAACACTCCTTTCTCTACCAGCATTTGTCAGAATCCAGTTATTAACCTGTCAGTATCAGACAGATTGAATAAGATACTTCCTTTTGAGGTAAGTGCTTAAGAAAAGGAAAATGAGAAAAATCATTGTGGTATTGACAGAGAAATGATCCCGCCAGGATCTTGGCTAAACGATATTAACATTTGGGCCTATGGTAAGAGGACAAGAGATTTTATGAAGTGAGTTAAAGATGTAGGGGTAGTGATAACAGCAAATAAACTCTCTTTGAGTTTTCTTGAACCAAAGCAACAACTGTTTCAGAGAGTCAGGACAGGCACTGTTATGAAAACAGTGCTTATGGTTCATGCAATGAACCATATGCATTGTCATAGCTTTGATGATTGCTGGTTCAGTGATGGATCAATTCTTCAAACCCAAGGATGCAGTGCTAGTTTGGGCACTGTAGTGTTAGACATGGGTGCATGGTGGTGGAGGACCAGGTGAACACGGGTCTAACCAGAGTCTTTCCCCTCTTGTATTATATTTTATTTTCATAAGCAGGCATGAACCATCTGCATGTCACCTGTCTAACCTCTATGCTATTTCTCACCCACTCCTGCCCCAATGGTGGTTTTATTTACCATGAGATGAGAGTGAATTGATTTGTTGTTAACTTCTGAGATTAGTGTATTTCCCTGGAATGATATAGTGTGTCATCTCACCAGCTTTTGAGGTATAAATCCTGGAGTTGACCAACTCATATACTCTTGGTAAGTTTTATTTCATTCTTTTCAAGACTTTTTGATGTTCAATTATTTTTCCTTATTTAGTAGTAACATGATTATACCAATGTTTTATAAACATACACTTTAGCAAAAGTTAAAATGAAACACTTTCACATATCTAGGACTCTACTTCTATGTGAAGTCAATAACAATTATACTTTTATTTGTACTTGCATCTCTAGTTACAAGTGATTACAGTATGATTTTTAAATTTGGGGGCAATGCCATGAAATTTTATAAATTTAGCTTGTTCTTCATCAACAATTAAAAATGAGCAAATGTGTTGTTGTCAATCATATTTCTTATTCAAAGTATCAACAGTTGGCCAATGGGGTCAAAATTTAGTTGGTTCTTAGTTTTTTTAATTATTTGCTTAGATTTTTGTGACACTCCTTGTGTTCTGGCATCAGCAAAAACTTTAGACCCAGAGAGAAAATTTCCTGCCCTAAGACATAAAATAACAGCAGTATAAAATACTTTCAACATGTGGGGTGTGGGTAGAGAATATTCTTGTTCTGGCACTTAAAGAAACTGTTGCTGAACAACTGGGGGAGGCTTAATGAATGGTCAGTGACATGTGCTTTGCAAGTGCATTGACATCAGTTTGATTCCCAGCACCATGCAGCTCCCTAGACATAATTGGTTGTATCCCTAGATTGCAGCACGCATTGCCAGGGCATCCCTGGAGATCCATAGTATTGAGCATCACCACATTGCTGAGACTCAGCACTGAGTTTTCCATTCTGGTTGGCTGAATATCCCTGAGAGTTGTACTGGATCTCCAGGAACCACTTGGAAAAGCGCCTCATCATCCCTCACAAAAAAGAAATAAAAATAGCTAAAAGATGTATTCATTTGTGAAATCATGGTACACCTTAATATTTTCCATGATAAAGTCACCACTTTGAAAAACATTTAAAACTAGTTACTGATTACCACTTGTGTTTATCAAATCTGTGATGTAAACATTTTATTCAGATGATGTAAAATATGTTGTAAATATAATTGTATGTTCATATCAATTGAAAGAGTACTATAAAAAACAGTATTAGAATATATTCACTAAGGTTATCTATATGACCTTGAAGAAAATTCTAGAGGATCTACTCTGAGCTGATTTGTCCTCTTTACAGTGCCTTTATTATTGTATATTGTCACTTGTCACTTGTCTTCCCATTGTTCATTGATTTGCTCAAGTGGGCACCATTTGTTGGGAATGAGGTCCATTATTGTTACTGTCATTGGAATATCAAATACACCATGGGTAACTTGCGAGGCTCTGCCATGGCTCTGGGTTCATCCCAGGGGGCCCAGTCTTTTCCTATGTCAGACCATCAACCATCCAGGGCCCATGGGGCAGAGCTCTGGGGGTGTAGACAAACCTGTCTCCTGTCTGCCACCTGCCGAACACCTCGGCCACACCACAGCCACACCTGCAATACCTCGAGAGGCAGAATTTGTATATTATCCAACAGTTTTCTTTGAGTGTACTTTTTTTTCCCTTTTTTGGGGGTGTCACACCCCTGCGATGTTCAGGGGTTACTCCTCTCTCCGCAATGAGGAATTACTCCTGGTAGTGCTCAGGGAACCGTATGGGATGTCAGGGGTCAAACCTTACAAATTCGCCCACATGCAAGGCAAACTCCCAAAACATTATGCTATTGCTCTGTCCCCTCTTTTATTATGTTTTATTTTCATAAGAAGGCATAAAATTTAGATTTTTATATAATGAAACATTTCAGGCAGGGAATAACTTTTATATTCTTCAATGTGCACAGTAGAACCTTTTTGACATTGAGAGAACATCTATCCATGTGGCTTTTTTAACTCTTTACCTGTCATTGTAAGATCTCTTACCATTAGGTAAAAATGTGTAAAAGGTCTAAAACTACAGAGTGTGGCAGAAACTTGCTATGCTCAGTTGCCCAGTTCACCAAGGCAATAAGTATCTAGATGTGACTCATAGACCCTTCAATGAGCCCAGATGCCAGTACAACATCATCACCAAAAACCCATTCAAGTCATCTGCAGCAGGACCATTATTTAAAATATAATAGTGACTTATTGATTTTACATTTTTGATATATAATGAAATAGTGTTGTTTCAAATTAGTAGGCTTAGAGAGATAGCAACACAGCTAAAAGGACAAAGAACCTCCGGCTCTGGGCACATTTCTTTGACTCCATCATTCTCCCTGCATTAATATACGCCTCAGAGACCTGGGCCCTACAAAAGCAGGATGAGAATGCTATTTGGGTCTCCCAGAGAGGAATCGAAAGAGCTATGCTTGGAATATCACGCCTCACTCAAGTGAGAGAAGGAATCTGGAGCTCCAACCTACATCGCTATTCCAGAATCAGGGATGCTGTCTCGTTTGCCAAGGCATCGAAAATCAGAAGGGCTGGATATGTAATGCGATTTGGAGATGACTGCTGGACTAGAGCTGTTACCGACTGGCTCCCACGGGATGTCAAAAGATCATGTGGCCTCCCACCTTCAAGACCGTCAGACTTCTTTGTCAAGACCCTGAAGGAACAGTTTGAGGCTTTTCATATTCCTGAATCAACCAGATGCCATTGGGCTACATTGGCACGTGATAGGGTCTAATGGAAATGTTACTAGCACCGGCTCAAGCAAATCGATGAATAACGGGATTCAATTGATCAAGTGATCAAGTGAATTTCCTTTAGCCTGTTAGTATAATATAAATCAAGAAGAGACATACCTTTTGCTGATATTAAAGATATAAGTGTGAGTGCTTGTTTATTCTATAGGTGAATTGCTTTAGAAATTTTGGTGAGCTTTCAAGGTATAAATATACCTTGGAGTCTTTCTTGAATAATAAGTCTCAATTTCTCATGGTTGGCTTGTCAGAGCTCCACCCAGCAGAAAAGCTGTTCTTTCCCTGTTGCAGATCATCAATACATGTATGAGATGAGAGGCTACTACAAGTGTATCCCACCCGCATGGCAGAGCCTGGCAAGCTACCCATGTCGTATTTGATATGCCAAAAACCAGTAACAATTATGGACCTCATTCCCATGACCTGAAGGAATGGTTTGAGCCTCTTTATGTTCTGGAGCGAGCAGTTGCCCTTGGGCTACACTAGCATGTGACAGGATGTATGGAGATGTTACTGGTGCCCATTGGAGCAAATCGATGAACAATGGGAAGACAAGTGATACAAGTGGCTACTTCTAGAACTCAATATATGTTAACTTTAACTCCCTCTTAAAACTATTCTCATTATGTTTACTTATTAATTCTCTCAGGTTTATAAATTGTCACATTCTTGTGTCACAAAGAGATGAAAGGCAACACTCCACATGTTGTGCTCTCTGCGGAAGAAATTTATAATAGATGCTCAGTTTCTATTCTTGGGTATACTTTGAAAAATATATGTGATTTGTCATGATATACATCTAATCTATGTAAGTATTGTGGATTGGAAAATCTAACAGGAAAATCATAACTACAAAACATTCCCATTTCATGCCAATACTCAGTTTGTATACTAGTTGATATGTAGACACTGTATTAGGAGGTGAGAGTTATTGAATAACTCAAGCATATCTATACTTTGCAAAATGTGGACTCCCTTTATGGATGTGTGGATTTAGTATTCTTCACCTTATAGCTTTGCCACACCAAATAACAAGGTAGAGACTTGAATTCCTAGGTTAGTCTAGCATAAAACAGGGACCAGAGCAATAACACAGCAGGTAGGGCACTGCCTTTATGCATCCAACTTGGGGTCTATCCTCCAGCTACAATATGTTTCCCTGAGCACCACTTTAGCAGAGCTAAGAGTAACCTCTGAGCATCACTAGCTGTGGCTGCGATTGGCCCTCTTCAGCACCCCTCCACAATTCCATGTAATATGAAGGCAACTCTTTCTGAGCCTTCACTGTGATGTTTTGTCCTGAAATCCATACTTTATGTTAGTGAGAAATTTGGATACATAATTGCTAAAAAAATATGTCCAAGTGGTCGCCCAGGTAAACAGATAGAAAACTTAATTCTGCTTGGTAACACAAAGGTTTTCCAGGAATTTAGGTTACTGACTGAGGAAGGAAAATAATGAGTAGCCAGCAAAGATTGACAGTTCTTTGACATTTCCAGAAGAACCTGTACACATGGAAGCTGCCTCAGGGAAACTTGTCTCAAAGAAACTGGCTAGAGGCATGTTTCGACTTTGAGTAACTGAGTGGCAGCACTATTATCATTGTACAAATATAGGAAGTGTTTCCTCTTAGTGGGGCACTGTTATACTATTTTATACTAATTCAGTTAGCATCACATTTCTAAACATTAAATGGGCTAGGCAAGTAGAGTAATTGAGAATAACCCTTTAATGAATTTTATGTACTTAAGAGATTTATCAAAATATCTAATATTTTGCTAAGACTGATCAATTATTACTACGAGTTTACAGTGAAAATAACTTCTTATTTGGAGTATTTTTGTTTGGTTTTAAATCACAATTATTAGTTGTACTTGCTTACTAATTTACTCATTTATTTATTGATTTACTTATGTTTAAGAACTACTACTGGTTTTATGGAATGAGAGAGATTACTTCACTGTAAGTTTCTCACCGGCAAAAATCTTTACCTTCTGAAATCTATTCTCTCTTTCTCCCTTTCTTCCTATCTTTCTTCCTCCCTCCCTCTCACCCCCCCCCCACAAGCATACACAGACCAGTTTATAGTTGGAAAGATTCTTTATTACTGTTTCTTGTTTTTTATTTGAGCCACACCCGTGGTGTATTCAATATGCCAAAAATAGTAACAATAATGGGCTTCATTTCCAATGAATGGAGACATTACTGCTGCCTGCCCAAGCAAATCAGTGAACAACAGGAAGACAAGTGAGCCACACCCAGCGATGTTCTAGACTTAGTCTTAGCTCTGATGATCAAGAATTACTCCAGGCATGGCACCATATGGAGTGTCTGGGATTAAACTTGGATTGGCCCCATACAAGGCAAGCATAACAAGTGCCTCTCCTATTTTTTTTCTTTATTTTTTTAAATTTTTAAAAGTATTTTATACCACTGTGATATATACAATTACAAAGATATACAATTGAAAAGTTTATATTTGGGTTTTGGTCATAAAGTGTTCCAGCACCCATCCCTCCACCAGTGCCCATCTCCCACCACCAACATCCCCAGTTCCCTCCCCTCTCCCCCAGCCCGCCTCCATGGCAAGTTCTTTATTTCTTCATGTCCATCCATTTATAGGAAAATTTTATAACTTCATTTTTTCCTAACAGCTGCATAGTATTCAATTGTGTAGATGTACCAAAGCTTCTTTATCCAGTCATCGATTCTCAGGCACTCTGGTTGTTTCTAGATTCTGGCTATTGTGAATAATCCTGCTATGGACATAAAAGTAGGGATGGTATTTCCGCTGCGTATTTTTGGTTTCCCAGAGTAGATTCCCAGGAGTGGTATGGCTGGGTCAAATGGGAGTTCAATTTCTAGTCTTTGGAGGAAAGTCCATATTGTTTTCCAGAAAGGCTGTACCAGCTGACATTCTCACCAACAATGGATGAGTGTCCCCTTTTCCCCACATCCACGCCAGCACTTGTTCTTGCTCTTTTGAATATGTGCCAGTCTCTGTGGTGTAAAATGATATCTCATTGTTGTTTTGATTTGCATTTCTCTGATGATTAGTGATAATGAGCATTTTTTTCATATATTTTTTGGCCATTAGATTTTCTTCCTTATTGAAGTTTCTGTTCATTTCTTCTCCCCATTTTTTTGATGGGTTTGCTTGTTTTCTTCTTGTAAAGTTTTACCAGTGCCTGATATATCCTGGATCTTAACCCCTTATCAGATGGGCATTGGGTGAATATTCTTTCCCATTCTGTGGACTGACTATGGCATAATTTTATGGAAATAATAAAAAAATAATTTTAATTATAATTTGTACCATGAGGAAAAAGTGTCAGTTTATGTTTAGTTTATTCCATAATCCCACCCAGTGCAGGAACAATAAAGGATGCTAGTTAGAGGGTAGCAGGAGCAGGAGCTGGGGACCTCTGCTTTCAAGACCAGAAATCTTACAGCAGGTGAGGCACGAACCTTGCATATAGCCAACTTGGTTTCAATCTCAGCACACATATCGTCCCCTGATTCTTGTCAGAAGTGATCCCTGAGCACTCCCTGGTATGACCCCAAACCCAGATCCAAACTCAAATCAAAAGAATCCTTCTGGGGGCCGGAGCGATAGTCCAGCAGGTAGAGCATTTGCTTTGCACACAACCAGCCCGGGTTCGATTCCCAGCATCCCAAATGGTCCCCCAAGCACCACCAGGAGTAATTCCTGAGTGAAGAGCCAGGAGTAACCCCTGAGCATCGCTGGGTGTGACCCAAAAAGAAAAAAAAATCCTTCTGCTCTAATCCTCCTTTTCCTACTTGGGCTGCAATCAAATGATTTTGTATGATTTCATGTGTATATATGAAATCATTTTGCACATGCGTATTTTGGTATGTGTGTGAATGTACACAGCTGCATATAAAAGAGAAGTCCATACTTTTGGTCCATTATTCATCTCACTGTTTACTGTCAATATGGGTTTTCCAATTTTCCATTGTTTCCTTTAAATTAGATCTCTCATGTAGAGTTTAGAGCTGGTCTGTCTGCTAGGAAATAACTGTGTAATCAAACAGCCTTATAATGCTGCTATAATTCACACTGTTATTCATTTGTCCCCTGAACAATAGAACCTGTAATACATTCATATGTGTGAGCTTCCAATTAAATTTACAGGACAGTTATGGAGTAAATACTGCATGCAAGCTGTTGGCTGAGACTATTGAGATGAATAAGGTACTGTTCCCTCTCAAGAAGCTTGAAATCTAGAGAGACAGATATAGAAATATACAGTTGAAAATGTTTGGTATAATTTTAATAGAAAGTCCTTGGGGCTGTGAAAGGGAGCAGAGGATTGAGTTCTGCCTCAGAGTTGGGATATGTTAGGGAAGGAATTCCAGCGGAAATTATATTTAAAGAGGGTGTATAAAGAATGCATGTTATGGATGCAATTTACAGATGCAGAAAGGTAAATTCCAGCCAGCATTTGTTGTTTCTTTGAAAGATTTGTTTTTCTCATTCTTAGCGTCCACTGTATTCTCCTTCTTTTTCTTTCAAATTGTGTCTTGAGGATGCGATCAATGTAATAGTCTTGTTCAATACCCACCTCATTCCACTGTTATATCCCATCATTGCATCACTAACATATTTCCATTCTTGGAAAAATAGCATCTGCTTCCAAGAATAAGTCTTGCTTACACTCTGATATAGGTCTAGAGACTTTCTGTGCTGCCTAAAACTAGTATTGATTGCTTCAGTTCTGAACACAATGCACAATGCTTCATGCTGGTGGCTTTAGGTGATGGCCAACAAGTAAAGCCAAGCCAAATGAAAATGAAGAGGCAAATGTAGGATCTAAAAAATCCAGGAGTATTCTGTACTTGTCAGGCATCATCAAATCAAGAAGCTCTCTTTGCTGGTAAGGTCAGGGAGGGAGGTAAGGGAGATGAGCATGCTCTAAGACAGTATGTTTCCTTTGTGAGAGCAAATTGTGGTGCTTGGTATAAATCACTGTGAGTTTACAGTCTTCATTATTTATCTTTACTCTTTGGCAGATGGGAACTGGCTGAGAGCACAAAGGGTACAGAATGCCCCCCGGTGTGCTTGCCTGCCAGAGAGATCTACTAGGAGAATTAACCTCTATCTTGCCAGTATAACCCAGTAGGGTACCATTTAGAGTGACCATGTAGTTTATCTTCAAATCAGGACACCTTGGAGGATAAAGAGGGCTCTGTGAACAATCACATGTGCTTAACAGTCACAAAGCAGAATTTTAAGGGATATATGTTTTGTGTTGCAAAGGAAATTGTAAGGAGAAATACAAATTTAGCCCTTGAAATTGGCTAAGATTTCAGAAAATTGGCCATAAATTCACAAACATATAAGTTTTGCAAAAATTGAAATGTGAGGAATGAGTCCCTAAAATGTTTGTGACACAAAGAAAATAGTTATCTCTTTTTATGTATAATGAGAAATATAAAAATTATATACAACTTAAAGCAAGATAACTAAATTGACCTTATTTAAGAAAATATTGATATTCAGGCAGAAAGACACACCAAATGACACATTTAAAGTTTTTAGGTTTTTTTTTTTAAAACGTTTTATTATACCACAATGAGATACACAATTACAAAGATGCTCATGTTTGGAATTCGGTCATACAGTGTTCGAGCACCCATCCCTCCATCAGTGGCCATTTCCCACCACCAATATCCCCAATTCCCTCCCCCCTCCCCTAGCCTATCTCTATGGCAGGTTCTTTATCTCTTCTCTCTCTCTCTCTCTCTCTCTCTCTCTCTCTCTCTTGAGTAGCCAGTATTTAAACTATGGAAGCACAGATAGTATTTACAGCATTATAAGTGAAGTACTCTTCCTGCAGATCTTTTCCATCTACTTCTTAGAGATCACAGCTCCATGTAACCTTGGGAGAGAAATCTTTTCTGCTCACCATGGCTAAGATGACCCAATGACTCCTATCCTGCTCTATCTCATTGCCCTTGTGTCATTTTCTTAGTATTTCATTTTACTATTATTATTATTATTATATAACTGAGAGATAAACAATTACAAAGATGTTCATAATTGTGTTTCAGTCATATATTGTTCCAGCACCAGTCCCTCCACCAGTGCCCTATTTCTATGACCAATTTCCCCAAATTCCCTGTCCTCTCCCCCCAGCCTACCTCTATAGCAGGCACTTCTCTCTCTCTCTCTCTCTCTCTCTCTCTCTTCTTCCCCCTTCTCTTACATGTTGTGGCTTGTTCTACAGACATTTAGGGATTATCATGTAAATCCCTTTGTGTACATTCAATGCTCAGTTCTAGTCTGACATTACCATTTCCACAATTAGTAGATTACTGGCATATATTTATATTCCATTAATGAATGCAGCCATTTTACATCTGTCCTTTTCCTTCTCACTAATTTTATTCAGCATGATAAGCTCCATGTCCAACAATTTGCAGGTAAATTTCATAACTTCAGTTTTTTTCTGACAACTGCATAGTATTCCATTGTGTAGATATACTGCAGTTTCTTTAGCCAGTCTTCTGTTCTCAGGCATTCAGGTTGCTTCCAGATTCTGGCTATTGTAAATAGTGCTGTGATGAATACAGAAGTGCAGATAGTGTTTCTTCTGTGTGGTTTTTGGGTCTCCACGGTATATTCCCAGGAGTGGTATTGCTGGGTCAAATAGTAGCTCAATATCAAGTTTTGGAGGAATATCCGCATTGTTTTCCAAAAGGGCTGAACGAGTCAACATTCCCACCATAGTGGATGAGAGTCCCTTTTCCCCGTAATCTCTGCCAGCACTGGTTGTTCTTGCTCTTTTGAATGTGTGCCAATCTCTGTGGTGTGAGATGATATCTCGATGTTGTTTTGATTTGCATTTCCCTGATGCTTAATGATGAAGAGCGCTTTTTCATTTGCCTTTTGGCCATTTGTGTTTCTTCTTTTTTGGGAAGTTTTTGTTCATTTGTTCTCCCTAGTTTTTGATGGGGTTGGCTGTTTCTTCTTTTAGAATTTCTTAATTAAGTCATTCTATTAATATACCAATGAATTAATTGTGTATATCTCACTAGGATATAAGACTAAAGAGAACAGTAGTTTCCACCCAACCTTTTCAATTGTATTTTCAAGAGCCTTTTAAGAACTTTTTAGGAATTTGGTAGCTAATAAGTAGATGTTTACTTGTTAGTCAATGAATTGAAAAGATTTTCAGCAGAAAGTCATCTCCCTTCTGGTCCCATGATTTGGGTAACTAGGTAACTCTAGTTTTAGTCCTTATTTCTTCAATTCTGGATTAGTGCCATTTTTTTCCATGAGTTCTTGAATTTGGATGTAGCAACATCTTGTGATGTATTCACTGTGGTTGACCTTTATATTGTTTATGCCGAATTAACCTCGGCTTAATATCTGCCATGCTGGTATTTTTCATTATCTCTTGTTCATCTTAGTTGTTGATTTTCAACAAACACAGTACTTTGATACATTACATGATTTGTGCTGTTTCATTGAAATTTTTCCTTATTACTAAATGAGTGATTTTGTATGCTTTTACAGCCACTTTTATTTAAAGAAATAACATAAAATTGATTTTCACTATTTTTCTCTGATTAAAAGTGATAGCTTTAAAAGGTGAATAAAGTATCTAAAAACTGGAGCACAGACTATACCTGCACAGTGCAATATAATCTTTTGCAGGTCCCTGTACCTGTGAATGCTTGAAATGTGGTTATCCCTACTGAGAAATAGGACATTTTTTAGGCTTTTATTTGGGGCTCCCCATTGGTGCTGGGTGCCACCAGATCCATACCCATTGACACTATATAGAGATTATGTGATACTAGTGATAAAATTCATTACCCTGTGTTTGCCAGACTTGAGTTCTAACCCTTTCTTTTTTCAGTTTTCTCAGCTAGGGATCAGAATGTTTCTTTTCTCTTTGGGTCACACTCGGTGACTCTGGTTACTCCTGGCTCTACACTCAGGGATTGCCCCTGGTGGTGCTCAGGGAACCATATGGATTATTAGGGATTGAACCCAGGTCAGCTTCATGCAAGCCAAACTCCCTACCAGCTGTATTATTACATACTTTTTAGATAGAACATAATTATAATGAAATTTTAGTGTCTGGACTGATATTTGCTACAGTAAAATTTACATCAGGTTTTAAATACTTAATATAAAGTAAAACTTTTTAAGTGCCTCATTAATACTCAATATTTTTCATTATATTAAAAATAGTTTCAATATTGTGGGTGAAATATCGCTGAATTTATTTTTATCATTTTGCCTATTTTTATGATGACTGCTAGAAAAACACATTACACATCATCTTGCATTATAATTCTATTGAATAGTAATCATCTGGTCTTGACTTAGGCAAGCTATTATAAATTGGCATTAGTTCCATTTATTCTCCAGATATTATATATAAGACAAAAATAAGAAACTCTGAGTTGTTAATAGTCCCAGATTGGGTCACCCTGGGGTAGACCCTGTTATGTAGGTGGCTGTGCCACATGATTTTCAGAGATCCCTGGGATTTCTACCCGTGTATGAGAGGACACTTAATAATGGAAAGAAAGAGAAAGAGCAGAGATAGAGAAAGGTAGTGATCACAAGAATGAGAAAGAGAAAGGGTGTTACTGATGTGAGAAGATGGTCTCATCTAACTCTGTGTTGGAGCTCTTCCTGAGGAACTCTGAAGCTAAAATTGTTCTTCTGATTGTCCTAAGACTAGCCAAGATTGTCATAGCCTCTCTCATGCTTTTGTAACCGAGTGCATATCTCTTCTGAGAAGCTCATGATCCACAACAAAGTGCTCTTTACAGCTGAGGCTAAATTCGAAGGGACTGACAGCTAACACTGTATCTACAGATTATAGGTAACAAATCCTTAGTGATAGGGAGATCTGGGAAGCATATCATAGAGATCATTATGCTTCTATTTTTTGTTAAAAGTTTCACTTAAAATTATCTTGATAAGTTTTGATAGGCACGAGGGCATATTCTGTAGTTCTAAGGGTTTACTCTAGGCTCTGTGCTCAGGGATCATTCCTAGTGCTTCTGGGAAGACCAGATGTGGTGCTGATAATTAAAGCAGGGTTGTTTGAATGGGAGGCAAGTGTCTTAATCCTCTGTATTGTCTCTCCAGCCCTATCTTTTCATTTCTTTTGTTTCAAATAAGATTTATTGGCTTACACAACAACGTGGTTATTGTTGTGCTCTCAAGAGAAAATATTTTCTTCTCACTTTTTAGTGGGAAAGAAACTAAAATGTGTGTCTCTAATCAATCCTTTCTCTTGACTCTATTTGTTGGGGAGCCTCTGGGGTCTCCAACAGTATCAGGACAGAAGTTCTCTTCTACCTCTGAGCCTGCAGGGGAATGAATAAAAGCTCACAAATCTGTTGCAGTTCCAAAAGACGTTTAATAGTACAACAAGTTCTACCACTGCAATCCAATATAATGGAAGACCTCTAGCTCTTGTCAGAACTTAGACCAGGCACAAGGGCCCAAGTCTCCTACCAAAGAGGACCTCACCAGAAAGAGTCCCACCAAAGTAGATTCTACCAGAGAGAGGAGATGGTACCTCAAGTCAGTCCCCTTATATACACAAAAGTAATCCTAGCTTCAAGGAGGGTCCTGTCAACAAAGATCAACTAAATAGCTTCTAGGTAGTAGAAGAGTGTAGAAGGGTGGTGCCACAACCTACTATAGGTCTAAACAAATGATTATGTTAAGGACTAATCCCTTCTTCAGAGATTATTTCTTATGTAAAACACAGGAGAGAGAGGGGTTCTGGTATAAAGTAATACATCTTAATTTCATGGACCTCGTGTAATCTAAATGGTACCCACAAGGTCCTTCTTATTTATTATTTGCATCAGGATAATTCTGAGTATCTTGTTCTCTGCACACTGAAAGGATCACACTTGCCTGCTTGAGGGCAAATTAACTAGTATGACCCTTCCTGTAATCTTAAAGGATAATCTCAATGTAGCCAGGATGGTAGTCTCCTGGTAAATTCTAATTGCCCCATGCTGGGACCAGTGGGTATAAAGAGAAGAGGAGCAGTGCCCAATCTAGATAACATAGAAATCACAGTAGATATTTAAAAATAAGTCAGAAGTTACTCATTCAGTCAAGAATTTTCTGTAACTTGGGGCCAGAGCGATGTCCCAGCGTGTAGGGTGTTTGCCTTGCACGCGCCGGCTTGTGCCAGCCTGGGTTCGATCCCCGGCATCCCATATGGTCCCCTGAGCACCACCAGGAGTAATTCCTGAGTGCAGAGCCAGGAGTAACCCCTGAGCACTGCTGGGTGTGACCCAAAAAAGAAAAAAAAGAATTTTCTGTAACTGCCACACCTTCCATCAGTGTTTACACAGAAGCGAGATCTCAATCATAAACCCTGGCTTAAGAACATATAAATAGATTAAACTATGATTGAGAGGGAAGGGCCGACCCCAGTTCCATCTGCCGAATTCCCGGTGATTTCCACCTCTGGGAGCTGCCCACCTCACTTGAACTCCTCTTGCTCTGTTAATCTGGTCTTGAGGACAGCGTTACTCCCGGGCGGACTTTGATGTGCTGCAGCGTCCAGACGGCGAAAATGGCAGCTTATGTGGTGGGCGAGTCTCATCCAGCTGCTTCTGGGACCCCCAGAGGTGATGGGCCCACTCCCAAAACCCATCTGTCCTCCTGGGGGCCCTATGGTTAGCTGAACTAGGGGAGAGCCGAGTTCCAGTTCCCCAGCTGCGTTTGAGGCTCTGCATGCTATGGCTGGTTGCCCAGGGCAGCTCCTGGGCAGGGCCACAGGGCTCAGACAAAATGGAGAGGGGAAGGGGCCACCCCAGCTCCATCTGACTAATTTCTGGAGATTCTTGCCTCTGGGAGCTGCCTACCTGGGCTTGAACTTGTTTTGCTCTGTCAATATGGTCTTGAGGTCAGTGTCCCTCCAGGGTGGGCTCTAATGTGCTGCAGCGTCCGGACAGCGAAATTGGTGGCTAATGTAGTGGATGAGTCTCATCCAGCTGCATCCGGTACCCCCAGAGGTGATGGGCCAACATCCAAAGCCCATCTGTCCTCCTGGGGGCCCAATGGTCAGCTGAGCCAAGGGAGGGCCAAGACTCCTATTTCTATTTCTGCAAGAATCCTCCTCAGCTCTTTCTGTGGTAGTTGCCCCTGAGTGGCAGGGAGTGTGTCTGCTCCCGTCCTCCTCGATAGCTAAATAGACTCTATAAGCTAATCTCTCTTGCTCTGGCAGTTTCTCTACATCTTATGGGCTTGTTCCACTGTGTCATGAACTCAGAAGGTAGGCGTTTGTCCCAAGGCACACACACCTAACAGTGTCCTCTGCTCTGGACTTCTGGGTAAAGAAGTCTGTTCCAGACTCGGGTAAAGAAGTAGAAGTTTCTTTATATTTTATTCTTCCATAACTGAAAGGAAAGCATAAAATGTACACTATTCATATCTTCAGTCAAGGTTCTGGAGATGGTATAAAAGACTAGAGCACATGCTTTTCATATGCTTTTGAGTACCAAGCAGAGAGAGCCCCTGAGTATTGTAGGGTGTGGCTTCCCAAAAGGGGTTTTGGTTGGTCAAATAAACTTGGAAAATTCTGGTCTAAATGGATACTGATGTCCTCATCAATTTCCACATCATCATGGATACCTGAATGTATCTAGTTATAATTTAATTCCTTAGAGTTCCTTACAGACTGCCATAGAGGCAAATGAAGGTCCAGGTAAATTGCTATATAGTGTAAACTATTATAATTTAAAAGTTGTTATCTGAATATCTATTTCATATTTGAATTTATCACTTTAATAGCGATAATTTGAATATAAACATGAGTCCCTATTGTAAATTTTAGTGTCTACGTATATGCTGGTAAGTAACTTGTGACCTAAGTAACTTGTAGATGCCTACAAGAATATGCTACCTGCACGGCAGAGCCTGGCAAGCTACCCGTGTTGTATTTAATATATATGCCAAATACCAGTAACAATTATAGACCTCATTCCGGAATGGTTTGAGGCTCTTTATGTTCCTGGAGCAAGCAGATGCCTTGGGCTCTACTAGCATGAGACAGGACATATGGAGATGTTACTGGGGCCCGCCGAGCAAATCGATGATGAACGGGAAGACAGTGATACAGTGAAACTATGATTGGATAAAACAGCAAAACTCCCAAGCTAGCTAGGCCTGTCAACCAACATTGATTGATTTTTCTCTTGATTCATTTCTGAATTAGCTCATTTTGTTACCCACCTGGCCTCTCTAGGTGTTTGTATTCCGTTTACAAACATCAGAAAAGTAATGAACCATGACGTGAACCCATATTTAGTATCTTCTTTTGGCACACAATACTGACCATTGTTGAACAGATAGATTGACATAATATTCATAATATACGCCTGACTTAGAGTAGAACCTTAAAATTACATTATGATATAGAATGATGGAATAAATGGGTGTTTCATCTAATATGTCCTTATTGTGTAGGTTATTCTCCACACAGGCTTGCATGCTGTAAAAACACTATTTCCTCCTTATGTCTCAGCAAGACAATGAAGTAAGCAGCTTCTATTTACCCTTTGTTGGAAAACTCCATTGTAAAATTCATAGTTGTGTTGAACATTTCTGACTTCCTAAAGAAATTTAATGAATTGAGTTTGAGTGTTGCTTGTAGTCAATTTAAGAGAAAGAATCTCATTGGGACTAAAAATTGTGGATGTACATATCCCTGGCAAGCAGAAAAGGTCAGCTATGTATTGGTTGTAGAGAGAAAATTAGGAAAAGGTCAGAAAGATACTTTTTCCCTCTATCCCCCTATGCTCTACCTGTCTGTTTACCCAGTTCTTTACACTGCTATGCAATTTTATGGAATATGATTCTCAATTAGGAAACTTTAAAGAAGACCAAAAAAAAAGGGAAGTGACTTCTTCTAAATATATCCTAAGTTCCTCAGGCAGCAATTTAATTTCACTTAAAAGGAAGAACAAAGACTTGCCAATGTTTTGGAATGAGACTAGCGGGTGCTTTAGTGGGGCTCTTTACAGAAATGGACCATCCAGGCAGTTGCATTGTTACATAATGCTTGTTCCTCCTCGTTCCCATAGAGGTACAACTGCTTTGAGGATTTAAGTAGCACCAGTACCTTTAATTATTTGTTACTGATATCCAGAAATTTCCAGGCATTTTATCAATTCTAGTCTATTGTCCTTTTTCAGGGAACTCTAAAGGAATAATCTCATCAAGTCTATTTAAGAGATAATTAAGTGTACTTTCCATGAGGTATATTGTTTTGTTTCTAGTTGTCCATTAGCAGAAATGATATCTTTCTCTTTCCCAGCTCATTTACTTTTCCAGCTGCTCATAAAACATCAGACATCCTCTGTGTATGTGAGAATTTTAAATTTCACTGGTTCATCTAGCATTTATTGAACCTTGCACTAAAGAACAGGGTTAGAACTGCTAAAAACAACCTTCTTCAGACTGCCTAGTGGCTATGTGTTTGTCATTGTGTCTATACTCATAATTTTCAATTCTTCTTCCTTATATGTAAATAATAAGAAAGGAATAGGAAACATTCATGATAAGAAATGAAACACACTTTAGGAGAAAACATTTGCTTCTTTGAAAACTGAAAATACAACCCCCATCTAGATTGCCCAGATTTATTTGTTTATTTGTGGTTGGATACATGTAGCTGTAAGAAACCTACAACAAGCTGGGGGAGAAAGATCTGACTTTCATGCTTCCTTCTAGTACTCTTTGACTTTGACAAAGTCACAAAACCTCTCTTCCCCATAGAGTCTCCAGGTATGTATATGTGATAAGAATGGTAATTACTCAAATAAATCCTATTGATCTTCCCAGGGAAATTTGGGAGATAAAATAAAGTCATAGGTATTAAGAAAGATGACACAATATAAATGAAAAGTGGTATTATTATCGCTGTCCTCCAGGGGCCTACTCAAACAATTTCCAAAGGTAACTTTCAGTCTGACTTTGATGTGAATGTCCAGATCTCTGAAATACAGGAGTAACAATTGTACAGTAAGAACATTATACACTGTAATCGCCAATATTCTTCCCTCTCCACATAAATAATGAAAATTTTTTGCTATCAAGAAAATAACATATAGGCCTGGATAGCCAATGTCTCACAGCAGGTGAGACATTTGAGTTGCATGTGCCTAGATCAGTTTCAATCTCCAGCATCTCATATGATCCCGAGTCCCTGCAGGAGTAACTTCTCAATGCTAACTGAGGAATAAGCCCTGAGCATTGCTAGATGTAACCCCCAAAACAAGACAAAATCACCTCCACCATCACCTAAAAGAAGATATATGGGCCAGAGAGACAGTAAAGCAGGATAGGATTCTTGTGTTGCTTGTGCCCAACAAGAATGCAGTCCCTGTCCCCACATATGGTAATCTGAGCTGCCAGAAGCAATCTCTCAGTGGAGTAAGTACTTAGCACTGGATGTGCCCCACCACTACAAAAAAAAAAAAACAGAGTAGACAGTCTACATCTGGAATTTTAGTAAACCAGACAAGTGGTTTAAATTAATTAAAGGAGTCATTATTTAAAGAGACTTGAACCATAATATGCACAGAGTTCAGTTGTATATGTGCTTTGCATAAATTATTTCATTTAATTCCTAGGAGGCAGGTATTTGCTAGAGGAGGACAGAGATTCAGGAAAAAGCAAATTCCTCAATGTCGTATTGCTCATTTTTGACCCAGTCTTGACCCCAGAGCTCTATTTCATTAGTGTGTACAGGATACCACTTTCCTTTCTCCTTGTGACACTCCAGGGCCTCTTACTTCCTTGTCTCTGTCTTTATCCTCCCCTATTTCTTTTCTCTACTATTGATCATATAGATGATCATATCAATAAGAGATGATTGTTCTTTTCTATGTTTCCTTCTGAGGGTAAATTTAATAACTTCTGTATAGAGTGGATAGATAGTCACAGGGAAAGATAGAAATCCTTATTTCTAAACCGGGTGAATTGGGTTTCCTGGGCAAACATCCTAGGAATTAGTAATATCTATGTATGTATAAATCACTGAAGGCTTATACCTGAGGTTATTTCAGTGGCCTCCATACTATTCTGTGATGATATAATACATTCCATAGCCCACAGATACATATGTCCATGATCTGAGGAATAGGCCGCATATACCTTTTCCAAAACCTTGTTCTAAACAAGGTCAGGACATAGATGAGGATCTGTCAGACCACACCTAAGTTGTCCTCAATAGAACTAATCTGCAGAATCTCCTCCTGTTTTTTCCCCTTTAATGACCAATTAATAAGCACTCAGAATGAGTTGGTCGTAGGGTTTGGTCTCCCAAACTCCTTAACTCTCTGTGGTAATTTGCATAGAAGAAAGGGAAATCCATTATCTTTTAATCCATTCTGCATCTCTGAATGGATTTAAGATATAAGATTTTGAAGGGTACAGCAATAGGTGCTTTCCTTTCATGTGGCCAACCTAAGTTCATTTCCCAGCACCCCATATGGTTCCCGGAACCTGCCAGAAGTGATCCCTGAATGCAGAGTCAGTCAGGTGTAACTGGGTATGGCCCCAAACCGAGAAGAACAGAGATCTTAATATTTTAAAACTTGAAATCACAGAATCAGGTTTAAATTCCTTAGACCTCTTTTGTCTGAATTTGGCTTGCTGTATTCACACTGGGACCACTATGTTCCTAACATCACAATGTGCTTTTGTTAGGAACTGTGGAAAGGCCAAAAATGAGACTTCTAAATCCATACTCTACAGTCAGTTTGTTCTCTGAGGAACATTAGTACTTCACTTAACAAAACTAGAACAGAAAATCTCCACCACACCCCTGATTTATTGAGATATAATTAATAAAATTGTAGGAGATTTTAAGCCTAGTATTGTTGCTTTGATTTCAGTTTGGGATTTTGAACCATCCTCGAAGGACTGTATGTGATACCAGGATCAAACATGGGTGAACAATCTTTGCAAAGCAAGTGCCCTACTACTATATTGTCTCTCTGGCCCCTAGAATGTGCTGATTTGACAAAGGAATTATGAAACGTAGATGAACAAGCATTTAGCTTCCTAAGTCAGTAAAATTACTTATAGCTTTCCGCTTCCCATGGTTGATCACTGATTCTATTGTGACACCAGGCACTGGGATGTGCAAGATTGCATTGACCATAGAAGTGACCCACAGACACAGACAATCCTGATGCCATGCTTTGGCAGGGCGTTGTTCTTATTATTTCTTAATCTGATTTTAGCTCTCAGAGCTATTTGGTAACCATGGAATTCCAGGAGAAATCCCCAGGAGAAGTTGGCCTTTAACCAAGTAAGAAAGTATTCTCTTTTATTTCTCTCTGAAATGGTTAGAGAGGAAGGTCTAACTCTGAAGTTCTCAGGAACTTGCAACTGTCTCTATAGGTAGATCTTTAGTTAGGTGCTAGCTTCTCTCCATCTGTTATTTCTGGATGATTTGGGTCTTCATCTGGAGGAAGGTGACAGGAAAGCATTCTGTTCCTGCAGAAAATTTGCTTGTCATCAGAGAAACTGTGTACTGTTGAAACAGCTACTGCCTACATTGTTCTGTCTCTTGAAAGCTAGCATTTTGGTATGAATCAATTATGAAAACGATGCATGCACACAATTCATACACATGCAACACACACACTCCACTTGAAAAACAGACATAACACAAATGTCTTATTTTGAACATTCACACAAAGCACTTTAAACGATATTAAATTCAGCACTTGTAAAGAGTGAGTAATTTGAGGTTATATAAACTGGTTCTAACAAAATAATTCAGAATTTTTTCATTCCTTACAGTTTTAAAGGAATGTTTTCATATCTATTTCCTCTAGCTTATAAATATGAGTTTCTTTTTATCTATTCCTTAGGGGAAAAGTCATGATCAGTGATTTCTGAAATTGATAGAAATATTAGATTAATATTTTAAATTATACTTACTCTTGTTTTCTCTATTTCAGGATATTTCCTCCTCTGATATAAGGATATGAGGCAAGACATAGAAAGTTTAAAAGCCCCTAAAATTTTAGACCAAAAGCACCATGAAAGCTTTTTCCTTTGTATTTATTTCATGGTCATCAGAAAAAGACAGTCTTTCTTTTATTTGTGTCTTACAGCAAAAAAAAAAAAAAGTCCCTGATTCCTCCTATAGGAACCAGTGGGATACATTTTCTTCAAAGCAAAATTTATTGCTAGGCAGAAAAAAGTCTATAAAATGTTAATGAATAATTATTTAATGATGTTCTTTTAAATAGACAAATGATCTAAATAAAACACTGTTAGAAATAAATCTGAATAGACTCTTATTCCTATGCTTTAAAAGATACCAGGATAATTAAAATAATGCACTGTGAAGTAGACTGATTCTTGAAGGCTTAGGTTTGGCAGAAGTATTAGACTTTATTGGATAAATCATAAGGTCATTGTGTAATAGGAATTTATAGGACCAAAGCCCAACCGAAGCCATAAATTATAGAGGCTGTTGGACAGAAGGTGAATGTCTGCATATCTTATTAATTCACATGGGAGCTTAAGGAGGCAAGAGGCAATGGCCACAATTATAATATTTGAAGTATCAAGACAAAAATAGTTCTAGGTATGTGAAAATGATTTGAAAAATGAAGTAAACCTGACATTTCAAAAGTGAAACCTACGCTCAAAATACTGCTTATATTTTCCTTCAGAAAATAGTGTGCAAAGGTTATTGAAATTGAGGAAATTACTGAGAACCTCAAAGCAGAAGGAATTAGGAATTCAGGGAAATAAATTTCCATAGGAAAGGAATGAAAGACTTTGAGGAATGACTTCATGGAAATCTGTAGGCAAACACCTTCTCAAATTTTTTTCTAACCATACAGTTTCATAATTCTCACTTTCAGGTCAGTGGCTTTGCTGTTGCTGCCTGAATTGTGCTAAGTATTAGAAATAAAAAACAATTAAACTGAGAGTACTCAGCTTTTTTAAGGATTATTGAGTAATGGCCTTTGCTTATGTGTCTAGTTAATTGATGCACATGTGGCCATTTAGTTCCATGCATGGGATCTTACACTGACCCTAAAAATGCAAAAGGCATGGTATGATTAGATCTTTTACCGTTATCTAGTTACAGAACACATTAGGCATTTCCTTAGTCAACAAGTTAACAGAGATGCATATCAATGCCTATCAAGATATTCTGTCATTTAAATCATTTTGATATTGTAATATCAAAATGATATTGATATTCATGCAATTCCAAGATTTTTTCCTTGGTTTACACTTTCTTGTGACAGGACTCATGGAGATATTACTGGTGCCCACTCGAGCAAATCGATGGACAATAGGGAAGACAGTGATATTGCAAGAAAAAGAATATTTGGGGCCAGAGCGATAGCGCACCGAGTAAGGCATTTGCCTTGCATGGGGCCAACCGGGTTCGATCCTCAGCATCCCATATGGTCCCTTAGCACCGCCAGGAGTAATTCCTAAGCAAAGAGCCAGGAATAACCCCTGAGCATCGCTGGGTGTGACCCAAAAAGCAAAAAAAAAAAAAGAATGTATAGTTCTGATTAATAATACTGACTGTATTCTTGACATTTTTCTTAGATATTTTACTTGGTCATTAATAAGTATAATTTTTATTAAGTCATACTAAATAAACAACAAAATTTCATATGTCTGTTTATAACATAATTACAAATGAATATCTAGAATAATCTTGCTTTACCAACACTGAGTCATAATAGCCCATTATTAGCTTCTACAGTTTTGTCTCCATTTCAAACTTGTGTTTTCAGAAATTCATAATTGATTCTTAGATTTCCAAGAATTTCCAGTAAGAATTTCCTGAGATTTCTTGGTAAAGACTGATTAGCCTTTAGGTAAAACTTCCATATGACATATGAACCACAAATTCTATTGCTTAGCATATACCCTAGTAACACAAAGGCATTAATTTGAAAATATATTTGTACACCTATTTTCACTGTGACAGTATGTATATTTGCAAGAATATAAAAATAACCCCAATGTCCAATGACAGATTTCTCAGCTATAAGAAAAGATGAAATTTTGTGGTTTAATGAGAATTAGAGGGCATCTTGTTAAGTGAAATTAGTCAAAGGGAAGACAAATATCGATTATCCCTCTCAGGTATGGTGCATGTATAAAAACAAACCAACACATGAGAATAGACAGTATTGAATGGGGACAGACACTTGGTCTTTCGTGACAGACCTGAGATTGCCAAGTGGAGGGAGGAGGGTTAAGAAAGAAAGGAAAGAAGAATTATGAAGACAGTGGTGAGTCAGTTTGGTAGTAAATAAGATGAGGTAGTTAGATACATCAGAACCATAAAATCTAGCATTATTAGAACCTTACTATTTAATTAGAATAAATATTTTTAAAATCCATAAAAGTTAAAATTTAAAAAATTCTATATTTCTATGATTTGGGGTAAAAATTTAAATTTCAATTCCCCAGCTTAATATGTGAATTAAATTAAATTTTAATTAAATTAAATTCTAATTCCCATCTATGCTGTTGTTCAGCCCCATCAGGTGCTCAGCTCTTCTACTGTGAAACGATGGTCACAGTGAGGCTTGTGAGCACAATCTGTGAATACCTAAGTGGGGATGGTAGTGAGTTTTAAGGTTTCTGCTTAGTGGCTTGCAAGGATGCAACATGGCTCCTGCTCATTGCAAACACCTTCTTGATTTTTTCCAAGGAAGCTGGTTCATTGACCACCTTCATTACAGCCAGGGGCAACAACCAATCCACTTTCTGTTTCTATGAGATTTTTTTTGTTTTATTTTGTTTTTAAGATTTCACTGTGAGCTGTACATGATGATTTTCTTTTTATTTCACTAAGAGAAAATCTGATCTTTATGTTTCATCAGTAAATGCTCGAGATGAGAGCCTTCTACTGAGACTATACCTCCTACACCTTAGAGCCTAGCAAGCTACCCGTATTTTATTTACTTGTTATGCCAAAAACTAGTAACAATTATGGACCTCAGTCCATGAACTGAAGAATGGTTTGGGGCTTTTCCTGTCCCTGGAGCAAGCAGATGCCCTTGGGTTACACTTGCTTGTGACAGGACTAATGGAGAGGTTACTAGTGCCCACTGGAGCAAATTGATGAACAATGGGAAGACAGTGATACAGTGATACCCCAGGCACCTACAGGAGTAATTTCTGAGGGGACAGCCAGGAGTAATCCCTGAGCATCACTGGGTGTGACACCAAAAGTAAATAAAAAATAAATAAATTGATAGATGATGGATGGATGGATGGATGGATGGATGGATGGATGGATGGATGAATGGATGGTTGATGGATGATTAATGGAGGGGAGGGAGGGAGGGAGGGAGGAGCGAATGGAGGGAGGGAGGGATGGACAGACAGAGATAGATAGATGATAGATAGATAGATAGATAGATAGATAGATAGATAGATGATGGATAGATAGATGATGGATAGATAGATAGATAGATAGATAGATAGATAGATAGATAGATAGATAGATAGATAGATAGATAGATAGATAGATAGATAGATAGATAGATAGATAGATAGATAGATAGATAGATAGATAGATAGATAGATAGATAGATAGATAGATAGATAGATAGATAGATAGATGGATAGACGGATAGACGGATAGACGGATAGACGGATAGACGGATAGACCGATAGATGGATAGACGGATAGACGGATAGACGATAACGGACGTACGGACGGACGCATAGACGGACGGACGGACGGACAGACAGACAGACAGACAGACAGACAGACAGACAGACAGACAGACAGACAGACAGACAGACAGACAGACAGACAGATAGATAGATAGATAGATAGATAGATAGATAGATAGATAGATAGATAGATAGATAGATAGATAGATAGATAGATAGACAGACAGATAGATAGACAGATAGATAGACAGATAGATGATAGATTTGCAAGATAGGTATATGGGAATTCAGAACTTTGAAGGCATACTATTTTCTATACCTTGGCTGAGAAACTAGAGTTGCTGTTGGTCTCTGTACCCAACAAGAATGTCTACTATGAGATGTGTATGAATGCAGTACAATTGACATTATTGATGTTGTCTTATCTGCATACTAATACATATATTAGTAGATAATACTTCTCATTAGCTAGAAAGGTGATATAAATAAATAGTAATTCTCTTTAACCAGGAAGGTCATATCTTCATATGTAGCTATGTATCTCTCTCTGTGTGAAGTGGACTTTTAGTACTATTTTTAATGTGAACATCCTTATAAAATAAGCTGTTATATAAAAAGTGATATCTATGAAATATTACAAGGATGCAATACAAGTTGGTTTTGATATGTTTTCTTTCAATTCTAATTTTGACATCTATTTTTTAGTAAGTAAAACTATGCTGGCGGCCGGAGCAATAGTCCAGGGGGTAGGGCGTTTGTCTTACACGCAGCTGACCCGGGTTTGATCCCGGCATCCCATATGGTCCCCTGAGCACTGCCAGGAGTAACCCCTGAGCGAAGAGCCAGGAGTAACCCTGAGCATCACTGGGTGTGACACAAGAAAAGCAAAAGCAACCAAAAAAAAAACCAAAAAAAAACTATGCTGTTATTACAAATCATTTAAGTGATTTGAATGTCCTTTATTTTTGCATTTTAAAATGTGTTTCCATATATCCAGAATGATGGCACAGATACATAAACACAAACACATACATTTATCCATTTTATTTAATATGTGCGAGATATCTATATGCATATTCATGTGTACAAATATACTTAAAATGTACATTTATGTAGCATACTTTAAAAATAAACACATTGAGCCAGAGAGATTATACAGGTGTTAAGGCTCTAACTTTCTTTCTTTCTTTTTTTTTTTTTTGCTTTTTGGGTAACACCAGGCAATGCTCAGGGGTTTCTCCTGGCTCTGCACAGGAATTACTCCTGGAGGTGCTCGGGGGACCATATGGGATGCTGGGGATCGAACCCGGCCGGCATGGGCCGGCCGCTTGCAAGGCAAACTCCCTACCCGCTGGGCTATCGCTCTGGCCCCTTGGCTCTAACTTTCATAGTGCTGACCCTGGTTTGATCTGATATGGTCCCTGAGCAGCACCAGGTGTGATCCAAAGCACAGATAGTCATTGAGTCCCATTCCTCCAAAAACACACATAAAACTAAGTGCCGTATTGAATGTCAAAGAAAAATTAATGAACTTGTGTCAAAGAGGGCACACTTCCCTTTTGATAAAATGTACTAGACATATTTTAAACTATATTGATGCATTCCATATAGTGCACTTTTCCCTCGATGTACTGAACTTCGTAATAAATGATATAGTAGCAGAACCTATTCCAGTGTTGGGATACAACAACCATGACAAGTACCCAAGAAGAGTTAAGTTCTGAGTATGAATTAGAAGATTATACCTACTTTGCCCATGAATCTTTGCTTTTCTATACTATTTTTTCTATCAATAATTGTCCCCTTGTTCCTCTCCTACTGTTGCCTGCCTTCCTCAACTCACTAATGAATTAGATTATTTAATGGAATGCATTTAGCACTGTGTCTATTCGTGAACACTCAATAAATATAAGCTACTATAGTTATTACATTTTGATACATTCCACATCCCTTTGATGTTTAAATCCCCATTTTATTAAAAGAAGACAGACTAATGGAGGTTAGTGAAGTCACCTGACTTACCTCAGGCTTTAGGATTAGTGAACAATCTTATAGGTATCTAAACTAGGAATTCAATGTGGCGGTCATTGCTTATTTTTCTTAATGGAACTTTAAAATTAGTGAGTTTTTTTTTCTTGAAATACTCCAAAGAAAATAAAAACAAGCTTGTCTCATTCTCATTATTTTTTCACCAGATTTTGAATCTTGGTCTTGTCTTCACTGTCTTCCCGTTCATCGTTGATTTGCTCTAGCGGGCACCAGTAACATCTCCATATGACCTGTCTCATGCTAGTAGAGCCCAAAGGGCACCTGCTTGCTCCAGGAACATAAAGAGCCTCAAACCATTCCGTCAGGTCATGGGAATGAGGTCTGTAATTGTTACTGGTATCTGGCATATCAAATACGACACGGGTAGCTTGCCAGGCTCTGACGTGCAGGTAGCATACTCTTGTAGTCATCTCAAAATCCAGCATTTATTGATGAACTGCACAGCCTCAAGCGGCCGGGAGCCAGGCTGTGATAGGATGGTCTGCTGGGTGGAGTTCTGACGAGGGGGAAGTCCGGATGTGGAAAATGGAGGTCCTCATGGAGTGGGGGTCGTCTGGCTTGTGAGGCTCTGCTGGGGTGGCGGGCCAGGGCTAGAACCTGTCATTCCTCCCGGCACCTCATGAGCAGCTGAGCACAGGGAGAGCAAGTAGCAGTTCTGCCCCATGTCTGTCTCTGGATCAGCATACCTGGGCCAGATTAAAAAAGAATGCAGCAGGGTGGATCTCGATGAGCTAGGCTGTGATAGACTGGTCTGCTGGGTGGAGTTCTGATGAGGGGGAAGTCCAGATGTGGAAAATGGAGGTCCTCATGGAGTGGGGCGTCATCTGGCAAGCTAAATGTAGCTGGAAGCTAAATAGGGTGTCACCCAACACCTGAGTTCTATTCCTGCCAGGTGATCAGCTATTTGCTTACTTGGACCCGACACTGATGGCCCTTGTCTCCCTGACCAGCTCCTGGACTCTCTCAGCATCCCAGTTTGGTTTTCATGTGTTCATGGCATCGCAGTTATAATGACCATGCTGAGAGGGCTGGAGTGTAGCACAGCTGGTAGGATATTAGTCTTGCACACGGCCAACCGAGGTTCGATTCCCAGCATTCCATATGGTCCCCCAAGCTCCACCAGGAGTAATTCCTGAGCAAAGAGACAGTAATAAACACTGAGCTTCACTAGGTGTGATCCAAAAAGAAAAAAAAAAGACCATGCTGTGTCAGGGATGCTACTGGGGTCCCGTCAGGACAGAAGTTCTTTTCTACCTCCGGGGATGCGGGGAGGGGGGAAATGGATGAAAACTCACGAATCCGGTCTGAACTTAGACCACACAAAAGGGCCTAAGTCTTCCACCAAAGAGAGAGGATCTCACCGGAGAGGAGTCCTACCAAAAGAAGGGAAAAAGGCCAAAGGTCTTGTCTTATAGGTCATAAATTTATTTAACAATTTTAAACACATCTTATCTGAAGTGAGAGCCAAAATGTAGTTCCAAGTATCTCTGTTACTAGCCTTAAACTGTTATAAATATTCAGCATGGACCGTCCAGTGCAATCATCTAAAATTTCACAATAAATAAATAATCCTTGACTTAAGTTTCATCAACATCTATTGAGAATCTGAGTAATTAAAATATCTAATAACACCATCATAAAGTATGCAAATGATATTGTGTGAATATATATAAAGGAACAAAGGAAATTCATCCCAGGAGGTGAGGAGTGTTTCTAGACAGAACGCCATTTGAATTAGGTCTTATATAACAGGTTGATATTTGTCAATGGACAAAGGCAAACAGACTAGGAAAGTTTGGTGGCTGATTTTAGTTTGAAGGCAAACATTTGGACAGTTTTATAAAAAGAAATAATGACTGATCCAGTATGGTTAGACTGGAGGGGGTGGGCAGTGGCAGAGTGACTCATGAGCACCTACAAAGTGCCTTGTGTGCTAAGCTAAGCAATTTGAAAATTTGTTGGCATCTGAGCTGCTGTGAAGAAGAGTAATGCTATGTCCACTTTTGTGATTTAAAACAATAATACAAGCAGCAATGTGATGAAAAAATGGCTAGAGTTGAAATTTTAGGAAAGTTGCTCTGGAATTTCAAGAGAGAGCTGATGAGAAATCACATTAAAGACAGAAGCAAGGGACTGAGGAAGAGGAAACAAATGTGGAAAACTATGATAGTCTCCTCAGGGGTTATTCTCCCATGGGATATGCAGAAAGAATGAAATGAAGTGAGAAAAAGGGTTTGTAGATATATGAGGGCATACTTTTTCATGACAAAGAGAATATTCAACTCCTTTCTCAATAATGGTTTGATTTAATAATAAGGAATCTGTATTTGTTGGCCATCATTGTTACTGTAATAATAGTTTGCATTTTAAAAAATAGGACTTACTTTTCATCCTTTGTGCTAGCTGTAGATATGTTTTATCTGTAAAAAAAGGTTATAAACTCTTTGACGGAAAAGGCAATTAAATGTATGTCTCTCAGCTTTTAAGTGCCCAGCACTTTGGTGCCTGACACATAGTAAAACTTAGCATTTATTGCAAGAATCAGATGAAGTTTGAGGTGCTTATGGCAATTGGAAAAATGCCTAGGAGATTTTGTTTGCTTGTTTAAGTCTGTTCCAACTCTTTGGTTCATCTTTGTCTTTTACACATGGCTCCTAGTATCTTTTCCCAGTACTGAAATGCTTCAATTTGATGAGAAAGGAAGAGTGCATGAGAGAGAAGAAGGAGGGGGTGGGGGCATAGCAGCATCTAGATTGAATTGCGTGGGTTTGCCTCATAATTTTCACCTTTGATGGGGAACTGTCCCAGATTTCATCCACCAGGCTAAGGTTCTGACATGGTACCTTCTTAAATCAAGCTTGAAAGGAAATTGATTGAAAAGAAAACACCATTATGGGAAAACAATTCATTCTTTTCTCCTTGACAGAAGGTAGACTTTTGTCTATATTGTCAAATAAATATTAGCAAAGTGATTGTTTTAATATCTAGGAGCCTAGAGGAATCATGATGCCTTTTCTTCCATTTTATATGGAAATTTTCTCTTAGTTTAGATCTTTTAAACAATTTTAATTGCCTTTCAAAAAGTAGCATTTTCTAAATTCCTATGAGATTATTTGTATTAATAAAATATGGGTGTAAGCAGACTCATGCAGGCATTCCTATGTGCAGTCATTTATTTCTATTGAGGTATATGTTCCTCTGAGCAGGAAATAAGCAGGTATTTTTCTTTTCCAGGTAAGATCTTAAATATCACAGTGTTTTCAAATTTTCTGTGTTGAATGGAAATAATATTTAGTTGATGATTCCGGTAGTAGATGATATGACCTCATCACTTAAAAAGGGACCACAAAAGCCTACATTGAGATTCTGTTAATCAAAGTTGAATTACTTTTGTCTTACAGATATTGCTATCTGGCATTTCCTAGAGCAAAATCTAGAAATGAAATTATGTTTGTCCACCATTCCAATTATATTATGTTGGACATGCCCTTTCCATTTCAACACAAACCCATCACCTTTTAATGCCTATTCTAACTCACTCATTTATCATTTTTCTAGTTCTCAGAAGAGTGAGTTTGATCATCTTGCTAAAGGTTTTCAGTTTGTGCTTTAATGGAAAGGTGATTTGAACCTAGTAATGAAGTCAGCTTTGTGGCTCCTAGGAATATAACTAACACGTATCATTGTGCTTGTATAAGTTAAAACACTCTCAGAGTGTCCCTGTAAGACAACTCTGCAGTGCCAGGAGTATTATCAAAAGCAATATGCTGCCAATATCTTCTCTATCTCCCCTGGTGTTCAGGATATTACCTCTGCTCTCCAGATAGTCCTTTCTGTACCATGCAACATGTGATGCAAGGATCTTAGATTGAATCCTGGCCATTAAGTTATAATTAAGGTATAAAGACAGTAATGGTTTCGCTGAAATGGTCTCCTTACCAGGCAATTTTTGAAGCATAGGATTTTGTTTAATCCCTTTAGAGCTAATGACTTCACCTTTCTTTGATATAAGAATAGAGTATCTCCTTGGTTGTTTCCTGCTTCTTCTCTCTACTTTTTTCTCCATCTTCCTTCCTTCCTCCCTTCCCTCCTTTCCTTCCTTCTTTCTTTCCTTCCTTACTCTCTTCTTTCCTTCCTTCCTCCCTTCTTGCCTTCCTTCCTTCCTTCTTCCTTCCTTCCTTCCTTCCTTCCTTCCTTCCTTGCTTCCTTCCTTCCTTCTTACCATCCTTCTGTCCTTCCTTCTGTCCTTTCTTCCTTTCTTCCTTCCTTCCTTCTTACCTTCCTTCCTTCCTTCCTTCTTTCTGTCCTTCCTTCCTTCCATCCTTCTGTCCTTCCTTCCTTCTTTCCTTCCTTCCTTATTTCCATTCTTCCTTCCTCCTTCCTTCCTCCTTTCCTTCCTTCCTTCTTTCCACCCTTCCTTCCTTCCATCCTTATGTCCTTCCTTCCTTCCTTCCTTCCTTCTTTCCCTCTCTCTCTCTTTACCAGTGTCTTTTTATCTCTATCTCTTTCTCTCCATATACCATTCAACCCACCCCTCTCTGCTTCTTCTTTCTCCGCTCTCTCTCTCTCTCATGTTATTAATCTCTGTAAGAGTTAATGGACTTAAGATCTAAAAAATCAGGTTAGAAATTTCTGTCATAAAGAGTAAAGAACTGATATTTGAATTCTCTTTGGCTTGAGTCAAACCTTTATCCTTTTTAGGTAAATGAATTAAGTCTCTTGCAATTTCCTGTGTGGGAGACTCTTTTAGATGAATCATTTAAATTGAAAGCCCTGTCTGCTCATCAAGGGGCATGATTTTCAAGTTCTCTTGCGTATTTTTCACACTTTTAGTATAGTCATTGAGATACGTGAGGCAGCCATGTGCTTTAATCTATATGAGGTCTTGATTCATATGTGATTATTTGGGCAAGAGCTATAACTATAGTTTTGTATCTTCAAATTTCTTTCTAAAATTTCCCTTGGGGCATTTAAGAACAATCTTTTTTGTTTCTTTCTGTCTTGAAACTTATAATGGAAAGACCTCAGACCTTACTTCAGCACCAGACACGAAATATATTTTTCATTCCATTCCACAGTCCCTAATCAATTGTTGATAAACAGAACAGATAAAATAATAGTAAAGACACTATTTTTCACCCCCAAACTGGCAGAATGTTAGAACTGCTGTGATTCCTACATTGTACTGTGAAATTTTAACGGGCTATTGTTTAGCCTATAGGGAGACATTTACATGTTAAATTGTTTTTTATAACCAGCCTTAAATGATTCTAGAAAAAAGCAAGTGAGGAAGCTCTTCCGCTAAAGGAAAATACATCTTTATCTCTGCAATTTTTTCTATGGTACTTGTTAAGTCTGCTCACAAGTTTTTTCTTCACATATTAAGGGCAACTCTCAATTAATTCTTCAATGTTCCTTGCAATAAGAAGGAATTAAATAGTGACTATTTTATATTAGAGAGGATCACCTTTGCTCTTACATATTCATTGCATTGTAATTAAGCACTAATGAGTTATCATTTTGTTTTGTAGTCCCAAGCTTTCCCTTGAAATTATGTGTCAGGAAGGTGGGCAAGGGGAAGCCAGCAAAGATTAATTTATACCTCTAGAGTGCTAGTTTTCTTAATAAGTGACAAGGTCTTTCCCTAGTGTTACAGATTTTTAAAAAAAATACACAGAATAGTTGGTAAATATAATTTTGTAAATGAATTTTACAATAGTTAATAACCAAGCTAGTTCCTCATAACTCTAATTTCTTAGCAAAATGTATTGTTTATCTCACATAAACCTTGGACTCCCATGTGGAGTAGAAATCACTAGGTAGAACTAATGGATTATTCTTGTATGTCTAAGTTTTATGTTTCTTGTGTGCTTTAGAATTTTCCCAAGAATTTTGTTGCCTATGAAGCTCTGAACAACCAACCATGCTTTGTGTCTTAGTCCTAGTTTATGATGCAGTTTGTTTTTGTATTGAAGATATTTAGAAATGGATCATGTCATTTGATGGACTGATTCCTCACCCTAGAGTATATGTGTCTGTGTGATTTAAATCAAACATTAAGTATCATTTTGTATCTGTAGTTAATCAAGACATCACCTATGGCACAAAGTGACAGCCTCAACATTTAACATTTATTGAACTTTTATTATAATCCCTTTAGATGACTTATTAGAGTTGATACTCATAACCATTATAGTGTGATTACTGTAATTTTGATATGAAGAAACTGACTCAGAGAAATCATCTTGTTTATTATACTGTACTAAATATTTGATTGGAATTTGAGATCAGAGGGTTCAATTCATAGTTTGAGTCTTAACCATGGTGGTATAGGCAATCTTTTTTTTCCTATGCAAAAACAAGGGTTTATTCGAGTATACCCGGGCCAATAACATGACCACAAGCAGTCAGCAGCTAAGAGCCCTGTGCCCTATCAATGGGGGTCTTTTAAAAGAAAGTTCCCTCCACTACAGAAAAGCCCGCACATAACCATCCAATAGACTTAAAGCATTACATTAAGGTCTGCTAGCAGGCAGCCAATCACTTTGCAATAAGTCACCATTACATACCAACTGGGCAATACTCAATAATTCTTTCTATATTTGGTGTGGCTAGGCGTACGTGCAGGATTTCAAGTCAAGTCAGACCAGATAACCAGATGACAGGATGTGGGTGAGGGGTCTCCCGACATCTGCCAGGGTGAGAGTCAGCAGAGTCAGCAACATAACAGGATGTGGGTGAGGGTCCCAACATCTGCCAGGGTGAGAAACAAGAATTTGTTCTGGACCCTAGGCAAAATTTAAAGCATGTCCCTCCCTTGTGGCACAAGAGTCTGGATAAACTAGATAGTACCATCATAGGAGAAAGGACCCATGTGTTTCCTAAAAACAATGTGGATTTGAATCAGTGTAAGAGGAAGAGGCTGTTATATATTCATAGAGAGTATAAAAAGATCTAGGTATATGTCAATGACACAGACCTTCAGTTTTGTATTTTATTCTATTTACATAGAATCATAATATGTTATGAATCTATAAGGAAAAAAAAAGAATTTCTTTCCAGATTGTGGACTTGGGATAATGGGACAATGAGCTTGTGAACTGAATATCTTTTTAGGGCAGACTTTTAAAGTGTTGGAGAATGTGCAGAGGAAAACTGAGCAGACAGCAAACAGCGCTATAAACCCAGGTAAAATGAGACTGCATTTAAGTCCCGAAGAGAAAGAGAAATCCAGGACAGCAAAACATGAAACTTTTCCTTAGGCAAAGCTTCAAGAAGAGAAAATCCTGCCGGGTTCCAGGGCACATAGATAAATGCCAGGAAAGAGAGTACATGGAAATTTGCAGAGGAAGGAAGAGAGGCTCTCCAGCCCTCTGGAACTCTGGGGGAGGCTCTTCCTCAAGCACATAACTGAACACTCCTATCAGTTGAACACCAGTGAGCACCAGTAACTGCCAGACCCCGGGGAGCAGAGACAACCGAGCAATTAACCTTTGGCGATGGGTGTGAAACTCTAATTAAGAGCAGAGTTTCTTCCTTTATGTGGGAGAGGGAACTGCTGAGAAGTGTATGAGAAGAAGGAGTGCAAGCTAGGAAAGGACCAAGGAGTTAACATACCAGATTAAAAACTAAAACCAAATGGATTCTTGGCTTTGGGAACAGCCAAGGGAACACTTACTTGTTTTCCCAGTTGTGTTCCTTCTCCCTTCCCAGTAACCCTGTTTTGTCTGTTGTTCTCCAAAGCCAGAAGCTCTGAGAATTGAAGTTAGTTAGACACTTAAGCACCTCTCTACTATAATACAGTCACTTGCTTCCTATTTGTTGAGTACTCTCCGTCATTTTTATGTAAACTTCTTCAGAGTAGCAATCTAAAAACAATTTTTTTGTTGTTGTTGACAGCTGGGGGAACCTCTTAATAAGCAGGTGACTTTATTCCATCACTTACCAGAAGCAGAAGTAGGGTCAAGAAGGACTGACACTGGAAAGCTGAGGCTGGGGGAAACCTCATTTCCACAGTGCCCTATTTAATTGTGCCCAATTTTAGACAAGGGAAAATTAGCTTTATCTTGTGACTGGTTTCCTGTGAAGACTTACTGTTCTGAATCCTCCCTTTTTATCACTTGGTAAATGAATGACTTTCAAACAGAAGCAAGGTGGTGGAGGGAGGGAGGTACAGTTCAGGAAATTTAGAAGCAGGAGCTCAGGTTGTTTTGGATCAAATGTTTTTCATTTTTGTCTTCGGGTCTGGACAGTAAGGGGTACAGGGAGGAAGTGTCCTTTGTTTTTGAGACAGGAGCATGTGCAGGTGTATGTGTTATTACCTTAAAAATCAAATATGGAGAGATAATACAGTGGATAAGATAAGGCACTTGCCTTGATTGTGGATAACTCAAGCTTGATTCCTCACACCCCATATCTTCCCCAGAGCACTGCCAAAAGTGATCTTGGAATGTAGAGTCAGAAGTAAACCCTGAACATAATCAAGTATGACCCCAAAACAAAGAAAAATTTTCAAATACGGGTAGGGCCAGAGATAATAGAGTGGATAAAATGCTTGCCTTGGACTTAGCCAACCCCAGTTCAATCCCCAGAGTTATTTATAGTCCCTGAGCAAATCCAGGAATGAATATATATAATCCCTGGTTATACGGCTAGGAATAGATCTTAAGCATGCCTGGTGAACATTACCACCAAGTGTGTGCAAACAACACAACTCAAGAGTGTGACTACAGGTGTTCATTAATCAAGCGATAAAGGGAGGAGGGCTAGAATAATAAGGTGAGTGTGCAAGCCTAGCAACTTGAGGTAGCTATCCCACAACCCAACCTGAGACCACCATAGCAAGCCATCAATGTGTGGGCCCTCATCATTGAAATAGCAGCAACTGTGAAGAGAAGCAAAGGTGGGAAATTAACAAGAAACTTGAGAAGGAGCTAAGTGGGGGCTCCGAAAGAACAGGATGCTTTCAAAACCTCTAAGCTAAGGTTTCTTTGCACCCAACTGCTATGTGGTATCACTCCTTGTCGAGAAGCCGCTGGGATCCCCAACAATACTAGGAAGTGAGTTCTCTTCTACCTCAAGCTGGCAGGGAATGGATGAAAACTCAGGAATCTGGCGCAGTTTTAAAAGAGCTTTACTATCACAGGTTCCGATATACAATCCAAGAGCAGGGAAAACTCCAGACTCTGGGTTCCCAGCTAGGCCCCAGCCATGTGTAGGCTAAGATGGCTACTACCACGTGTTGAAGCCCAACAGAGAAAGGAGAGGACAGAGAAGCAAAACACCAAGGGAAGCCGAAATGGCATAAAAGGGGCCTTCTCTCTTCTTGCAGCTTATTTTATAGATAGACATCCACCAAAACTTCCCAACCTGGCCCACTGTGGGCTGGGCTATCTAGAGATGAACACAGGTAAATAGTTCTATTGAAATGCAGCACTTCAGGTGGCCTTCTGACATATACAAGCACCCAAAGCTGATTCAAAGTCTCCTTAGCAGAGCTGGGAGGGGCTGCAAGCTAAGTGTAGTTGGAAGCTAAGTAGGGCATCACCCAACAACTCCTCTATCCTTATCTTTATCAGGAAAATAATACCCACCCCTCTGAGAGAGCTCCACAAGGTAATGAGAGTATAGTGCCCACACAGCAGAGCCTGGCAAGCTGTCCGATGCGTGTTCGATATGCCAAAACCAGTAACAAAAATGTTTATTTTATCTTTATCTTAGATGAAGAAAATCAAAGGTTTTCTTGTTTGTTTGTTTTGTTTTGCTTTTAGGTCTTAGTGCTAGGACTAGAAAAAAAAAGAGAAAAAAAGATAGGTTTGAGAAAGCACCAAAGTGGTGATGAATTTTGGTATCAATCCAGACCAGATCCACCTCTGGGAATGAAATGGAGAATCATAATCATTCATTTTTCACTCTGGTGTTTGCCTGTTCCACTGGCTCCTACCCTGTTCCCACACCATCTCTTTCAGCAATAATAATGGTGGGTCAGTGAAGTCCTGGCAGAGAAGGTTCACTTGATCACTTGATCACTTGAATCCCGTTATTCATCAATTTGCTCTAAATTGAGTGGGTGCCAGTAACTTCTGCAGAGAAGGTTGGCAGCCACATATCTCTGAGACTCTTCACTAAGTGACTGAGAGCTAGAGAAGAGATGACTATCTCCCCAGCTGATTCCTGGTCATGTTTCCAAGCAGAGTGACACGCAAATAACTGGCCAGGAGCTCGTCACAATCTTATCAAAATAACGGTTTCACACCTCTTAGTGTTAGTCTAGTTCTCCATCACCCATGTGGGCTGCTATCAGACTTGACTAGTGAAGAGATATATAACACCCCCTGCCCCCTGCCCCACTAATCAGGAGATCCTCCACATGAGCTAAAAATAAAGACTGCTGTTTCTCTGCAGATACTATTACCTCAATTAGATCAAAACTTTAAAGGAATTACCACCACATTAAAGATAAGCAGAATAAACTCCTAACAAGACAAATCTAATCAATTTTCAACTTTACTCAAAAATCTAAGTAACTTGAAAACTCCCAATTGCTTAAATGAAGGTAGTTGTCACAAGATTCACTGTACATGGGGCTTAGTGAATGAGCAGATGTCTCGGATTGGGTGGGGCAGGAGGGGACAAGGGGTGCTTTATGAGAAATCAAACAAAAAAGGAATTAATGTATTACTATTAGTATTAGTGCTAGTGTGTTTGTATTTTTTATGAGAATTAGTATTTTTATTATTAAAAGTAATTCACATGGAACCAACAGACATTTCTAACTCGGGGTAGAGCAATTATACAAATGCTGAATCACATATCCCTGAGATTTCTGTTTTAGGAACTTTCCATTGAAGTTGTACTATCATTATACTGAAGCATTATCATGAGGAAAATCAAACTCAGGCTAATTCCCTTCTAATTCTTGAGTTGTGAGGAAATCCTGACAGAGCAGGCTGCTAAATGTTTCCAACATTTGTCCTTGGTAGAAACTCTTGACGTGTCTTTCTTCAGAAGATCATCATTGAGAACATCTCACAGTTAATTCTTCAGAAATTTTTCCAACCCTTCCCATACTTCTAAAATGCAATAATGATGTTAGATTTAAAATGCAGAAGTACATGCCTGTTTAAAACCTTGAAAAGAAGAACAGAGTCTGAAAGCACAATGAGACAAAATTCAGATTGGGAAGAAATAGCTGTCTTCAGACAAGTGAAATTTGAATGGCATCACTTGAATGGCGGTGGGTTCTGTGGTCGGAACATGGCCAGGCAGGATTAGCTATGGCAAATAAACAGTTCACCTGTCAACATTCCCCTTTGAAATGTCAACATTTCCTCTCCTGTCACTTCACTTGATTATTCTTCATTTTCTTATAATAGATGTAAGGTATAACTCGAAATAAACCAGGGAATCTTTGACATATTTGTACAGTGGTGCAGGGCACACTCAGTTCATGTCATTTGAATGTGAATCGCTCTTTCAAGAAGTGAAACATAGCCATGAAGCCTTGTTGTGAATGTCCAACTGGTATGTATGTATTTAGAAGCAAAGATACATGACATGGAAAAAAAAAAGCTTTCAATAAGTTTTTGATTAAATTGGCAAAGTCAGAATACTAGTCCCAGTGATAAATAGACTGCTCCAGAAACTGTAATCTATGATATCATGAGTCTTCTAAAAAATTTGAAGTTATGTAATTCTTTCTTCTGGGTCATCTACACTCAAATTTTGCCTCAGGTTCCCTAAAGTGTGCTTTATTATGGCAGGCTTATTCACACATTTATGATGCCTGCCAAACTACTGTAGATATTTTGATATATGGCTTGGCCTTTCTGGACCTCATTTAACCTTTCAGACTGTAGTTTTCTCATCTGTAAAATTGCCATTCTACCTGTCCTGCCTACATCTTGAGACCTTCTGATGATCCAAAGAGCAAGAAGATTATAAAGTAGACCATAAACATATCATTTATTACTAAATTGGTTTTAATAGAAATTTTTATTTTGATGTGGTCAGATCCACTTAGAATATGCAAAAAAAACACCTTGGATTTTATCTTATCTAACTAATTCTTTACTTCTTGGATTTTATCTTATCTAATTAATTCTTTACTGTTTGACTTCTTAGCTTACTGGTCTAAAATCTATAGTACATGGGATTTCTAGACACACACTTCCATTGTCTCTTTATATTCCTCTGTGGATTTCTTGTGAATGTACAAAGATCAGGGGGCCACATCACAGGTTATCTTTTATCAAGGAGGCTGTGGCTTCTTATTCATTTTCAAGTTCTAGACTTTTTCTTTTCATCACAAAAAAATTGCTGTCATTCAGGGCAGCCTTCTTCACTCTTGACCCTTGCTTCCTCCATGGTGAGTAGCTGCCTAAAACAGGAGAGCCAAAATCTGGACTTGTTTTCTCTGTGAATTGAGCACCTCTCCCAGGTTATCTGCAAAACTTAAAATGTGATTCATTTTTGAAGGTGATGAATCTCTCCTGTACTCTTCAGCAAATTATTAAGCCTAATGATAGAAAATATATAGGCTGTACCAAAGCCATTGAAACTGACTAGATTTTGAGTCTCTTTCAGAGAAAAGCTTTGAAAGAGGGATGTAGTAGTTTCTATACCTGTGCCGTTTGAATACAGTCATGAGCATTTTTTAAATATCTATTAATTGTCTTTACTTTTATTGAGAGATCACCTTGGTTAAGTTGGTTTTTTAAAAATATGAGTGAAAAGTTAGTGTCACTTCTCAAAAAAAATTATATAAACAAAAAAACCCCAAAAAAATTGTTTTTAGGGAAGCCTGCCAATAGCCCTGACCTACTCTCTCCTTGTAAAATAAATTAGAGTAAAAATAAAAGCATGCGGGGCCAGAGTGATAGTCCAGTGGGTAGGGCGTTTGCCTTGCACGCTGCCGGCCTATGCTTGTCCGGGTTCAATCCCAGGCATCCCATATGGTACCCTGAGCACTGCCAGTTGTAATTCCTGAGCAAAGAGCCAGGAGAAACCCCTGAGCATCGCTTGGTATGACCCAAAAAAGCAAAATAATAAATAAATATATAAAATAAAAAAATAAAAGCATGCAAGAATGCCCTAAAATAGCTCTTAAAGAAACCTAAGAGCACAAGTTTTTCTCTATGAAAAACCATAAAATGAAATAATTTTGCATATGGTTGATTTAATTTAGTATTTTATTCATTATAACTAAACTCATGTAAACTATCAAGTACAAGAGTCACAAATATTGTAGTGCTTATCTGTTTTATTGGAATATATGAATATTGTAACTTCATCCATGGACAATTTCCAAGTAAGTAAATTACTAGGAAGTTATATCATGTTATATCCTTAAATTTCTACCAAAATAGTCTCTGTGCTTTTGCTTTTTCATTAAAGTATAACAGATTTTATTTTATTAAGCAAAAGTCTTCACTATACTAGAAGTGAAATGAACTATCACAACAAGAAACTACTAAATTCTCATTTGTTTAGATGCCAAGGGGATGCTTTCCATGAATTTTCTAATTCATTCCTCATTACATCTGTATAAATCAACTACTATTAAAGCAAAGATTTTACTGACATAAAAGATAAGTCCAGCACAAAAGAAATCCATTAACCTAGTAAGTCAGACATTCTCAACTAGAACCTGAGTCCAAATTGTTCTTGAAATAAACTTACTGTTTAAAAAAATACCACTAAGTATGATGAAAATTTTTTCATTTTTAAATAGGAAAATAAATTTGATACTCTGAAATTGCTATTAGCAATGAAAGACAAAATTTTACAAGTTGGATTTGGGTTTAGGAAGCAAAGCAGAAAAGATAAAAAGGACAAATATCTTTTATTGTACTATTTAAAGGTTGTTCGCTTTCCTTTCAATAATTCCTCTCCCCCATGCTCCTCCCCTCCCTACTCCCTACCTTCCTTAAGACCTTCCCTCCTCTTTTCCTCCCCCTTTCTACAATGTCACTTATATTCTTTGACATGACTGGACTGTTAATATAAAATTGGAAGTGAGATTATAAAGTAGCTTATAGAACCAGAGCAAAGCAAAACTTCCAGGATATACAGAGCCAAGGTGTGGAAGATTGCTTAAATCTGGCAGCAGTGACCCACACTTTATTTTACTCTATGCCCTTCTAACACTGTCTTGTTACCGCTTCCATGTTCTTTATGGCCGGATTTCTTAACTTCACTACCACTGACATTAGTGACCAACTCATTCTTCACTGTAAATGGTTGTCTTGTGCTTTGCGGTATGTGGAGCAGTTTTCCTGAGCCTTCCCACTAGCTGCCAGTATCATCCCCATTTGTTATGATCAGAAATGTTACTTGACTCTGCACAATTGCTCTTGCTTAAAGACCAAAACTAGGGTTCATCTAAATGTATGCTTACTTTTCTTTTAATTTATGGCTGCTTTTATTGTAGATGGGTTGTTATCTCCGTTGTTTCAATGTTTTTCTGTAGTACTGGTTATTTCTCTGTTCAGAGAGAGGACCATTACACATTTTAAGTTCTTAGTAATTTTTTTTTATTTTTAAGACATAGCATTAAAGTCAATAACTACATAAATACAAGTGTATATGTATGTGTGCTTTGACTTCTCGTCACTTAAACTAAGTTTTTAATCATGCTGTTTACTCTAAGAATATTTTTGAAGGTATCAGCTAAGTGCAGAGGGCATATAGAAATGGAAACTTTCTAGCCTGAGCTGCCTGAGTTTATTGGCATCGCTTTTTGATGAATCTGAGGTTTGTATAATTGCAGGATTGTGTTATTCAGCAGCGTAAGACAATCTTGTTCCTTACTTTGTACACTTAGATAAAGCAACAAATACTCAATTTTGGCTTGCTTTGTAGTGACATGAGCCAGAAGATATTATACTCATAGATTCTCGGTTTAGATGGTAATAGTTACCTTATGACTACTTTGGGAAATACTCTTGAAAGCTTTTGGAAACCCCTAGAGATAAGTGCCATCAGTTGATGGCTAAAATAAAAAGACTGAAAAGTTATATCACCATTTCAGATTCTTTTCTGTTATAATGGAAAAAGAACCCAGAGTATTTTGTTGGGAAGGATGGTGGAGAAGGAGAAGTAAACATCTAGAGGAGAACTTTTAGTCCCTTCTCTTTTCCCTGCTTCTTTAATGAATCCTTTTTATGTCACACAGACATAATTCAGTGCATTGTTGGATCTATGTCAATGCCATTGCATTTCTTTTCATGCATCTTCACATTGTTTCTTACTGTGCTTGCAGGGTGCGTTGAAGTTCACACATTCTCTCACTCCCATATATGTCCCACACCTAAATGCAAAGCAGCAGCCTTCTCTCCTTTGTTGAATGGATGACAGGGTAGATGGCTGATCTTTGCACATATTCATGTTGAGTAGGTGCTGTATAACATCACTGTTCTTTTTTAATGTGACTCACGACAAAATTACCCCAGCTTTCAGTAATCTCAAAGAAAAAAAAACACTTGCCATCTGCAATTTACTGCTTTTAACCTGAAAAATAGGATATAAAATGATCCTCAGATACTTAAGAGGCCTCATGTGTTTTCAACAGAGTTGACAGATGGCACATGGTGGTAGGCTGGTGCACAGAAGGCAGATTCAAACAGACAATAGAGTGGAAGCTTGGGGAAAGGTCATGACCCACTCTTTAACAGAAAGAATGAATGATTCTCCATATTCTCCAAATATTCAGTTTATGGATATGTTCACTGGCGTACTATGAGGATGGTAAGTAAGTAATGATGTAAAGGATCTGTTCTATGAGCTACTGAGGGCAGCATGCAAACCTTTAGTTTTAAGCCCTGCCACTGGGAATGCATACTCAATACTAGAGCCTTTTTTCCCTCCCCTTTTTGTATGATGCAGATGTAATTCTATAACTGTGATTAGCATTTCTCTTTAAAATAGCGTACAATTTTCCTTGGGGATAGGGGAATAAAGAGAACTAAGGTGGGACATTTTTCAAACTTTCTTATCCTTCGAGCAGACTCTTGATCTGCTGTGACACTTAACATAATAGACTTCCAGGAAATATTTGTAAAGTTGATACTGGGAAGATCTTACGTGTCCTTACTAACTTTAGAAACCTTTGCATTCTGAATTCCAGAGAATTTTGACCCTGTCAACTTTATGTGGAAGGTATAAAAAGACATTTGATATCCATTGTTTTCATCAACTTTTTCCAGTGTAGACCATCAGGCAAAAATATGAACAAATGTGGCTGGATGTGTCAGCTATGTTTTGAAATTTACCGTAAAGTTCTAGGAGAGGGGTGATATCAGTCACTCCATGCTGAAACTTTGCAGTTGAAAATAAGACACATATTTGCTTTGTTCGATGACATACTCCGTTTGTGATTAAAATGTCAAAGATAAAGCTCAGATCTCTAGGCTCTCTTTGCTTTGTTAGACAAGTTTACACAGGGTGCTTAAAAAAGTGATGTGAAATCTTTGACCTGCCTTGGAATAAAGACATTAGAGTAATGGGATTTCATGGAAGTTAATAAAAGAAGAGTATATAATATGGCTAAGAATTTTTGACACTGAAGTTCAAATAGGCCAAAAACATCTAACTGAGGTTCAACTATAATATTAGTGTCCAGTGGTTAATCCCAAGGCAGAAACTCTTTTTTTTTATTATCCTGGAATCAGATTATGGTGTTGGTTTCACAGTCTTAGGAAATCTGAAAAAGAACCCAAAATACTAAGTTGTGCACTGTAACTGGATAAATTAAATGGTGTGTGAAATGTATCTCACTATGGTAGCTTAAAAATATAGTAGTGCAATAAATACTTGTGAGGAATTTATTCTGATCTCTTGGGCTAAGTATAGAAGGTACACTGTTCACTTACTCCTTTCACAATCCTGTAGGTTCTATTACTATATGACCATTCTCAATTTTACAGATAAGGAATCTTAGAAAGAGAGGTTAAGTTCCAAAGATGGGTTTGGTGATCTTTCCAATGCACTTACATTACCTGGTGCAAGGAGTTTGCTTATATCTTTGTGTATTTATTTTTTAAGGAAAGCAGGGTTAGGCTTGATCATGACTTGAATTGCTTATCTCATATCAAAATCAGGTGGTCAGGTGCTGGGGTTATATCTGTCTATAACTTCTTTCCTCTAGTTTTCTCTCCCCTTCTCTCTTTCCTCTTCACTTTACTGCACCTCACTTCCCTCTCCTTATCTTCTCTTACCCCCAATTTTACTCTACCTTTTCCACTTTCCATTTTTTTCTCCCCCCCTACTTTTCTATTTGCCTTACTTTGCTGACTCTCTAGGTTTCTTAAATATTAACTCTGAACCAACACATGAATTTGTTATGCAGGTATCTGAGTCTTCATGCGTTTCACCTTACAAAGAAAGTCAAAAATCCTAATCATTGATGGGATTTATGGTTACTTAGGAATGATTTTAAATCAATGTACAGGACTTTCCTATACTGTTATTTGAAAAAATAAATGAGTCTTCCTCTAAAAAGCCTGCATACATTTTTACTAACTCCTCAAAGACTATTCACCCTCTTCCCTAACTGCTGTCCTCCCCATGAAACACACATGGGTGATGTATGCAACTGAATAGAGATTTCCAGGGGTCTCCCTGAAACCTTAAAGAAAAAATTACAATTGCAAGAATGAAAAAAGTTTTTTTTTTTCTTTTTTTGGGCCACACCTGGCAATGCTCAGGGGTTTCTTCTGGCTCTGCACTCAGGAATCACTCCGGCGGTGCTCGGGGGACCATATGGGATGCCGGGAATTGAACCCTGGCCTGCATGGGCCGGCCACGTGCAAGGCAAATGCCCTACATGCTGGGCTATCGCTCCGGTCCCAGTTGTTTGGTTTTAATTATATCACTTACCTTCTTTCCCAAGATAGATGAACCAGAGTTCATGAGAATCATACTGTAGTGATAAAAGCCATCCTTGGAGGATGCATTTAGCCATAGTACTAAGTTCACACCCACATAAAAATGTAGTGATGACCTGCTACATCTGAATTCCTTTTGCCCTTGCCATGCTTTGTTCACTCCTGCTTTTAAAGATCTTTTCCTTAGCCCCCCACATATTTAATTTAATAAGCAGACATCCCCTGGTATGAACTATGTAAATATTGTAACTGAATTACTGTCTGTTTACTTAACTCATTACTGAAAACCATGATAAGCTTTTTAATTACAAAATTAGCTCTGCCAAATCAATTTCTTCCATTTAATGAACTGAGAAAATGGCACAAGGAAGATAAAATCATGTCCCTTTCCTGTCCCTTTTAAGATACTCTTCATCTCAAAATAATTGTAATAAAAAGGCAGTGACAACAGCAAAAGAAATGTTATTTCTGACTGGTTTGATGTGCCTTCTTTAAATGATACCCATCATCCCAGTAAGCCTAGCAAGAAGCCAGAGCAACCCACACATCATGAGGTCAGACATTCTCAACATTCAGACTTAATAGTTCCTCAGAGCTCCATACAAGAGAAAAACCTGATCTTTCCCTTTAAGTTTCATCAGTAAATGCTCGAGATGAGAGCCTTCTACTGATAGTATACCACCTACATGACAGAGCCTGGCAAGCTACCCATGTTTATTTGATATGCCAAAAACTAGTAAAAATTATGGACCTCAATTCTATGACCTGAAGAATGGTTTGAGGCTCTTACTGTCCCTGGAGCAAGCAGATGCCCTTGGGCTATACTTGCTTGCAGCAGGACAAGAGGAGATGTTACTGGTGCCCGCTCCAGCAAATCAATGAATAACGGGAAGACAGTGCTACAGTGATTTAAATATTTAGTCATGCCATACACATTTATCCAGGATGACATAAAATAGTCTTCCGAATCTAAAGCTTTTTCAGCCTTGTCCTATACAACTTACCTTGACCTCTCTGTTTCCTTACTTACCAATGTGATTCCAATCTTTTGGGTTCTTAATCAATAATTTAAGTTTTAATCATAATGCTTTATATCAGCTTTTTTCTTTATTGGTCATAACATGCTATGTTCAGGGATTGCTTAAGCTCTGCATGCAGGGATAACTCCTGGTTCTTCACTCTGGAATTACTCCTGGCAGTTTTCAAGAGGCCATATGGGATGCCTGCAATTGAACTGGGTCAGCAGCATGCAAAGCAAGCACACTGCCTGCTCTACTGTTACTCCAGCGCTAAGAGTCACCTCTCAACCATATTATTTTTCTCTTTCTCAATTCCTGGCACCCTAAATTCCCGCAATCCCCACTAATAAAGGGACCTCACCACCTGAAAGGAGAGCCAAGAGTTATCCCTGAGAGCTTCCGAGCATGGCTCAAAAGCCAAACCAAACATGTGCCTGTTAAGGATATAGACTTGGGGGAAGGGCAGACAGATAGGATGAACTGAGGGAGGGAAGTTGACCCTGGTGTTTGGATTGCTGTTGGAGCATCAGGTGCCTGACATTCTATGGGGAGAACTCTGTACATCATGGTGCCTTAATTAGAAAAAAGAAAGCTAAAAAAAATAAAATGAGAACTACCATATAATTTATAATTACAATTACTGGCACAAGTGAAAAGAAAATAAAGAAAGGGTATCATAATATCTCTTCCATACATGTTTCATAGGATATTAATGTATAGTTATTCATAGATATGTCACAATACTAGTTAGTTAAGATAAGATAGAAATCTGGATTTGGGGTAACATGAAAAAACTTTATATAAGTAGGGGCCTGAGTGATAGTACAGCGGGGGTATGGCATTTGCCTTGCATTGCAGCTGGTATGGATTCTATCCCTGGCATCCCATATGGTTCCCTGAGCACTGCCAGGAATATTTCCTGAGTATAGAGCCAAGGGTAACCCCTGAGCTTCTCCGGTGTTGAGGTTGCTGCGGAGGTTGGATTTTGAGTAAGTAGAACACCCACCAAAAAAAAAGCTTCTACAAACCAGTTCTGAGTGAGTAGAGCTCCCAGACTCCCAGAAAGAAAGTTGAGTAGAGCTCCTACAAAGAAAACCCCCACAAACTACTTGTGGGACTAGCTCCTCAACCGTGATATTTAGATCTTCTCTAAGGCCCTCTAGATATGCATATCTAATAAAGCAAGATCAAGCTTAAAGATGTTATACATGTGTCTGTAGCCAATGACTCAAGAATATCCTGGATTTTCTAGCAGATTAATCTTAACAATAAAACTAAGTGTTATCTTTGTGTGTGTATGAATGTGTACTCATATCTGTCATTTAGCTCTTGTTTTCTTTTTATCATCAAGTAAATATTAAATCATTTGGGTTTGTGTCATTAAACATTTTAATATTTTACTTTAACATCGGGAAAAAGAAAATATGAATACTTGTGAAATAATAAAAATTTCTGTGGAAAAACTGTTGGCATGTTTTAGAAAAACATTTCAGAACCATTAAATCCATGAACCAATATAAGAAAGAATATTTTAGGGAGCATAGGGTTACTATCAATTGTAGAAACATGAAAGAGTAATACCTGTGTGAAAACTTTTCTCATTCTCTGTCCTTTATCCATGTCTTTTCACCACAAATTTATATTATATCTTATTTCATGGTCTTGAACAATAGCAAATTAATGGGTAATTGCTCAAAAACATCATAGTAATCAAGAAATCCCTAAAATTGTAGCAACATTTGACCAGCAGTACATTTATTATGTATTAAAATATGTATAGTTTATTTCCCTGAACAAGACTAAATGCATATGGAAATAGACTTTAGATTTTTTGCCAATGGTTAGGAAATTAAGAAAAAGAAAACTATTATTCTGTTAAAACACATAATTTGGGAATTATAAATCTACAAGACCTGTAATTTTTTTCTTTTGCTCACCAATGTATTAAAAAGGGATTATCTTAATGTGCTTATAAAGAGATTTCTGTTCATTACATAAATTATTCCTTTGAAATTCATCATTTTGGCCAAACTCATAATAGCTGAGTTAAAAATGGCCAGTAAGAGGTGGCTTAGGAAGAACAACATATTTAATTTGTTTAGTTTTGAATCCTCACTTAGTATATACGTTTGTCCAACCCCATTTTTGATGACCAGTGACTGCTGTCTCTTGTTACTGCCTGAAGTAACATGATAATTAATTTAGAAGTTCTCTGTTTTTTCCCTAAGCTGCACAGGACAGTGTAAGACAATTAAATCCGTGGAGAAATGAGAAGAAATCTTTTATCTATTTTGGGTGTAAGGATGTCACAACTGTGAATCACAAAGTTGTGACACGATTGCCTCACCTCAGAAAATTGTCTTCCTGGAATTACAGTTGCATTTTTATAAAGGAATGGCTTCATTCTTATTCACCTTTATATGTTATCATCACAGCAAAATCCCAAATTTCTGATGTAGTTTCCGGGAATTCCATGCACAAAACATCCAACCTATGGGGCCTGTTTTTTAATAGCCTTTTTGTCAATGAATCTGAATACAGCATATGATATTTCTCCTTGGAAAGAGATTACCAATTCTGACAATTGGCTTTTCCCAGTGTAATTATCAGACTGCACCTTGCAGATGTGATTACATGTGTCGGGAGAAAGTCTCCATTCCCTGGAACCAGAATGTCAAGTTTCATATTGTCTGAGATCAGCAACTATTCAAAATCAACCAAGTTCTACTTTCATTCCAAATCACCTTCCCTGCTGACCATAACTGGTTATATAATTTTGCATCTTCTATTATCCTGACTGCTGATCCGTGCCTGATGGCTATGCCAGTCTCACAACGCCACAAGCTTTTGATTGCTATACTCTAAGCTCTTTAATAAGACAATTAAAAATGATTTACAAATGGCCATTGCAATGCAACTGGGGATCATAGAGAGAGCGTGTTCTGTGTTCTGCAAAATTAAAAAAAAAAAACGTGCCTCTCTACATTTTCAGCTGCCTTCAATTTCAATGCTTGTTTATTTTCTTCTGTCTTTTATGTGGAGATCAAATATTATTTTACAATGATTCCTTCCAAATTATGTATATCTGAAAAGAATTTGAAGGATGTGTATTGATTCTCTATTCTTCAGGTGTTTTCCCTGTAATGGTAGGATTAAATACCTAACAAATCTGGAGCAGGTAAGAAGTAGTTCAGTCTTTCACTGGGCTGGCTTATTCATAGTTTATGGGTCAAATTTAATTTAATTGCTAACACATTTGTCATCATCCATTTTATTTTTCCTCTTCCTTTCAATTACTTCATTGATTTAAATGGGGAAATTCCCCAAGAGATTTCACTTTGAGCCACTCAAAATTTCATTCATAGAAAATGGAAACTTATCAGAAATAATGGCCTTGGAGTTTTGAATTTGAAAACTGAGAAATTAAAATAGAATTTTCTTTCATCTTGTATGTATAGAATGTTCTTACTTTTAATGTTTTAGATGTGTTTTTTCTGGTCTAAAGGAATGAAAATTGATATTTACCTAAAAATTTAGAAAATTTCTTCCTTTTAGTGGTGTGCTCCAAGGATTAATCATATTGGCATTGACTGACATAAGTTTTCCTAGAAATATGTGGTATGGATAAATAAGAACAGTCTAGGAACAAAGCACCCCCTTTTCTTCATTCTTGCTTCTGTGCTTTGGCCAGGTATCAACCTTAGTTTTCTCCGCATTAAGATTTGAGCTGCATAATGTTCCTTGCAGATAGTATGTGCTCAGAAAATATTTCTTTCTTCTGTCTTCCCATGCAATACAGGAGCACCAATGGAGAAACATTTATTGCTGTTTGTGGAAATAATTTTCACCCATATATCCTGAATTACACTGTGAAATGATAAGTAGTTAAATGGTGAATTTAATAACATTACTACATCACTAAAACAAAATAATGTTTTTATCAAAACTACTATTTTTAAATGTTTCAGCACTATATCAGAACAACTTATAGCATGCTTTAAAAATTAGCCCTTTGAACATATGCCAGTAGCTTTGTCTTGTACTATTTTTAAATAATATGCATAATATACAGTGATAGTGGCCATATGGTTTATTTTGAAGAAATTTTATTCATTAAAGAACTCCCTACCATATATCTTATTTATTGTACCAGTGCCACTAATAATAAAAACAATCATATCAATGTAAAACATGGACTACCGCCTGTTTTTGCTAAGAGGTTGGACCCTTTCTATCAGTACCTGATGCTAAGTGGAAGGAGGAAGGGCTGTAATAAACTCCAGAGCTCCTTTTGAACTACAGCGGTGAGGTTTCAGCTCACCTCGAGGACTCTGACTCATTTAATGGCTTGTGATGGAGGAACAGACCATTATAAGCACTTTCATACTCCAGTGGTTTGGAGATCTAGTCTTTGTGTCTTGCCCAATGCTTCTGTCAATAACAGTTCTTCCAGTCCAACCTTTGCTATTTTGATTCCTTGTTGCTATTCCAACCATCCTACTATACCATCTTATGTATGTATGTATCTATCTGTCTATGTATCTATATATATCTATCTATCTATCTATCTATCTATCTATCTAACAGGGTAGATTCATGAAAATTTATTTAGGAGGCAGTGAGGATATGGGCTGGAGAGATAGTACAGTGAGTAGGGTGATGGCCTTGTGCATTCCTTGGCATTCCATATGGTCCCTGAGCAACAGAATGAGTGGATCCTGAGTACAGAGCCGGGAGTTACTCCTGCACACCACAAAGTGTAACAAAAAATAAGAAAGATATGAAGAGAGAGAGGCACAATCACCTGTTTTGGAGAGAACACAGGCTTCTCTGGAGTGAAAATAAGCAAGCAAGGAACAGAGACAAGCAAGTGAGATACAGGTTCAAGACTTAAGGAGCCTCTGATCATGTTTTCTATACCCAAACGTTCTTCTCTACATAAATTAGGAGATTTCCAATGAGCTATTTAGGCAGTACTAGCTGAGTAATATCAGGTACCATCTGTCCTTTTTACTATCTTATCCACATCAGACCCAAATCCATCTGTCCTTTTTGTCTTCACAGGATCCATCTTCCTCAGAAAAATATGGAAGGGAAAATTCAGGCTATAATTTTCCCTTTGACATGAATTAAGCAATAACAATAGTGATGCAAGCAGAGTATATTTTTGGCTAGGGTTGTGAATCTCTGACTGTAAGTTGCCTTCTTCATTTCATGGTTGTGTTGGGTTTTTCTCAATCCTCAGAGTCCAACTCCTATAAACTGAGTTTGTATCCTTTACCTCACATCCTGGTGAAGATAAAAATTTACTGCAAGTGATAGTTCAGGATGGAGTTAGCACAGGGTCTTTGCTTAACAAAAGATAAAAAAATACTGTCCTTTATTCCCCAATAGCTTCCTTGCTATCTGCTTGACCCAGTCAAACTGTTGCATAAAGATATTTGCCTTGCTATTAATTGTTAATAGAGGATGATAGTGAACATTCATGAATCATATCTCTTTGGGAAATGCAGGTAGTATAAAGCAGGAAGATACTTCAGCATTAAATAATCATTTAATATAATTTATGACAATAAGAAATGATATTCTAAAGTCATCATTTAATATGATGACTTTAGAACAAATTTATAACAACTTTAATTATCAAAATGACTTTATATCATGACTATAATAAGTTCCTTTTCCTGCTAAAACTCACTCTACAAGACAGTGTTATTTCCTTTTTTATCCTTCACTGTGTCTAGTCTGGTCTCATTGTTTCACGGTCCTGTTGCTTGTTTACCTTTGTATTCTTCCCTAGGTTCATATCTTTCATTCTGTCTTCTTTATAGCATATGTAACATGTCCTCCAAAAGTCATCTTTTAATTATCCCTGGCCACAGAAATCATCACTCATGTTTTCTGTTTCTCTGATAATGAACTTCACTATCATAAAGTTTAAATTAGAACCTGTTCTCTTTCACATTCTTCTCTGCCTATACTGTATTATTTTATGTCTTCTATTAAAGTAAAAATTTAGAGAGAACAAGTGACTATGGCACTTGTCCATGTGGTGTACTCACAGTATTGGGTGGGATAAGTGATTATTGACTGTTGATTAGTGGTTTGCTTGCTTTCTTAGCTGGTAGTTAATTCACTCATTCCTCAATAGTGACTTTCTAGACTATAAGTTATAGATCCTCCCTCCCACCCCAGTCACCCTTGAAACTTTATTGATTTACACATTGTATTCTGCTTGGGATTTCTTATAGTTGCTCCTGTGAAAGAATTGTCTCTAAGAGATGATTCTAATGACTTATAATAATAATAAGTCCTTTAGTATAAAAATAGAAATTATATACTATGATACATTTTAATTTATAATACATTTATGGAGCATTCACTAGACTACGAACTAAGTAAGGACTTTGCGTGGAAATATAGAGAAGAAATATGTGGAACATTTTTATGTTAAAGGGTTTAAAGTGGGGCCAGAGCGATAACCCAGTGGGTAGGGCGTTTGCCTTGCACGCGGCCGGCCAGTGCGAGCCTGGGTTCGATCCCGGCATCCCATATGGTCCCCGAGCACCGCCAGGAGTAACTCCTGAGTTGAGAGCCAGGAGAAAGCCCTGAGCATTGCCAGGAGTGACCCAAACACACACACACCAAAAAAAACTATCAAATTAAAGGGTTTAAAGTGAGAAGATAGAAATTGTAAGCAAAATGTAATGCCATAGGAAGGTGAATGAAACACAAATTAATAGAGTGAAGAAAATAAAATCAAATAGAGGGAATTATCAGAGAAAATACTTAGAACTGCTCTTAGAGGGACTCAGTAATTTTCACTGGGGTTCTTTGCTCAGAATTGAAATAAAGTGATAACTGCCACCGCATGGAGCAAGAATTAGTTATTCTTAGTAAAGCAAAATTCAGAGTATAGACTTGCTTGGTCTTTCACACTGTATCTTAAATATCTCTCTTCTTAACCATCTTTATTTATAAGGACACTGAAGTTAGCTACAGAAGATTTCATAAGCTGTGGCTTCTCTTGGTTCATGAAGCTCATAGATTATTATTATTAAGTTGTTAATTGTGTTTTACTTTAACTCAGAAAGTAGTTGTACCTACTTCACCAGGTGGACTTCAGTTTTGACTCCACATAATTGAGACAGGGAATTGTGGGCTTTGTATTTCTCTTCCAGAATTGTTATGTACGCTTTGTTTTGTGTTATTATATGCTTTTTTTCATCCATTCACTATCTCCTGGTCCATAACTATTCTGTTGCATCCTTTGGAAATTATTCTCTATTGTGCACAAACCCCATTTATTCTTTTCCTTCTATTTATTGCCTGTTGGGGTACACTGGGCACCCTGACAAAATCCAGGAGCAGGGTATAGATGAGCCCCTTCGGTCCCAGGGGATCAGCGACCAGCAGATGGAGGAAACCGTGAGTATACAGCAAAGTTTACAAGGCTTTACTCTCACAGGTTCTGGTATACAGACCAACAGTAGGAAAACTACTCCAACAGTAGGAAAACTACTACCTAAAGACAGGACTTTAGGGGCCAGAGTGATAGCCCTGCGGTAGGGTGTTTGCCTTGCTTGCGGCCGGCCTGTGGCGGCCTGGGTTCGATCCCTGGCAGCCCATATGGTCCCCCAAGCACTGCCAGGTATAATTCCTGAGCGCCGCCGGTGTGACCCAAAAAAGCAAAAAAAAAAAAAAAAAAAGACAGGACTTTAGGTTCCTGTCTGGGTCCCGCCACGTGTAGGTTTCGAATCATAGGCCAAAATGGCTGCTACAACATGCTAAGTCCCAGCAGGGAAGAAAATGGAGAGGAGGAGAGCAGAGAGAGAAGGCAAAAAGGCAAAAGGCAAAATGGCAAAAAGGGTACAGTTTTTCTAATTTTCAGCCCAGACTGCAAACAACAATTGACAGCAGTTAGGGTCAATTCTCCTGAGGTAACTTCTCCAGGACCTCACCTAGTACCATTGAAATGTTAATGTCACCCAGCTGAGTCTGCAAATCCTTGGTGGATGGAGGAGAGACATCTGAGATGAACTGTATCTCAGAATACACAGGCATGCATCTTGTACCAATGGATATTCTACAGCCAGGTATACATTTCTCCAAGCATTCACAAGATTCTCTTCTTTACTTTATATTTTGTATATTACCCTTTAGACTTATTAGAGAACCACGCATGCTTTCTTGGAGGTAAACAGCATTTCTCTTTGGTCTAATTATTTAGAGATCCAACATGGCCAGGTAAATATACTGATAAGATTTATCTAGTCCCACGATGATTGTGGAGCATGAGAGAAAATATTTATACCAGCTAACATAGAATACATGGTAAGATATACTGCCACATATCAAACTGTTTTCCTTCCCCTATCTACAAAGTGGCCTGCAGGAGGTAACTGCAGGCAGGATGCAAAGACTTTGGGCAACAGTGTACTGCAACAGTTGCCTTAACTGAATTTGACTTCACCTGTTTGATCTACTTCCCCTGAAACTATCCCTGTCCATGAAAACAAATGGACACTGCCTCCCACAACCTTTGTCCTGCCAGATGAGGCAACAATTACTAGGTAATCTTTACTCTACCTCTATATTTTGAGGAATAAAATGACAATTGTCTTTTCAGTGGCATTAGTACTTTTATTTCTTAACTTTTAACTTTCCTTCCTTGGAAGTCACACATACATATATTAGCACTTATGTGAATGCTTCTCATAAATCATCAAGTTCCCAACACTAGCTCCATGTCATAGTTTTCTTGAGACACTTTAGTTCTCACATTATAACTTCTCATACTTGTATGTCCTCACTTTCTACTTCTCTTGTCCTGAATATGTTTAGTGAGACCATAGACTCTCACTTGGCCATTATACTCCCTCTGCATTTTGAAAATTTCAATCTTGTTTTTCAAATAAGATTTTGGATATTGACTCCTTATTAGGTATGTGGTTTGCCACTATTTTCCCACAGCTTATATTGTCTTTTCATCTTGAATATCTTTTCCTTTCCAATACAGAAAGTGATTTCTCTTTTTTAGATGCCACATACTGAAGATACCAGTGGTGAAGGGAAATGAACTCTCCTCACCTGCTTTAGCTCAGGCTAGTGAAGGAAGTTTGAATCATGGGTTATGGCACCCTGAGTTTGATAGATCCACCTGACTATTTTTCATTTGGTTGCCTACAATTTAGGGGATAGATATGGTGAATAAAAGTGGCCAGGATCTATGCAAGGGCCTCTATGCCTGTGTATTCTAGGAACTTTATGATTTTGGACTTCATTTTAAGTCAGTTGGCACAAGATTACTTTGAGTTTCATTTTTGTAACTTGTGAACATATACTTTTCCAGCACTATTTATTGGGTAAAGATTATTCCATTGAGTGTTCTGACCTGCCTGTCAAGTATAAGTTTAGTGTGAACTATTCCTTCAGTTTTTTTTGCTACTCAGATTTGTAAGATGAAAGTGTACACTTTCTTGTTGCCTTTAGTGTACTTAATCTCCTGAGTTTGAGATATTAATTGGTGGTTCCCTGGATTACATGTCTGGCCCTGTCACAATTCCAGTTACTGTCACATCTCAAAATAATACATTTTCAAGGAAAGATAATTTCTCTTTTAAAACATGTTTCTAAAGAGGAGGAGGAGGAGGAGAATGCAAATAACCCTTTCAGGAGAAGTTTAAACACGCTGTCTCCTCACTTAGGGCCCAATTAGTGCTAAAAACCCACTCTACAAGGTTCCACTCTGCCCCTTGAAATTAGACTTCACAAAATCTGCAATGGCTATCCCCAGGCACAGAAGCAGTACCTATGTTTTAATTGTGACCTTAATTAAACCTTTAAGCAAGCTCTTTATTTTGTTCTTCGTTGAGGAAAGGGCAAGGAGAGGGGAAGGTTCTGAAATGCATTTGCTTCTTTTTCCCTTTTTTAAGAGAGAGGTAGTCATAATTCTTACTCTTTCTTTTATAATGGAGGAGGAAGGGCATGTTAAGAAAAGTCACAGGAAGTTGTGGGAATGGTATATGTGTGAAAACATTGAAATAAGTGTCCAGAATATTTCTAGATTCACTGTCTTACATAGAAGCCTCATTTCATTTTCTTGAATTTGAAAAAGCTTGAATCATGAAATATATTGCACAAATATGTGCAACAATATGGCAAGAATAAGTTACAATAACAATCTGAAACTGGATCAGTACCATGCATAGTGATGCTCTAGTATAAAATACCTGGGATGGTATGTGAAATGTCTCATCTTACATTAAAATGTATTCAGTTCTTTCAATACAATTCTTACTAGAAGGGGCAGGTATTGTATTGAAGTGCGTATAAAGGTGTCCAACTTTGGGCCTTTGGGCCTTTCCCTTCTTGGTTACTATGGAAAATGTACAGAAAGAGAGGACAACCTTCTTAAGAGTCTCAAAAGAAAAGATAGAAGCTGTTTATTATTGATTTCATCTATATAGATGAAATAAAAATTACTTATTTCATCTATATAGATGAAATAAATGTAGAAGAGGGTTGGATAGATAGGACAGTGGGTAGGGTGCTTGACTTACATGTTTGATCCCTGACACCCAAATGGTTTCCTGAGCACCATCAGACTTGATCCTTGAGCACAGAAGCAGAGATAAGCCCTGAACATCTCTAGTATGTCCCCAATCCCCCACCCCCACAGTAAAAGGAAGAAAGAAATATAGAATAATGTTAGTATCAATATCAATTTGTAAGTGAAAAATCAAAATTAATTAAAACTTAATGGGTAAAAAAATTAAAACTACCAATATATTCAAAAGTGAACATATGTTTATATTCAAATGTAACCTAGAGATGAGTCAACACATTTCTAACTAAAATAGGAAACCTAGATGGACTTTTTAAATATCCCAGTATTTTTAAAACATTAAAGTAAATAAAATTAAAAATGTTAGTGACTGACACTATATATTTTCAGTTTTCAAATGCTATAGAAAGAAAATGTAATGAAATTGTCCATTAGGACAGCTAGTACTGTGACCAAGAATATGAATGACTATGCCTCAACGAGTGTCTCCCCTAGTGCTGTCTCCCTCCATATCAGTAGAAGTCAGAAGGTAAATAATCTGGAATTATAGAGCTGTACTGCGACAACACTTTCCAGAAGGAACCAGGCAACAAGCAGTCACCGGGGTAGAGGGAAAACATCTTTAGTGTGCCGCAGCTTAAGTTCCAGTCCAGCATACCAGAAAGACTGAGCCCCAAGTTAAGTCAAAAAAGCGTTTTTTCCCATTTCTTTAAAATTTATTTTTAATTAAAACACTGTGATTTACAAGGTTCTTCACAATACAGTTTTCTCAGCCATTTAGTGTTCCAACACCAAGAGTGTGACCTTTCCTCTATCAGTGTCCCCAGTTTCCCTTTCAACTCCAACAGTTGTAAGTACAGTTTATGCAGTACTTAACTGGAAGACATCAGGTCATGGTTGATTTGTAATAGTGTGACACTGACTGCAGAAACCTTGTATCTGTGGTTGTGGATCTGGTAATCTGCAGCTTATAATATCCTGCTCTGCTCCTTAGCCCCTTTTGTAGGACTCCCATAGGCTTCTGCAAAGGCATTTTCAATTTTCCATCAGTAATGATAGAGTAGCCATCTTCAAGGTGGATTTTTCCTGTTTGTTTCTTCATGCTCACTAAAAGTCTATCCAATCTTTTGTACTAGTCTGTTCCAGGGAAGAAATGAAAGCAAAAAGTACACACCACCTTTGAGTAAAAACTACCAACAAGTTAACTGCTACTAATATTCATTTAACCTGAACTGTATCTATGTCAGCTCAATGGGAGCCTCTTTTCAGATTTGTTCTGTTCTTGTTATTTTAAATGTACTCATAGTTTCTACTCTAGCAAAGTTGTTTCCGACGGGGAAGAAGGGCTATAAATTCTTTATAGGTGGCTCTCAGTACCTTCCACCAACAAATGAAGAGAGAATTAATATCTAGATTATACTTAGAATTTTTTTGAAAACTAAAATGTAAAGGGAGAAAAACAAGAGGAAAATCAGTGACACATATGAGTGATCAATTCACAAAAATTAAACATCCTGGTGGGCTTCAAATCTGTGGAGTGATATCTGGTTTCCTCAGTGATACAGGAATTGGAAAGGGTTGTCATTTTATATTTGTCCTAACTCTTTTGAAAGTGCCAGTATCCTGGTGTTATTTGAGATACAGAGAAAATTTTAGCTATTAAAGATTTTTTTTAGAAATAAATAAACTTTTAGATGAGGATTTCTTTTCTTTTCTTTTTTCTTCTTTCTTTCTTCTTCTTTTTTTTTTTTTTTTTTTTTGCTTTTTGGGTCACACCCAGCAATGCTTAGGGGTTACTCGTGACTCTTCACTCAGGAATTACTCCTGGCAGCTCAGGGGACAATATGTGACGAACCCAGGTAAGCCATGTGCAAGGCCTACCTGTTGTGCTATCTCCCTGCCCTGAAAATTTATATTGTGAGTAAAAAAATATACTTTTCTACTTTAGTATTCTAATTTTAAGAATTCATTTCTTCAAAATAAAAAGTAGTAATATCCAAGTATATAAGCACAGGAACTTTGCGGCAGCATTTTGCTATTGTCTTTTTTATAGCGAAAGACCAAATAAATATTTATAGATAGGGAAGCACAATTGATAAGTAATTTATAGCAAATCTCTACCAGGAAAAATTTTTTTTTACCAGGAAAAATTTTATAGTAATTCAGAAGAGTGATCTGAATTTATCTTACTCTAATCCTAATGACTTAGAGGAATTTCCAGTGTATTGTTAAAATAGTAAGATAAGAGAGTAAAGTAAGAATGATATGAGTCATTCATTTCTGTTGATGAGAGAGGAAGAGAGGAAAGCCATATAGAAACATAGAGTGGGAAAGTGAGATGAAATAGAATGTTAGATAAAACATAGTGAAATAATTTATAATTTAGTTGAAAAATGAAGCTCACAGAAGGAAAAGAAATCACAGCATGAATGGAACATGATAAGGCCAGTATATGATAAAAAATAGAGGATGGAAAATTCTTTTGAAATTGTTCTTGATTAAATATTCACTGTCACTGTCACTGTCTTCCTGTTCATCATCGATTTGCTCGAGCGGGCACCAGTCACATCTCCATATGTCCTGTCTCATGCTAGTGTAGCCCAAGGGCATTTGCTTGCTCCAGGATCATAAAGAGCCTCAAACCATTCCATCAGGTCATGGGAATGAGGTCTATAATTGTTACTGGTATTTGGCATATAAAATATGACACAGGTAGCTTCCAGGCTCTGCTGTGCGGGTGGCATACTCTTGTAGTCACCTCTGATCTCCAGCAGGGATCACCAATTCTAATAAAGAACAATTTAAATATTATCACCAATTCTTGATCACTTGATCACTTGAATCCTGTTATTCATCGATTTGCTCTAGTGGGCGCCATTAACATTTCCATTGGACCCTATCACCTGCCAATGTAGCCCAATGGAATCTGGCTGATTCAGGAATATGAAGAGCCTCAAACCGTACCTTCAGGGTCTTGACAAGGAAGTCTGACCACCTTGTAGGTGGGCGGCCACGTGATCTTTTGACAACCCGTGGGATCCTGTCGGTAATGGCTCTAGTCCAGCGGTTGTCTCCAAATCGCATTACATGTCCAGCCTATCTGATTTTCGATGCCTTGGCAAAGGAGACAGCGTCGCTGATTCTGGAATAGCGAAGGAGGTCAGAATTCGGATTCCTTCTCTCACTTGAGTGAGGCGTGATATTCCAAGCATAGCTCTTTCGATTCCTCTCTGGGAGACCTGATTCCAATAAATCACCAATTCTAATAAAAAATTCTAATCACCAATTCTAATCACCAGTTCTAATAAAGAACAATTTATAAACTAGTTAAGAATCTGGTTTATGTTCTAGATTCTATTGAATCCATATGAGAAGTAAGATCTAAAGAATTCCTCCTTTATGGTAAATAAATGTTATAATTTTATAGCATATTTTTAAGCAAGTGGTGAATTTGTATATTCTCTCACATATGAAAAAATCTTATCTCCAACAGAAGTTTCTTCAGGGGCTACATGATATTATATTACTCCCATGCATTCTGTGCATACTTGAAAAGTGTAGGCTGCTTTGGAGTGGGCAAGAGTCAGAACTGTTTGTATTTGAGTCCCCAAATTTTCCCAGCCGTCTGATTCCCAAGCCCAGACTTTGGCTTCAAGGCTGTGTTGCTGGCAGTGTGGAAGCGGGATGGTGTGTTGTTTAAATCACAGTGCTTCTGTTTCCTGGCTAAGTTACAAAACAATCTTGTAGTCGTGAAACTGAATGTCATCAGCACACATTGTGGCACTCACTGAGCAAGCACAATGCTGGAGTAATGCTCTAGGCAAGGGGATGTTTGCATTTAAAAGAGGTGTTGTTGTTATCTTGACAAAGTTTTCCAACCAAAGGAAGACAAAAACAGCAACAGCCAAACAGAAAACAACCCCTGGACTTTCCTTTAGACAATTTCATGATGTGATTCTCAGCTTTTAGCTCTGGGCTTTGAGCAAGTCAGCACCAGTAATACCAGGTGAATGAATAAATGAACAAATGAGCATTATTAAAATAGCGTGGACTGTGAAAGCTATTCTTAACCCGTTCTTCATTTTGTACTCCACTAGACCACCAGACTCCGTCTTCCACTCAGCTGACTGCAAGCTAGATAGTATGACCCTCTTCTATTCCCCCCCATATTTCCCATATATTTTATGAATTTAAAAAAACTCTAAATAGAAACTTGAAAGAATACTTTTCAGTGGCTGCATATTTACATAAAATGAACTAGAATACCTTTCTGTCAATACCTTGTTTTAATAAAATAAATTAGAATACCTTTATTTCTCCACGGGAATCCTTTAGTCCAGCGTGTTGAGTTGGCAGTTCTCCGTTACCAGATCATGCACAAAGTGTCCCGTATGTTGCATGGTGGGTTTTTCCTTCTTAAGCAGCACCATTTTGTCACATGCAATTAGCATGAGACCCAAAGGAGCTATGTATTGCTTTTTAATTAGACTGTGTTCTTCCAGCCTCCAAAATTTTGCTCATCCTATTTCTTTAGGATGAGGTCTTTATTCTGCTTCCATGCACCTGTTGAACTCCATCCATCCTGTCCACTCAATTCAGTTAATATACCCCAGCATTCAAAATTCAAACCCAAATCAGGGTATTTGCTCATTTCTTATTGTATGCATTTGTCACTTATGACACTTTTCCTATCGAACATTAAAAATGATGTGCTATTCTTTCTGTCCTTTTGGCCTACTGTATTTTCTATCAGGATGTCGTTATAATAGTGCTTGTGGACAGCTATTTACATGGTCCATGGATGAATGGACTGACTGATGAATGAATGAAGGGATAGTAAATGAAATAAGGAATATTACAAACCTGGGAAAAGCTTATTTACCATTGCCATAGCACTGGAGAAAATGATTTTATTAAGAATTTTGTAGGAAAAGAAGAAGGTGAAGATGATTTATCTATTATTTTGTCTTTGGAAATTGTGAGCTAAAATTTGTAAACAGGGTGGATATTTTGGACAGAAAGTGCTACATAACTGCAGAGTACTTATTTATTATCCTCTAAAATAGTTCTTTTCTTTGGCATGTTTAAAACCTGAAGTCTGGTTGGCGTTATAAATATGCATGAGCTGGTGGGGGAAGAGAGCATAAAGTGTGAATCACACTTCAAACAGACACACCAGCTCACTCCTGACTTCAAGTTTTTCAGAAGTGTGAAATGAAAATGGTTTTAAAATTAGAAAATGTGCCATCAGAACTTTTATCAGCCCTCAGAGAAAATAAATAATCTCTTTAAATGTGGGGAATGCTGGGGATATTTATTTAGTTAGTTAGTTTCACAGTTAAGATGCTTTGATAAGTTTTTGTGTCAGAAACTGCACAAATTAATTTTAATGAATGTGAAAGAAATACCTTCCGACACAGCCCAAGTCCCCGGTGCTACAATCTAGGGTTTCTGAGGGATTATTTAAACCTAATCTATGATCAATTTGCTTCACAAGGGAGAAAAAACTCTCACACAGGTGTCTTGCTTCTCATCCATTTCTGCAAACTGATTTTGTAGCATTTGAGGAGTGGGTGAATTTCTGCAAGGAGATAGGAGCTTTTTTAAATTGCTGAATTGGAACAAGGAAATGAAAGGAAATGGAGTTAGTTGGTTACTTTCAAATTCATGGTGAATGAATTTCATTATTTTTGTTGATTTTTAAAAACATATTAAGATTGAATTCATTATGAACTGAGGAAAACTCTCAAAGTTAAATAAAGGAGTTAATTTGGCATTTTTAAAAAAATAGCATCCATCAGTTTAAGAGTAGCCCATCATTTTCTAAAATGACTTCAGCCCTGCTCTGGTAGAAAGTGTCAGGGAAAACCAGTAATTGAGATTGGGAGCCAGAAAAGGAACTCTCATTTCCAATATATGAGGATTAGCAGGGAAGTTGGAAACATTTTGGTTGGTGCATGAGTTTGACCACACCTGGTGATGCTCAAGGGTTATTGCTGGCTCTGCACTCAGAAACTACTCCTCGTATGCTAGTAGCAGTGTAGGGGATGCCCAGGATTGAACCCAGGTTGTCTTTTATAAAAGATGAATGCCCTGTGCACTTATAATTTCTCAGGCCCAGAAATTGAAATTTCTTTTTTTTGGGTGGTGGGGTACCAGGAGTTACTCCTGGGGTGCTCGGGGATACCAGGGCCGGTAGGCGCGTGCACGGCAAATGCCCTACCCATTGTGCTATTGCTCTGGCCCCAGAAATTGAAATTTCTGTTTTTTTTTCTTATTGGGTCACACCCGGCAATGCTCAGGAGTTACTCCTGGCTCTGCACTCAGGGATTACTCCTGGCAATGCTTGAGGACCAAATGGGATGCCAGGGATTGAACCTGGGTCGTCTGTGTGCAAGACGAATGCCATACCCGCTATAGTATTGCTCCGGCCTCCCAGAAGTTGAAATTTCTAACAAATTTTCTTGTTATTTTTGGAATAATACTGCTTGCTAATGGCTCAGGGACCAAACTTTTTAGAAAGACTGAAGAACTGATAGTAGTGGTGGTGGCAATCATGTCCAAGGGTTTCATTTAGTAAACTTCAGTGTCTCGGTGTGTTTATCTTTTTTTTTCTCATTAGTTGATACTTAAAATCCTGTTATTGCTGACTTACTATTGTGAAGGCCAAATTTCTACCATCTTCAGTTACTGTTAATGACTGAATCCATTTTCTAAGGCACCTGGAGCAGACTTGTGTCAGAAGAATAGAAAGCAACTTTTACTTTCATAAAATGGTTCTCTGGCCTCTTGGCTGAGTTGGAGATTTGTCAGCAGTTTATTACTATTATGTGAAAACTTCAACGGTTTTTTCTCCATTTATTTACATTGGAAGTAAATCTGAATAGATGGGGAAAAATTTAAATTTATGTTCTTGGGAATACATAAAGTTACAGGCAAAATTCTAAAATGGCATAATTTCATTTGGATGTGTGTAGGATATTTCAGTGCATGACCTTTAAAAACATACATGTTTTGGCTTCCTTGCCATAGGATTCACTGAAAACCAAGAGATAAAATGTCTTTATTAAGTGCTGGGAGTGCCATTAACTCCATTAAGTCAGCAGTTTTCTGCTATATCATTAATCTCTGTCCAGGCACAAACTGCTTCAGAGCTTTTCTGCACTCAGCATTTTCATCAATATAGGACCCTTCCAACAGTCTCCTGACTTCTTCCTGCATAATCTTGACTCAAAGGACAGCTTTCATGTAGCACCTGCTTCCAAAATGAGGTGCCTAGTAAGAGTGAGAGCAAAGATCTACCTCAGGGAATTCTTTGATTTCACCTGCCAGTTCAATCTCTCACTTCTCAGACCTGTCTTCCTACCTAAATAATGTGCTGCTTTATGATCTCAGTAAGGTTTACTCTCCAATGCTTTTTACACTTTACAGAGATCCTTAGCTTATCTCAAGCTTCTAAGCAATACATACATAAAAGAACACGAAAAGCAAATCAAAGAAAACACAAAAACACACTTACTTTCCTGGAAAGATGTAATGCTAGACCAAGATTACATGCTTTTTCAGTTTTAATATGACAATTATACTACCTTTTCCTACACCTTTGATTTGTGTCTTTACTTGGAGAGAGATGATAATTATTATGATTTTTAAGTATTATCAACTGAGATTGGTCCAGTGATGCCTCTTCAAGAGTGGACCAACAGTATTGGAAAATTCTTAGATCTTAGCTCAGATCTACTGAGTTGGAACCTCTGAGAGAGAGACCCAATAATTTGTAATTTAACACACTACCCACATAATTCTCAAATATCATTTGTGTTTGAGAACCAACAGTTTAAATTTTGTTTATTTAAATATTTTAAATAAACATATATTGTATATGTGAACAGGGGCAGGGAGAAGAATATTTATTTAAATATTTTAAATAAAAGTCTGTTTAAATATTTTAAATAAATATTTAAACCAATAGTTTAAATATTTGGAGTAAAGCGGCAGGATTTGGTGGGGACTGTTGTGGGTCTGATCTTCTGTATGTTCACTAATCATGTGTTCCTGACTGATTTTTGTTTCTGCTTGGATAAATACAAAAATTAGCCATGAATATAACTGATAATCACATGGCTGCTCCATGTGATTATCAGTTGACAGTGATGGAAGAGATACCAGAGATTATACACTGCATGCCCTATTAATGTAATCCCCACACTGCAGATACTTTATTCTAAATTCCTGCCTGATGTCACCTGTTAGGAAGTAGAACTTGGAGAGTTGGTGGATCTCTCAAGCCCCAAGACATAATCACCATTGTGTTCTTTTCTGTTTTGTGCTCTGTCAATGCCTTGAACCATTTGAGGTTTATCTTCTCTAATAGTTGAAGGTATTTAGTCCAGATAGTACAATTCTGGTTTGCTTCCCTTTCCTTCTAGCAAAATTCATAGATTGCTAGAATACCTGGTTTGTCCAAGACCATAAGCATTAGACAAACAATAACAATAATGCATTACCTTTCTTTCTTAAGGTTTTCTTTGAGACTCAAAATATGGTTTGCAGTTTATGGAGTATCGATTGTGTATTATCAGTTTAGCTCACACACTGACAATTACATGTAGCGCCAAGGTAGCCGTGACAATGCAGTTCAGTTGCCATAGCAATGGAAAAGCCTATTGCTGCTACCCACAGTCTGCTTTATAGTGATAATTGTGCTGCTCATTTCATTTTAATTGAAATTTGAAATCATAGTCTCTCGAAAGACATAAATGTTCTTCTCCCCGCCCCTGTTCACATATACAATATATGTATAAATGGGAAATAGTTGAGCATTTGAAAGGTAAATATCAAGATTTTTGAGCGTATTTTCAGTATTTTTATGAGTACTGCAATCAGATAAACAGTATTATTTTTGTCTGAATTAGTTATTATGTTTTGCATTCTTAATTAATTTCCATTTTTATTTATATAAGTCCCTCATCTTAATAGCCTACCCTGCATGATACATTTTACAAAATACAGTCTTTAATGGATTTGCTTGCTGAGTTTATTCTATATCTAAAGAAATCACAGCAGTAGTCTGAGATGTTTTAAAATTAGCATAATAGAATAGTGTAAACTTTTACAAAATTAAAAAATTATGATAATCAATATTTAGCCACACATTACCCCAATTCCTTTCCCCAGTGACCCTTCAATGCCCTACATATAATAATACATATATGATAATGCAATTACATAGTAAATCCATTTATTATGGAAAATATGTAGCAGAGAAGGGGAGACATGGTAGCAACAGTCAGTAATACAGAGCTTTTATGTCAGCAGGTATTCTAAAATCGAATAGAAATCTAATATGGAAACAAAGCAAAGAACTAGGCAACAACTTACAACATACAATCATACAATCTCAAATTATTTAAAACATAACCTTGGTGCAAAACTAATACAAATTTCAGTGCACAATGTCTAGGTCAAATCATAGATTCCATGTAACCTTTATCATTTTCCCCTAATCTACATACTTTATAATATCAGAGTATGTACAGTAAAAAGTTTAATTTGAATTTTGCCATGTGTTAGGTTTTTTAAAAGTTAATTCATTATTTGTTGTTGTTGAAGTTTGAGTGTTAGCTTCATAGCCCTATACATGATGGTGGCATTTTGACCTATGACTCACATCCTCAGGGCATTAAGTAATTTCTGTTTTCAATATTATCTTCTGCCACCACTTTCTCCACCCACTTCCTTAGGTTGATGTTGTTGGAATGATGGGGAGCTATAAACTCCTTGGTCGTGATGCTCATCAAAGACTGTACATCAAGTTGTGTTCTTGTATACTTGACTGCATTGCTTGCCAGAGGTCAGACTCCTGGTTCTGATGTATGCAAAAGTCTCACTGGGTTAGGGTTAGGGTTAGAGGTTAGGGTTAGGGTTAGGGTTAGGGTTAGGGTTAGGGTTAGGGTTAGGGTTAGGGTTAGGGTTAGGGTTAGGGTTAGGGTTAGGGTTAGGGTTAGGGTTGAACTTTTAGATATTCTGCTAACAAAACTTCTCATCGTAGATCTCATCAGAAGGGGACCTATATTTGTGGTACTCTCAAAAAATACCTGCCTAGGTGCCAATGGAATTGCTTGCATAAGTATATGTCTGCTGCTGGGCTCAGACAGCAGAGTTGTCAGGGTAATGTTCAGTGTACGCAGGTGGCACCAGAGATTGAACTCACAGCTACACATTTGCAAGTCAGGTGCATTAGACCTATCTCTTGGCCCCACCATGTGATGTGTTATATTTATTAATCATAAACTTCAAATCTACAAGTATTTATTGTTTTGCTCTGAAAATACGTTCAAATTTTTAATTAAAATCTAATTGGAACTCATGAAACATTAAAATTTATACATCTGCTTCCTTGGCTTAAATGACTGAAATTATTAGTACAGAGCTCATAAATGTGCTTAAAATAGTTCTCTCATATATTAAATTTTCCCATATTTTACAAGATTTGTTCTTGACTTCACTAGTTTGACTCAGAGTATCTTTTCTGTTCCATCATTGCCTAGGTTATTGAACATTTTGATCACTCTCATATGAACTTGCTTCCTAATACCTTCATTCAAGTGTAATATAATTGAAAACAAGTTCATGTACTATATAAGCCCATAGCAATGCTCTAAGATGCCATACGGCCCCTAGATCCTCAGTAAAAATTTTCAGTGGGAAATCCTGATGAAATCCTTTTAATTAATATCTTTATAAATTATTGATTTATCATCTGAAAGGTGAAGTTAGGAGAAGGATGTGAGAATCAGTGTAAAATGGACAGTGGACAAAAAACTATAGGCATTTGGTGATGCATGTGGTGTGGTAACACTATTCCCTTGAAACACAAACATTTGCACTCTTGGAAGTGACTATCACCTCAATAAAAATAGAAAAAAGTTCAAAAATTCTAGTGATATTCTCAGTTGAACTGAGAATTCTTGTTTCCCAGTACTTTAGTTGTTTACTAGCCACCCTTCCTATTTTGTTCATGTTAGGAATGTGTCTTCACCATGCTAGCTGAAGCCACTGACCACAAAATCATACTTAGCTTGTGTTTCTTTTCTCAAATAAAAGTTGTCTTCCCACCACCTCAGGAAAACTGAGAAGATTCTAACAGAAAGTTTCTAATACTTCAAGATGACTACGTAGTAGTGCCTGACATACTTGTTGATGAATGAGTCTAGAATTTACAAGAGGTTTTGGATGCAACATCAGTAAGTCTTAGATAACAGTCACCAATAAGAAAATGGAGGCTTGAAGCATAAGAGTGTTCCTCATGTGTTCAAAGTCATCTTGAAGCAACCTGACAAGAGGAGTTGAAGAGAGATGTAGGCTTGTTGCCAGGGGTTCTCACCATCTTCCTGCCTTCCTCACAGAAGCTCCTCCCAATTCCTGCCTTCAGATCCTCAAAGACAGGCAAAGTCCTTCATTAAGTGTCAAAGAATTGCTTAGGAGAGCTCCTGCAATGCAAGCTCATTGATGAAACCATTTTGGCAGGCCGGATGATATAATTAGCTCAAACAAGATGTGATTTCTGTAATGTTTTGGGATTCAGTCCAATAGTTTTAACTCTCATAATAGAAAAGAGAAAAAGAAGGAAAGGAAATAGCAAAGGAAGTTATTTATGCTTGTCCATAGGGAAAAAAGTAGACTTAAAAAAGCAATTGAGGAGCACATTTTCTTATATGGATAGTACCTTTAGGTTCCAATATCCTCCAAAGATAGCTATTAAAAAGTACCTGATTCAGGGGCTGGAGCAATAGTATAATAGATAGGGCATTTACCTTCCTCTCAGGCTGACCTGGGTTCAAACGGCATTTTATAAGGCCCCCAAAATAATTCCTGAGTGAAAGGTCAGGAGTCACCCTGAGGATTGCCAAGTTTGGTCCCCAAATCTGAAAATACAAATGCCTATATCATATATAATTTTAGCATTTTTAACTTGACACCATCCTAATTGAGTATTTATTGGAAGTATTCCTATACCAATGTATTCACAAATTCCATTCTCATCCTGGATATTTGTGTTAATAGTATTCTTCCAAATACCATAACCTGGATTCTCTGGAGAACACTAAAGGAAAAATTATGTGTAATGCAAAACTTAAACCTCATTAATGGCAGGAGTCAGGAATAAAGTGTGTAGAAATGAGGAAGAGTATCTGTCAAAGAAACAGGCAATCTTTTGTACTTCTCTGTTAGCTATGACTCTTTTTATTCTGTCTATTTTTCTGTTAGTGATAATCTTCAAGTAATTTAATAGAGACTGCTCTCAGTTGTCTTCAAGTTTGTTTATGTTTGTGTGTTCATGTGTGCATATGCATGTGTGTGGGCTAGCATATAAGATGATGTGGGTGTTAGGGATGCTCACCACAGATTTCGGTTTCAGTCTCCATGTTCTCCATATGTTAGTAGTTTTGTCAACTTAGTGGTTTAATTGTATCTTATTTTTGTCAATAATTTTGTCATCTTGGGTTATTTTATGGGGGTATAATTAATATAGATGACTTCTTTAGAAGGGATTTTACTATTTTATGAGGCTATTTACTACTTGACTCTTTTTAGAAGCATTTTAAAAATGGGCTCATTTTGCAGCTGAAATACTAATACCTAGTGTAACCTTTCTCTCAGTTAGCGCACTTGAATTAAGAGTCACCACCCTTGTCATTATCTTCTGTCAATTTTTTTTTTGCTTTTTTTGGGTCACACCCGGCAATGCTCAGGGGTTTCTCCTGGCTCTGCACTCAGGAATTACTCCCTGGTGGTGCTCGGGAGACCATATGGGATGCCAGGGATAGAACCTGGGCCGGCATGGACCGACCAGCGTGCAAGGCAAATGCCCTACCCTCTGGGCTATTGCTCTGGGCCCCTTCTGTCAATTATTTTCAGGAAAAACCCTGGACAACTGGGGACTAACGATAATTTTGGGGTTATTAATGAAATTGCTTTTAATAAGGAAGAACTCTTCTAAGAAGTAAAATGACAATAAATGATGAAATATTCTTAGTTTAAAATATTTATGGATACTAGTGGTGGAATTGGTCATGGAATATTTTAAGTCAAAAAACCCAACTATGAACAACTTTGTAATTCACAGTGCTTTAATAAAACAAAATTTGGGCAAAAAGATTTATAGAGAAACATTATTGCAAGTACAACATTTCCTATTATTTTGCAATTTTTCCTTAGAGGTTTTTCCTAAAGCTAATTGAATTCAAATTTATATATGTGGTTATTATTCATTATATTTAATGATGTAGAAGAGTGGTATAGCTGTATATCAAAACCAGAGTCTACAAAACTGAAAACATGAGATCTGAACTACAGCAACTCAACTGAAAAATGTGCCTGTCAAACAAGGAAAACTGGGGGCATAAGCGGGAACAGGGGGCAACAGTGTAGGGAAGGTTCCATTGGCGGCAGGACTGGTGCTGGAGCACTACCTGAAACTCACCTGTGAAACTTTATAATTACGGTGCCATAATTCAAATAATAGAGTACAATGATTCTGATTGAAGTATACCTGGTCAATGAATATTGACGGCTACACAAATTTAAAATCTTTGTTTTTCTTTGGAACGTTTTAGCTTTTTTAATATACAAATATGATTTACATATATCCATTATACCTAATATACTATGCTCTTTTATATTAATTTACCAGAAACGTTTTCTTTCTCCTGTACCGTCTACTCATATCTCCAGTGAATCCAATTTGGAAAGCAATGGTCCAGTCATGACAGGACATATTTCTAACATGCTCAACACTGTTGCTAGATGTTTTCATGCTTTTGACATTTATTTATTGAAATTGTCCTAAAGGCACAGAACAGGAAGGAAACCAACCTTTGAAGCATCTAGATTCTTTCAAAAGAACCTCCGTTTTAATTATCAGAGGGGAGTGGAAGTTCTCACTTTGATGGCAGTTACATTTTTTTAAGCTGAGGGCATCAGCTTTCTGGCTAATGATTCCTTACCAAGAAAGGAAGACTCAACTTTTACTGCAGTGTCTTCCCATCTCTGTCGGCATTACAGATCCTTTCTTCTTGATTCTATAGGGAATCCATGATGTGGCTCTTTCTGTATCTGAACTGGCAATAGATATAGATCAAACGTTTAAGGTCATTAAGAAGTTAAATCAGGAACAACACTAGTAGAGAAGCATTAATTCAGGGTAAGCGCAAAATGAGTTGCAGCATTGATTCTGGCATTTTTCTCTGCTCCTAATAGCTTTGAGCGTTTGATCTATATGTTTTACGGACCTAAATGAAAGGAAATAAACAACTGGATAGATTCCCTCTGATCAAGTTTCCATCTCACCGTTTTTAAGCTTTGGTAGTGAACCAAGGCCATGGGTTTCATTCACCTAGAAACATTCTGAAATTGAGGATGTCAACAAAGCACCAAAGTGTGGTGCTTGCAGTTTTCAAGCATGTAAATAATTTATTTCTGAATAATTTTAAACCAATGTAACATGCTCAGAGTTGAAGCACTTCCTTAAAGCAATTAGGTAAGTTTCCAGAATCACTTAACAGTTTCCATAGGTGACAGGACACCGTATTGTTGTTGTTAAGAGCTGGCATTTATTTCCAGGAACTGAGCTAAGTGACTCAAATTCATTAGCTCATTTAATCTTTAAGATATGCCTATGAAGTAGAAAATAATTCTATGTCCATATTATAGAAGACATCAGGAATGACAAGATATTGAATTATATTTTCCTTTGAGTTCTCAATAAATGTCATAGGACCTCTAGAAAATTTAATGATCATCATGAATATGTACACTGTTAGTAGATGACATGACTTTAGGGATTTATTATTATAAAAGATGCATGGGGAAGAGGAATAAGAGTCACTGTTCTCCAGGATCACAAGTGATTTTTAGAGTGTTTAACAATGAACCCTTCCTGATTTGGTTAGAACACATCAGTTAGCATTACTAAACTATTTTCATCTTAAAGGCATGTCTCAAGTACTGTGTGTGCACTGTACCTCATATATCTCAGTAGATTGCTTTTTTATAAAGCAGGGGCTCTGGAAACATCTGTTGAGCATGTAAATGAATATCCATTTCTGATATCGGTTGCAACTTGGCAAAATATTGATAGGTTTCATTTGTCTTTGGTGAGCACTAAAATTTTTACTAGAATTACTTAGCTTGAGGTCCAGGGATTGCTCATCTATAGCATTCCCGCCATGCACACATGAAGCATGCATGAGCATCCAAGTCTTGTCCCTGGCACAACCCTGATTTCTCAGAATGGTTTATCGGTACTGTCGCTTTAGGAGTTATCTTTACCACTACAAAGTGTATGGCTTCTGACAACCAATAACTAACAGTCTGAGCATTGCACTAAAGTGTGCATTCTTTGTTATCAGAACAATGACAAAAGGAGAAGGGGAAAATAAACCAAATTGAATATCTCTCATTGCAGAGAGGTAATTAACACCTTTTGTTACTCCATTTAGTATTGCTAAGAAACTATTTATAACAGATTTGGTGTCATTATGAAAAGACATGCACAGGGGCCAGAGAAATAACAGAGGACTTAGACACTTAGCTTGCATGTGGCCATGCCTGGTTCAATGCCCAGCACAGTAACTGGTCCCGTTGAAGTGCTGAGAGTAATTTCTGCACACAGAGCTAGGAGTAAGGCCTGAGCACTGCCTGTTGTTGTTCAAATCTCATTACCCCTCCCCCTCAAGTATTGGATAAATTGTATTGTATAAATTCACAGAAATTTATTTTCGCACAAGTATCATAGAAATTGTATAAATTTCAGACACCTGGGGTGTCTGAAATAATTTAAATAAATTAAATTATGTATTTTATTTAACTTAAAGATGTGAAATACGATTTTTTTTCTTATTTAGGTGATATTCTTTTTTCTTGTGTTAATGCTTATGCTCTTGGTGTACAAGTTTACTGCCCTGCTCCCACCACCAAGTGCCCAAAACTCTCCAAGACTATCTTCATGTCATTTTAAGTCTGCCCATCCCTCTCTACCCCTGCTCCTCAAGTCTCCACCCCTAACCCCATAACTTCTGTTATCAGAGTTCCAGGGTATGCTTTTATGAGGCTTTGTCTGTTCCTTTTTGAGTTAAAATTTTTTATATGTATTGATCTGGCCTGTACAAAAAGATTATTTTACTCAGACCATACAAAGATAAAATCTGTAGTAGATATCTTTTCAGAAATGGCTTCATGGAAATGGCATCCTTTATTAATAGATTCTTAATTCTTCCCCACATCAGTGCCATTAAAGCATTTGAGTCAAATGCTTTCATATTCCTCAGAGAAAACACAAGTCATCCTTAAATCAACAACGTTTTCAATAGCTACAATTGGCCTTTACATTCCACTTAGTAAGTAAGTATTTAGGTTTTGTTTTTAACTTCCATACTTGGGGGATTATATGATTTTTTTTTTCATGGGCATCGTGAAGAAGGGTTGACTACATGGGGAAGATATATGAAAGAAGAGATATAAAATGATTATCTTAAGAACCTGAAAATTAGAGAATTTCCCAAGTACAGCTTAAGTTACCTGGAGAGAAATATTGCTTTTGTAGTGAAGATGTTTTCCCCCCAAGTTCTTTCCCAGCCAGATAGATGCAATGTATGTCTGTGAATATAACTCTCTAAAGTGACACAGAACAGTGAAAATTGTAAGTCAATTCATGGTGAGTGCAGTCCCCATTATTTCATTCATAAAAAAGAATCCTGCATCATATATATATATATATATATATATATAAAATTTTAATTTCATATATATAAATATATATATATATATAAGCTATTTCAGAGTAAAATTAAAGACATATTTATCCATTCATCAAAAGGGAGACAGGTTTGTTGTGTCTATACATACATATTTATTTATAGAATATAACATTTAATTTTTTTTTCTTTCATGAGGAAGATTTCCCTGAAGATGGTATTTATAGTAGGGGCAGTTTATTTATACAGACGAGGAAGCACATTGCATTTTTGGAGCTGGGCTATGTTGAACACTCTGAAAAATCCTCTAAAGGGAAATAATATTTTATCTACTCATTTGCTCATATTTCCATGTAAATTTTAGAAGAGTCTCTTGCCAACAATTCTTGTAGATCAGATATAAATTTAAAAGGGGAAAGGTAATACTCCTTTCATGGCGGCACTATCAGATCACATTGAAAAGTATCATAACTCTTAGAATTTGAACATTTTCTTTGTCGTCATGATATTTTTTGATTTTTTTTTCTTTTTTGGGTCACACCTGGCGATGCTCAGGGGCTACTCCTGGCTCTGCACTCAGGAATTACTCCTGGCGGTGCTCGGGGACCATATGGGATGCCGAGGATCGAACCCAGGCCGGCACAGGCCCGCTTGTGCAAGACAAACGCCCTACCCACTGGGCTATCACTCCGCCCCGCCATGATATTTTTGACAGGAAAATCTCAACATTGTTTCATTTAACTAACATTTATCTTTTTATCTTAATTTTTTTGTTTGTGTTTTGGGTCACACCTGGTGATGATCAGGGGTTACTCCTGGCTCCTTGCTCAGGAATTACTCCTGGCGGTGCCTGGGGGACCATATGGGTTGCTGGGGATCGAACCCAGGTTGGCCACATGCAAGGCAAATGCCCTATCCGCTGTGCTATCGCTCTGCCCTCTATCTTAATTTTTATATTCACTATTTTCCAAATGTTTGTGGTGCATAGTAAGTATTCAGAAAACTGAGCGTGCCTCAAAGGCCTCTGTGCTTTAGAGATGGTTTAGGTTTCAGAAACAGTATTTTCCAACATATATTACGAGGATCCTTCATCTTCCTCCAAGTAACACATTGAAGATATCTTAATTTTTTGCAGTTTTATCATGCTCCATATGCTATAGTACTGAGTAAGCCTATCTTACCACTTACAGGAATGATACATCCCTGAAAGTTATGTAAGAATGTAATATGCTATTGCTTCAACTTGAATTAAAAATGAAGAAGACAAATAGGAATCTCAAATAGAAGTGCTTAGGTAGCAATGAAACCAAAGAAACTACAGCAAAAGGACGGTTCACTAGGCCCTGGCACATCTATCCTATGGCTACAGAGAGTAAGAATTTGGGTGCTAGAATCAGATCAAACTGGACTGCAATTTTAGTAACTTTGCCACTTGCCAACATTACTGAGATTCTTAAAGCCTGTAACTCATTGACATTGTCTCATCTAAGAATCTATCATGGGGTGATAGCACTTAGGGTGCTTTCCTAGCATAGTGCTGACCTGGGTTTGATCTCTGGCATCCCCTATAGTCCCCCAAGTACAACAAGGAGTAGTTCCTGAGTATAGAAGTACTCAGGAGTAACCCCTGAGCATCGCTGAATGTGACCCCAGTATTTCCCCCATAAACGAATCAATCTGGGGCCGCCCACTACACGTAATCCTGAAATAGATAAATTGTTGTGATCGAAATGGTTGCAGAGGGCATATTCAGAGAATGTTTCATATCTGTCATATACACATATTTCCAAATCAATGCTAATCAACATCTAATCCAGTGACCTGGAAGGATGCTAAAAATATAAACAAATGACTTCACCTTCTTAGTTTTCAAAGTCACCATATAGATGTAAGTCCTCTACGTCCTACATACTGTCCAGAATTGGTCATTCACACTGTTAAGCATTAACTGTCTATGGAATCTGTGGACAATGGTTTGATACACTTAAACTGTGAAGAGAGTGAAAAGAGCTGTTAGTTTTCCTGGTATAGAATTCATCAAACTTATAAATTTCTCTTTGACTTTGTCCTAGAGGATTTTGAAAAGAAAATAGATACAAAATATGTAAAAATACTTGAAATGAGTTGAACTTCTAGGATGTATGGTTATAACATAAATGCTGTAGTTTCAAAATAAGTGATTTTTAGACACTATAGATTAAAAAAGAACACTAAAAAGGAAAAGACAGATGGATTTTACTTCCTGGATCTGACTTTGATTTTGAATTGCACAGGCAAGATACTGGTTAGAGAGACTAATTTCAACCTTCAGCCTTGTATTAGTATAGTCACAGAACAAGGAAGATAGTTAAAAGAGAAGAGCTATGAATTAGCAAATATTTTGGATTCATTTATTTAAATTTTGATTATATTGATATTGCTTTAATATTTGTATAAATCATATATCTAAGTACTCTAAGCTGGTTTTGCAGTTTGTTTTTAATTTTGTCAACCTTTAGAAATGTTTATTGATAATTGTAAGCTTTGAACATAACCATTTTTTATTAATATTTTATTATACCACCATGAGATATACAATTACAATGTTGTTCATGTTTGGAGGTTTTGGTCACATAGTGTTCCAGCACCCCACCCTCCACCAGTGCCCATTTCCCACCACCAATATCCCCAATTCCCTCCCACCTCCTATAGTCTGCCTAAGTGGCAGGTCCTTTATCTCTTTTGTCTCTTCCTCTCTCTCTTTTCCTTCTCTTACACATTGTGGGTTGCACTACATACACTTAGAGTCCATCATGTGCATTTTTTTGCCTGTATTTAATGCTCAGTTCTAGGTTGGTATTAGCCCTTTTGACATTTATTCACACAGAACATAACCATTTTTAACCATTGAGATGACATCACCCAAATAAAATTGATGTTCTGAATGACCAAGGCAATAGTAGGCCTGAGGAAAATAATCTACTCAAGTGCTCACCTTAGCTGTTAATGAGGAAACATCTTGAGAAAATTAAAAATAGAAAAAGCAAAGGAGAAAACTGAAAAATCAGGTAAGAATGGGAGAAGACCTCTGAAAAAAAAGACAATAAGTTTTTTTTTCCTCAGTGAGGCACTGACCTTATATCTTAGCATTCCTATAGAAAATGGAACATATGCTTTGCCCCAGGAATTCTACCTTACAGAATGTTAACTGACAATGTCTGTTAGTGTTTTAGAATGCAGATGTGATTCAATAGAATTTAAAGCAAGGAAATGCTAGGTCTAAACAAAAGCAAAAGAAAACGTTGCATGTGTAATAGGAATAATTGTTTACAAGTATAAGATTAAAGACGTTTTATATTTCTTTAGACAATTGTTGAAATTGATTTGTGCAATTTTGAGAGGATACATATACCGCAACAATATTTCCATTGGCAAAACAGGAATGTTTTAGGTTTCTAGGATCATTTAGTAACCAGGATTTGATTTAGATAACCTTACATTGCACAATCCAGGATAGTTCTCCCCTTTCTCTTGCTATTTCTAGAGATTTCTCAGATTATGGATGTACTCCCTTTGATATGCAAAAAGTGCTAGAGCTGTTTTATCTTCTCTAGGATCCCAGAAAAAAAGCAAGGAACTTCCTAGCCTTGGGCTAAATTGTGATGCTGACAATTTGTTTTGGGAACTTCCAAGTGAATATATTTAGCATTTCATTGAGGCCTTTCCGTGACAATATTTTCTAAATGAATAGCTCCGGTTCTGGGAATTTCTAGTTTATCCAAGGTTACTGGAGGGTCATTGGGTCTGGAAACTTTGGATGGCAACTAATATAATGGTTGAAAGTAAGGGCCTCGACAAAGATAGAGCAATACAAGAGAGAAAGTTAGGGCTATTGAATCTCCTTGCTAAGAGAAGTCTTGGAGTGTCTAGGGACATGAGAGGTCTTAGTGTCCACTGCATTGTCTAGAATTGTGCTTTGTTGGCGCAGAAACACAGTTCAGAGAATGCAAATGATGAGGGTGTATTTGTCTGGCTTTGGTTTCAGTGCTCCGCTCTCCATACCCTCACATCTTTGGATGTTGGGCTTTCCAGAAAATACAAGTCTTGAGCCCTTTTTTGTTTATTTATAGTTCCCAAACACTCAGATTCTGCCTATAAGACATCTGATGTGATTAACTGATTTTTCTAATTTAGGATCCAGTTATTTTCCATGTAGGAGGCTATAAAGTTGCTTTTCTTTTTTTATTTTTTTTACCTTTCTGCTCTGTTTTTCACATTCTGTGTAACTGTCAAAATTGCTGGCAATTAATCAAGACTCACTCATGGATGGCTCCTTTTCCCTCCACCTTCTTCCCCTCCCCTTTTCTGCCTGAGTGATGAAGACTGATGTCATTCCCCCTGTGCCTGTGGCTCCCTGTCCTCAGTGCACTCAAATCAGGCCCTGTGACAGGATGTTCCCACTGAGGGGAGAGCACTGGGGATGACAAATGTGATGCCCAGAGCCTCGGTCTCATGGGGGTGGACTTTCTGATCCTTGTCACTGGCTGTTATCTGTCTCTCCGTGTCAGAACGACTTTGGGAAAAGCAGGAAAATAAAGTTCTCATCCTTGTATCTGTTATGGTGGCCTAGGTTTCTGCACAGTGAGAAATCCAGGGCTGCCTTTGCCTTCGGGCTGGGACTGATGATTCTTGAGACTTGTCCGGGGTTTTGTGATTACCCAGGACTTCTTTCACCCACCAGGACACATAGCCATGCTCTTGCTCTATGTTCTGTTTTTCAATTTATGTCTCCCAACCTCATGATCATGAGGCGCCCTGGAGGAAAGGCAGGTTCTAGCCCTAGCCCACCATCCCAAAAGAGTCTCGTAAGAAGTCAGAGGAACCCCCCTACTATGAGGGCAGTCATTTTCAACATCCAGACTCTACAGCTCTTCAGAGATCCACCAAGAGAAAAGCCTATCTCATAGGTAAATGCACGAGATGAGAGACTACTATGAGGGCATCCCACCCACATGGAAGAGCCTGGCAAGCTACCCATGTCGTATTTGATATGCCAAAACACAGTAACAATTATAGACCTCATTCCCAAGACCTGAAGGAATGGTTTGAGGCTCTTCGTGTTCCTGGAGTGAACAGATGCCCTTGGGCTAAACTAGCACCGTAGTATGGAGATGTTACTGGTGCCCATTTGAACAAATAGATGAACAACAGGAAGACAAGTAATACAAGTGATCTCCCAACAGTTCATGAGGACCAAAACCATATGCACTTTACAAACAAAGGTAGAGGGGCTGGACAGTTAGTACAAAGGTCAGTACATGCAAGATGTGATTCTGCCCAGCTTAGACCTTGGCACTGCATGGCACCTCCAATTTTGCAGGTGTGGCTCTGGAGGCACCCAAGTACTACTAGGGTAGCTCTGGTTATCACTGGCAACACAGAGTCCCAGGAGAATTGTATTGTTATCTCCAGCATTTACCATCAGGACCAGTTGGCCAGGAATTATTGAAATTGGCTCAAGACCAACTGAGCATTTCTGGAGAAGTCTCCATTGTCCTCACCTCACCAAGGACAAAGCTCTTTTTGATTGGGTCAAGTTAGTTCTTTGGAAACTGGGATTTAATTGCAGAGATGGGGGGAGCTATTTACTACCCATTCCAGATTCTGAAACTCTGAAATCAGATGTATATGATTGTGGACTAATAAATTGAGTCCAAGAAGCCTCATGAAATAGAAGTAGCTCCAGTAAGCTAAATGATGCATATTACTTAATTATTCTAGATATTTCTTTAGTAGATGCATTCACTATGGAGATCAATAGAGAACAGCAAGAGATCAAGAAAGAGCAGCAAGGTTTTAAAAAACAAAACTTGGGATGTGTTGGGAGAAGTGATGAATTCTGAGAAGAGAACTTTTGGAAGTAGAAGGGTTGAGGAACAATGAGGTGGTGAGGGTATAGGCAGATAAAACCAGGCTGAATGAAACAAATGACATGATTTGGATTAAGCTGCCTGTGTTTTGCACCAGAACCCCTGCATTATAGTAAATGGAAGGCTGGCTTTATTATGTTATGTCATTTCTCCATCTTTACAGGCTAAAACAAAGTTCTTGATTATTTGAACTGATTCCTCTTAAAAGTGAATTTAGTGTAAGGTACAGAGGTATATTGTGAAATTTAAATTAGATCAGGAATGTTATTTATTAATTTAGTTTAATTTTTATATCCCCACTTTATGTTGCATGACAATCATAGTATCTCAGCTCTAAAGGACAGTGATTGTTTACTTTCTATTAAACTGTGGGTTAAATGAGGTCAGGTACTAATGGCTGGAATTTGTTTGATGACTGATAGTCTGAACTGGCTTTAGTTCTTTGTCTGGGGGGTCAGATGGGGTTCACCGATGTGAGTTTTGCACAGCTTGTTTAGGTCAACATTAACTCAACATCTTTGATCCCCTTCCTGTGACTGATCAGCTAATTTAGGAATGTCCCTCTTTATCTTTGCAGGTTAATCTTTTCTGCTTTCTGAGACACATTTTAACTAGATGGACATTCAGATACTCTGATTTACCTCATACCCATTAAAGGCAATAGCCAGGTTAACATCCTACGTCCTATTATGGATTCCCAGAGAATGATACTACTAATCTGAAGGTGTGATCATATTAAACAAAAGTGACTTTGGGGCCGGAACGATAGCCCAGTGGGTAGGGCATTTGCCTTTCACGCTGCCGGCCTGTGCCGGCCCGGGTTCAATCCCGGCATCCCATATGGTCCCCCGAGCACCGCCAGGAGTGATTCCTGAGTGCAGAGCCAGGAGTAACCCCTGAGCATCGCCGGGTGTGACCCAAAAAAGCAAAAAAAAAATGTGACTTTTGTAGCCTTATGAAAAAATAAAAGAATGGGAAAAGTAAAGATAGGCATGTGCCCTCTCAGTTATGGCTTACATAGTACAATATTCTTAGCACTGTATCACTGTATCACTGCCTTTCAGTTGTTCATCAATTTCTTTGACCAGGCACCAGTAACATCTCCATATGTCCTGTCTCAAACAAGTGTAGCCCAAGGGCATCTACCTGATTCAGGGACAGGAAGAGCCTCAAACCATTCTTCAGGTCATGGAATTTAGGTCCATAATTGTTACTGGGTTTTGGCATATCAAATAAAACATGTATAGCTTGCCAGGCTCTGCCTTGTAGGTGGTATACTCTCAGAGAAGGCTCTCATGTCATTTTATCACGAATAAATGATAAAATTAAGGCCTATGAAGACATGCTCATCCAGAAACATTTGATATATTCAAAGAAGCTTCAGAAAGAAACAAAGTACTCTACTCATGAGCAAAAGTCACTGCAAAAGGCTGTCGACATACCTGGTTTCTCAGACACACAGGACACACATTTACTATCTTCTGCATTGTTAACAACACAGCATACTGGACACTCCCAAGATCCCACAGGCATTACCACTCAGAGATGATTAATTACTTGAAACTGATTTTTTATTTTTGAAGTGATTCTTGATCAGAAAAAAAATGGATTATTTTTTCATTTCTTTTTTTTCTTTGCTACATCTGCAGTGTTGATTTTCCTCATTCCTGGGTTACTGGAAATCTTAATGTTTGAGTGAACTGATGATTCATTTCCTTAATTGTTTCTGGCTCCACAATGTATGTTCCAATTTATATTAACTGCATGCAGTATTTTCTTTCACATTTAAGCCTTCACGATCATTCAAAAATGACTTATCAATGTTAGCTTTCTAAATGGATCCCACAATCAACTATTCTCAAAGGCATGAGGCCTACACAGGGCAGTGCTCAAGGTCCCTACAGGGGAAGAGGACTTAGGGAAGAGGACTCAGCTTACACATGGGCTCTGCTCTATCAGAGCACCTATTCCTACTCCTGCCAAACTGATCTTTTCCTACTCTCTAATATATTATCTCTTTTTTGTTGCCACTTTTAAAAATCTCTTCCCTTCCTCTCTTCCTTTTCTACCTCTCCACCTCCTTTGCTCCCTCTCCTCCTCTTCCTTCTCCTCCTCCCTGCCTCCCTCTCATCCTCCCTTTCCCTTCCCCTCCTACCACACCCACATCACACCCCCACCATGTGTTCAGGTGCTTGGGTGATGCCCTGGCATCTGCAAGGCAAGCGCCTGGGTGCTGTACTTTCTCTCTGACTCCCTGAGGCTTATTAAAAAACTTTCTCTCACCCTTTTTTGACACTGAATCATGGTATATTAGTTCCCAAGGTCAGGATTCCCAGCCCACTGTTCTCTCTGACTCCTCTTTGAAGCCATATGGACTGTTCCACTCAACATCTCTGCCCTTTGGATCTCTATTCTCTTTTAACACAAACTGTGTTGTTTGAAATTTAACTTCATACTGCTTGTATTCTTCTTTCAATATATCTCTTTTCTATTTCCTTTATGATGCTTATTAGATTGCACTTTTCTTTAGCAGAGATTTCCCAAGCACCAGAGGGAGTGTGAGTCACATAGTAGGTTCTTAATAAACTTGTCTGATTTTAGACTTGTAATTAGAATGCCCAAGGGTAAGCAGATGCCCTTGGGATACACTTGCTTGCGACAGGACTTATGGAGATATTACTGGTGCCAGCTCCAGCAAATCGATGAACAACGGGAAGACAGTGATACAGTGAATTAGAATGTCCAGATGATTGCTTTGCTAAAAACAAAGGCAGCCATTTTTCTGTGAGTTATCCTAGTGCTTGTTCAACTTTTTATCCTAGTGTTGGGGTTGAACACGTACCTTATTCTAGTGAGTCATGTGCTTTATTCCTGGCACACATCCTAGGAAACTCCTGCTCAAATTTCATACATGGTTTCTTTCTAAAGGTTATCAGTTTTCTATGATAAGGCAATTTCTGGACTGGGTGCACTCTTTTTGCCATATGTGTCTCCATGAGCATGGAACAAAATAAATAGTCCTAATAACTCCTTTCTAATGTAGTTTATAAGGAAGGCAAGTGTTCTTTATTTCTCCCTTATGTGCTTTTGTTTTGAATTGCAAATATTCACTTCGCATATATTTAAAAGCTATTTTGACAGCATGTAATGTACATTTAAAGCATTCTGAACTTGGCTGTTTTCCTTTGATCAATTCCTTTTTAGTAGGAACACTGTAAATACACTAACAAGTGTCAGAACATACAGAAGAGTGAACAGCCAAGGACAATTTGTTATAATATTCTGTGTATTAAGGATCATTTTGTTTATGCCACCAGGAAGAATTCATTTTTAGTATTTGAACTTGATAGATTTAGTGAAAATGATATAATTTACCTAACTAAACAAAAATGCCACAGAAGTATACATACTATTCTTTATATAGTATGAAGAAGAAAATAAAATTATATTGATATAAAATATTCCCACAATTATCAGATAAAAATTAAATTTTGACACTAAGAATGTGAGTGAAAATAATTTCATAGAATTAGTTTCATTTCAATGACCAAAAGTTGCTGCAATATTGAAAAGAAATCTGTTTTACCTGAAAACATTATGCTGAAAATTAGAGTCTTCAGAGAATAACTTATATGAGCTATAATCTTCCTTCCTGACTGATTCTCTGAGATAAAATTAGACTATGACAAGGATCACAAGAACTTTTGTGCTGTCAAACCTAGAGAGGCAAAAACCATAGACCTTTCTTTTTCTGTTTGTCTTTTCTTTCCATCTCTTTATCTATCTGTCTGCCTGTGCCTCTGTCTCTCTCTCCGTTGGTGTAGATTTCTCTTTGCATATTGGTCCTTCCAAATTTATGAATTGGTTTTAAATAGACCTTATATTAAGCCTTATAGTAAAATGGATAATTAAAAGCTACTAGTGTTGCACCAGGAATGTGACTCAGGAGTAGAACTTGCATTTATATGGCCTTGCTTTGGATCCCTGACACCACAAAAAACAAAATGAAACTGCTAGTGTTATGAGAAGGAAAATTTAAATATGTTTAGGTGTGTGAGTGTGTGTGTGTGAGAGAGAGAGAGAGAACATGCAAATGTGTGCACAGACTTGTGTGTTAATTCTTCTGACACAGAAGAGATAAGCACACTCAAATCAGTATTCATTAATAGATACTAAAATCAGTATTCATAATAGGGACTTGTTAAGAAAATACTAGTAAAATATGGAAGCTTTCTTGTTTTGTAATTTTTTCCAATGAATTGAAAATAGAAAATGCTGTATGTTAAAATCATTTTCTTATGAGGATATGTCATGTAAAATTGTCTGTATAAGCCAAGCTTAGGTGCTGCTACCCTTCACTCAAAAACAGTCTCCACCAATACTTTTCTTTGGATTTAGTATAGGGCTACTGGAGGGCTACTAAAACAATAATTGGGACAATTCCCTCTCTCCTCTCCTGTGTAAAAATAAATCTGTGCATTGGTGAATTAACACCTATCATGAAGATTGAATTTATGAAAAGGATATTTTCCACATACATATAAGAAGCGTATAGAGAAGTTTTGCCATATACATGATGAGAGCCTAGTAGAGGAAAGTAGACCAATATGCAGTTAGAAAAGGGGTTATGTATGATTGTGACTCAGAACGGTTAGAGGATTTAGAATTCCAAGTCAGAGGGTTATCAAGAAATTCGGGGGAGGGGGACTAGGATCACTTAGAAGAAGAATAGAAGACTGAAAAGTGATCATACTAGTTTATTTATAGAAATACATCCCTGCAAAGGGAGGGGTTGACTTTTCCTTTCATTTCTTTATCAATATAAATAGAAAAACAGGTAGTGAAACAAATTAGAAAATAATGTACATGCCACTAACACTTCTAGAGAAAAATATTTTATACTGTGCCCCTCTTACCTGTTCTGATACTTAGTGGCACTTACTACCCAGGAGTTCTTTTTAATATCATTAGCCAAAATCCCTATTGCTCTCATTTAAGCAGGATTTCTTTTTTTTTATTTTGCCTTTGTCTTTTTTATCCTCAGGGGATATGAGAAACATAGCAACTCTCTCTCTCAAGTAATAATCTTTGTATTTTTTTTTGTGGGTCACACCTGGCAATGCTCAGGGGTTTCTCCTGGCTCTGCACTCAGGAATCACTCCTGGTGGTGCTCAGGGGACCATATGGGATGCCGGGATTGAACCAGGGCCGGCACTGGCCAGCTGCCTGCAAGGCAAATGCCCTACCTGCTGGGCTATCGCTCCGGCCCCTAATCTTTGTATTTTTTGAAATAGTTATCACACACACAAAAAAATTTCTCCTTAGGCTTCTTTTCTTTAGGCTAAATAACACTAAGTAACTTATTATTTCTCCATAAGAATATTTCTTTAGGAATAGTTAAGTTAAATTCAGATCCTAAAATGTGAATAAAATTTATGTTGTCATTGATTTTTTATTAAGTTAGTATATTTCAGGAATGTTTTCTGTGACCAGAATGTTGAATCTTGATTTTTTTTTTCAGTAGTCAGTTTCTTGTGCATCTGCTCTGGTCTAGAACATCTTCTGAACTTTATTGTGTGAACACTAGTATCAAGTGACTTTCATGCTATCCTGGGATGGAGCATCACTGAACAGAGTAGGTGAGTGATAGGATAATCAAATGTCTCGGGAAGTCAGAACGAACCTGTTACAGCATGCCTTTCTGTGGATGCTGTGTGCTTCTCCCACGTTCAGCACTGCAAAGTGAATACAAGTTACATTGAAGGGATATAGAAACATTCCATCATTAAAAATATTCCCACGAGTTATTGCTATTGCCTGAAAAATAGAAAGAGGTAAAGATTTTAATTCCATTTACAGTTGCGAAACTTCTGAAGCTCCAGTTTCTTCTTTCAAAATTTGCTTGCTCCCACCCCGTGCCCTCTATCACCCTCGTTTCCTACATTTCTCTTGCAAGAAATGTTTTATCAAACAACAGCTACTAAGGAAAGGTATTCTGAGGCATTCCAAGATTCAGAACGAAAATTAACACACAATGTCCATGTGTTATTGATACATAGCATTCGACTAAAAGCAGAGAATAAAAGGAAACATTTGTTTCTGCAAAGAAACCATCAAAATTTCGGCAAGGGAAAAAATGCACTTCCTTAGCATTGGTTGTTTATTCCTTCCGTGGGATGAGAGCCATTCGACTATGCTCATTCTCGAACGTTAAAGTCATCTTCAATTACAGACTTGCAAGCACGTTCCTTGCGGGCTGCCTCCAGTGATGTCAGTGCAAACCTAGCAGCTGTTGGGTAGATATTGAAGCAGAGCACCCAGAGCACTGCTCACCTGTTTGTCTCTTGGCCCAGGTGGAAGTATTTATGCCCAGGGAAGGAAAAGGAGGGCATGCGTCCAGGTTCCTTTCTTGTGTCTCCTTAGAAAGCAGTGCTTTTTGGACAGTCTTCAAAGCATGACAGCTGAGACTTGGTATAGATACACACACTGTGTCACATTTACTTGCCAGGTGCTTCCTCCTGGCAATCCCTTGGCAGGTAGAATCAGATTTTTCTCTCTGAACAGCTTTACCAACTGAAATTTCCCTTTGTGTCTAGGAAATATTTGGGTATTGTGGACGGTGTCACACATGATTTCTTTTATGCTTCAAAGACTGGAAAACTTTTCTTCTTTGACACTTGACTGTTGATTTGGGGAAGTGTTAATAGATAGGTGGAAACTGGACAAGGAGTAGGATGCTTAGTAGCATGGTATTTTCTATAACCATTTCATTCTGAGTGAAGACCAACTCCCTGTAAGCTGGAAAATAATTGTTACGGTGGCTTTACTTTAGGGATATTTTATTCTATGCACTTATTAGTCAGTTTTGTTTTTAGGTACTTGTTAAACTTAACATTGCTAGCATATACAGATTTTAAAAAAATTAAGGCTTTGTTAGCCTATGCTACCACCAGCAAAGCTTAGTAGAGCCTTGTAAAAATTCCTTTTAAGTAGAATACATCAAATATCTTTACACCTGAGTTGCTGTTTAAAAAGTTTGTTAGTCACTTTTGTCACCATAGTTTAGCACAAAGTTAATGAAAAGAGGACTACATAGTATAGTACTGATATAAAGCCTTATGAATCTGATAAAAAATACTTCATGCCCTTTTAAGCATAAAACTTGGGGATTCCATAATAGTTGGATTCTCCAGTAGGGCTCTTGGAATCGCTTTTTCTCTCCATCTCTTGCACTCCGGTCATGCCAGATGATTCCAATATAAGTGGTCCCGAAAATCACATTTAAAAAATACTCCAAATGTGTTTCTTATTTTACCTCTTCATGATTTTATTGTTCAATAACTGTCAATAAATAATCACTGCAATTACTATTTTACACATTATTATGGTTACATTGATCTCAATTACTTGTTTATTTATCATTGAAATTGTGATAATAATGAAAGCTGATGGATATTATATATGCATTACCATACGTCTAATCTAAGCATGCTTGCAAGGATTTTGTTTTAATTAATCTTCACACTAAAAAGTAATATTCATCTCCATATTCTAGATGAAAAGTTACTTCTGGGGCTGGAGCGGTAGTACAGTATCAGGCGCTTGCCTGGCTTGTGGCCAATCCTGGTTTGAATCTTTGGCTCCACATGTGGTCTTATGAGCACTGCCCAGAGTGATTCCTTGATTCCTGAGCAGAAACCTCGCATGAACACTGAGACTGACTCCTCCAGGTGTGTCTCTCTCCTCCTGCTGAAAAATAAAAAATGTTTCATTTGAAGCCTGCTGGTTCCTGAGTCAGAGGAGAAAGTGAGCTTGAGAAACAGATCCTATAATTGTATTCTCACATGTACATGTTGTGTGATGATGTCAAGGATCCATCAGCTGCTGACAGCAATAATCGGGGGATGACAGACATTAACTTGCGCAGTCTTGGTAAGGATGACACAGGCTGAATTTGCCAGTGTTTAAAGGCTAGTCTGAAGTCGGTTGTGCTCTAGAATGTTCCCATTATCACCCTCTATTGTGACATCTCTGCCTTTCCAGTCCTCTTTCTGCAAAATATTGTTATTAACACTCCAGTGTTGCTCTCTGGGCTGTAATTATCTTTAGCTTGTAGGGAGTGTTTCTTTTCTTTGTGATCACTGGAAAGCATCTCATTTGCAATTTATTTAAATAGGCAAACATACACATATTAGACCTAATTAATAATTTTATTACCTAATTAGAAAGGCAGAACACAATGCACATGACTAGATTAATGTACAAGTCTGTGTTTATAACGACTATTAAATTTATTAACATTTTAGTACAAAATTAATTTTTAAATATTAAAGTTCCTTTCTACAAGATTAAATTATAGATAATAGTTTTACTATGATAGCCTCCCCACTTTCACCAGGAAAATTTCCCATCATACTAACCCTTTGGAGCTGCTTTCTGCCATTATTGTCTCTGAAACAGGCTTGCAAAACCCTTTGAGTTTTAGAAGCATCTCGCAACCAATATCAAGGAGCACGGCTGGCTTGCTGCATTCTGTCAGTCTCTTGGACTGTAGTTTGCAGGAGTTAGCAGGAAGGAGCTCTTCCTGGGCTTCTTTTGTAATTAGCATCACAGAGCAGGAGATTCTGATCCAGCAGTGGCCAAGTGGAAAATTTAGGAATCTCAGTGCCCTCTGCCCACCCATTTGCCCGTTGTTGCAAATCTATAGACTTCTCTCCTAAAAAAAAAAAAAAAAACTAACTTGGTATGGGCAGAAAAACAAAGGACACATGAGTAAACATTTAGGACCTAATTGAACAAATAAGGATAGCAAACATTTTAAAAGAAAATGAAATAGATTTATTGGGAATTTGGCTGTAATGATTGTAAAGAACAGGGGTTTGCTTAGTTTCAAAAGAAGGATTCAGAATGGGGGAGTTGAGGTGGGGAACACTAATAAGAGACCACTCTGAAAGGGAGTACAGGCCAAAGTGATAGCATAGTTTACCTACCCTGCTTTCTTTCTTAAGGTGGCTGCAACTGCTTTTACTATGCCAGCTGTCACAAAAGATTTAGGTCCCTTTCACTAAAGGACCAGGGTCCCAGGGGACTGTGAATCTGTATTAAGTGAAAAGTTTACAGAATCCTTTAGATTACAAATATGTATTTTTAGGTGTATATGTATGTATTTATGTTATTTTTTTTCTTTGGGTCATACCTGCAATGCTCAGGGATTACTTCTGGTTCTGGACTCAGGAATTACTCCCGGTGGTGCTTGGGGCACCATATGGATGCCGGGAATCAAACCGGGGTTGGCCGCATGGTTGGCCACATGCAAGCAAATGTTCTACCCACTGTGCTATCTCTGTGGCCCCAACATTTAGCAAATCGACTATCAATGGGAAGACAAGTGATACAAGTGATATACATATGCTTATATATATGTATATTGTTTAGAGAAAAGAAACTAAGAAGGAGGAGAGAAATGCCTTAAACTGTAAGTATTATAGGGACTTCTAGATGATAACTCAGTTGAGAGTTATCTCAACAATGAAAAGAATGATAGAATTGAGACTCAGATGCAGGCATTTTAAATAATATATAATTTTGATTCTTAAATATTAAACACTTATCAAACATTCTTCTATTACCTTTAAAGTATTAATACACATTTGATATATTATTTTTTAAATTTTGGACCACAGCCAACAGTAAGTACTCAGATATTATTTCTGGCTCTGCACTCAGAGACCACTCCTGATAGACTCAGAGGAACCTATGCAATGGTGGGGATAGAACCATTTAACTTCTTAACCACTATGTAATTTAATTAATGAAATATTTCAATATTTTGAACAAGAAGCTCAGCAATTTCCCAGCATAAAAATGAAAGGCAGTAAGTTAAGGCCCATATTTTGGAGGAAACCAGATAATCACTGCTTTGAAAGGTGACTGTGTTTCACATAAAATGTAAAAGATTCTATTTGATTAATTAGATTCAATATTGCTGCAATAATTGGAGCTCAAAACTCAAATACAATTATAATAATTGTGGCAGCAAAATCATATTCTGAGGATAGTTTTCTTATGGTTAATTGGGGTGAGGGGGTTCCCTACTCTCCTTGTTGAGAACAATTCCTCATTTATGGCAGCAGGCATATAAAGGAAGATTCAAGAACCAGATTTTACCCATTGGATTCTTCACTGTCATGTTCCTTTTTATTAGAGCTAAGTCATGAATATCAGTGTCCTGTGTTTTATTCCTTCTTGGTTCTGATTGTTCACCTCAGGATCACATGCTGATGAAGTTCAAATCTTAGCTAAGCATCTTTTTTAGCTAAGCACATTTTGATCTCCATGTCCCAAAATATTCTTCTGCATCATCTGATATGCATTCAAATTTAATTTTAGGACTGAATAATAATAATAATAAAACTCATAATAATGGCCTTGAGTTGAACCTCTTTTACCATTTCAATGGTTTTACCCATATTTCATGATATGAAATAACACAATTGAATTTGACTAATACAGACTTATTGGTAGTATTCTTATTTTTCTTGTTTTTTTTAAACATTGTTGTAACAAACATATCTGTATTTAAACTATATAAACTGCTTATAATTATAATCTTAGAACACATTTTTGGAAGTATAATTCCATTCTATTTATATACTTATTTTAGGGATGACGAGTATTATGAAAAGATATGACCCTGTACACCTTTGTATCACCCTGATTTGAGGTTTGGCACCAGATCTAGTCCTCTGTGAACCACTAAGAGTGTTTCCTCAGCACAGGACATGGAGACTGGGTGGAGACCCCAAACAAACAAACAGCACATGTGTGTTTAGTTTCCACATTTTTCTATATTTCCTGCCAACCATGCTTCAATAATCTGTGTCTCTACCAACAACATAGAAACATTTTATATTTAAAAATAAATAAATTCATAATGTACATGTTCTTTTTTATATATCTAGCAGTGTTTATCAAGACTGATGATGTCAAATTCCCTGTTTTGTCCAAAAAGAGAATCAGAATATGTTTCTATCATCTATAAAATACTGCCTTGGGAATACTAAGAAAAAACTGCTAATAAAGTTACATGGGGTAAAGTGCTATGAATTCACTGAGCCATAAAAGTAGAACTCTTTTTTATCTGAGAGATCCTCATTCCCTATCTTATTTAGATGATTAAGGTTTTATTTCAAAGGCTGGAACTTTTGCCTTGTACTCAGTACAGATGGTAGGACTCTTGCCTTGCACTCAGCTGATTTCAGTTCTATACCAGGCACCTCATAAGTTCCTGGAGCCCTGGAGCCCTGCCAGGAGTGATCTCCAAGGGAAGAGCCAGAAGTAAACCTTAGAGTTTTCAGTGTGGTCCCAAAGCAAACAAAAAAGATCTTAATTCAAAATGCCTTTTACCTGTCCTTCCCATGATCCTGGGTGTGGCTCTGGTGGCCGCTAGCAACACTGGACAGAGTAGTACTGAATCCCATGCCCACACCACTGGGTCAAGTTTTCTGGGTAGTGCCCTTTTTTTTACTCCTAAGCAGTGCTGGGGGAGGGTCTTTCCTTCTGAAGCCTCATCTTTAGAAGAATGAATGTTCTCCTATGGTGCAGTCTGAAATATGTTCCCTAACTTATCAGTTACTCAATTCTATTAGTGATTTCCCCACAACATTTACCAATATTCTACTTGTTTAGTACCTATTATTTCTCTCACTGTAATATAAACTACCAAGTGTCAAGGGTTCTTTTCCAAACTAGTCATTTCCTTAGGGTCTAAAATAGTGCTTAAAGTAAGAAAGGTCATATACAATGAAACATTGAGTGAATAAATTCTGGTCTTATTAAATCCCTAAGTTCATCTTTTCCTATTCATGCACAACTGTTAGTCTGACATACAGGACTGTTAAGGGACACACTATCCACAAAAGGCAAAGCATCCTTTGTGACCCTGTCTAAGATGCTCAGTCTTGAAGATGAAGATAAGCAGAGAAGAACTAATGAAAACATCCATAACAGCAGCCTTTTGGTTATAAATGTGAGTTAATTTCCCTTGGATTTCTCTAACACTTTGGGTTTAGTGCTATTAGGCTATTGTTAAGGATGGATTTGGCTGTACTTTCCTCTTTGCTTCCTTAAGGACTCTGCCCTTTGAGTAGCCATCTTAATCAGGTTCTCATTTCTTCTTTTCTATGGGAAAAGTTTTAGGAGAGCTATTAAAGATCCTAATGTCAACTTTTTAGTTATTTTGTCCAGTAATGAGTGTTCTGAGAGATACAATTTAGAGAGCATGTATCTTAGTGATTTACCTTGCAGCTTACCTAAGAGAATATGCTTCTTTCAATAACTTGGAGAGGTATAGATCCATGTGACTCCCCTTGGTGTTCCTAAACCTTACACAAGGACTGGTACAAAGGGAAAGATACTAAAATACATTGAATAAAATATACAAGAAAATTCTACCCAATCTATCAATAGACCAAGTCAGGGTTCTATAATCTGGATCATTCCCTGAAAAATTGAGGATCTGAATAAGTAACTGTCTTTTGCTTATATGTAAGCTGAATTACTGGTGTGGACCTAGAAACCACTTCCTTAGGGATTTATCTGACTTGACATCTTTCAGTGTGAATAAGGCCTTCAAACTTACTTAAGTGCCTGATAATTTTATCCAGATTTCATTCAGGACTCTTAGATTATGATTAACATTCACAAACTCCTCATGTCTCCTAGCTATTCAGAAGAGTTGATTTCATCAAAGTCATTCCTATAAAGACTTGTCAGTTCATTTGTTTTGGATTATCTGGATAGATAGTAATCAGATGCTGTTGGAACTATTAGTAATGTTCTTTTTGTGAAGTCATCGTGGTATTTCCATGAGAACTCCTGTGCTCTACCTAACTTGATAAAACATGGAGCTCTTCACTCCCACCTTTTAAATTTCTTTTCATTATATTTGAGCCAACCTGTTTTTGTATAGTGTTTGTATTAATGCTTGTAGTATATTAGTTGCTGCGCCTACTAACTTGCTGCATGCCTACTATCAATAGTCCACCACCACAGTTCTTGGGTCACATTAGTTTGCATCTTGCCTGCCCACACACCCCTATATCACTACTTGCTAACCTCAGTTCTGAAGGCAAAGTCCAAAGGTTTGTTTGCACTCTATGCTTTTGTCCCCTTGCTTTGTTTTTTTTTCATATGCGACAGATCATAGTTATCTCGTAATTTCTTTCTCTTTGGGACTTACTTATTTTAACATACCCCCTCTCACTCTAATAATGTAGCAAAAGGCCAGATTTAACTCATTTTCCCTTTGTTTTATTTTATCTTTTGTTTTTAAGCTATACCTGTTGGCTCTCAGTGCTTACTTCTGGCTTTAAACTCAGGAGCCACTCCTTGTAGTGTTTGGGGACCTCATGGAATAACAGGAATTAAAATAGAATCCAGGTCAGTAAGGCAAGTGCCTTACCTCCTGTGCTATCTTTCTAGCAGTTTTCATTTTTTCTTCTTTCTTTCTTTTTGAATCACCATAAGGTACAAAGTTACAAAGTTTTGATGATCAGATTTCACTCATACATGTTCCAACACCCATCCCTCACCAGTGTATATTTGCCACCAACAATGTAACCCAGTATCCCCTCTGCCTCCCCACTTTCCCAACCCACCACCCCCACAGCAGCCTGTCTCTATGGCAGGCACTTCACTTCTTTTTTTCTCTTTCTCTACTTTTCGACATAATGGTTTGCAATACAGACACTGAGAGCCCATCAGGTTTGGTCCTTTACCCATTTTCATCACACATCTCTCATTTGAGTGATCACGTCCATCATTGCCACCTTCACTATCCCAACTGCCCACTCACTAAGCACTTGAGAAGGTTTCCAACCATAGACAAATCTTCTTGACCCATGTTTCTACTGTCCTTGATTAGTCTCATATAATGTGTGTGTTTTTTAAATCCCACAAATGGCAATTATTCTATGTCTGAAAGATACAATCTAGGGAGCAAGTATCTTAGTGACTTGCCTTGCAGCTTATCTAGGAAAGTATGCTTCTTAACTCGGAAAGGTATAGATCTATGTGACTCCCTTGGTATTCCAAAACTTTGCACAAGGACTGGTACAACGGTACTCTCTTTCTGACTCATTTTACTCAGCATGACTCTCTCCATGACAAGCGAATTTCATGACTTCAGTTTTTTCAAACAGCTGCATAGTATTCCATTATGCAGGCATACCATTTTTTCTTTAACCAGTCTTTTTTTCTTGGGCACTCAGGTTTTTTCCAGATTCTGGCTACTGTTAACAGTGCTTCAATGAACATAGAAGTGCAGATGTCATTTCCGCTATGTGCTTTGAGTCCTTCGCTTATAGTCCCAGAAGTAGTATCACTGGGTCTTATGGAAGCTCAATCTAGTTTTTTAAGGAATGCTTATACTGCTTTTCAAAAAGGCTGGACAAGTCAGCATTCCCACCAACAATGAAGGAGAATCCCTTTCTCCCTGCATCCACAAAGGCACTGATTACTCTTGTTTTCTTTTCTTTATTTTGTTGATGGATGCCAGACTCTGTGGTGTGACATGATATCTCATTATTGTTTAGATTCACATCTCTCTGATGATTAACAATGTAGAACACTTTTTTCATGTTTCTTTTGGCCATTTGTACTTCTTTGAAGATATTTCTGCTCATTTCTTTTTTACCCATTTTTTGTGGGGTGGGAAAATATTTACATCATCATTTATTCAGCCCATCTGGTAAGGGCTGAATATTCAAGGAATTTGCATTTCTTTAAAACAAGTTTTTAATTTTTTTTTGATTTTTATAGGTGGAAAAGTCATGTTTCAGAACCAAAATGCCTTCATTTGTGTGCTATCATTTACTATTATTGACTTTAATTTACTGAATCTACTTTGCCTCACACTCCATGTCATTAAAATAGAGCTATTTAGAGTACCTTTCCCAGAAGGTCATTGTGAATTATGAATTAATGAATGAAATGAGCTTAAAAGAATTATGGGCACATCCCAACTTTTTTAATGGGTTTTTTTTTGTGGGAAGGAATAGATAGTCTAGAATTAAGGAAAGGGGGCCACCAACCAATTCCATCTTTAGGTTAATGATGATAATAGCTGTAGTTACTATTTATGATATGTCTCCTATGTGCCAAGAACTGAACTGAGTGCTATTCTACCTTAATGTGATTTAAATCTGACCACATATTGAAAGTAGGTGTGATTATAAGTCTGTTACCAATGTGGAAACTAAATCTCAAGATTGAATATTTTGGTCAAGGTTAAACAGCTTGCAAATGGAATGCAAATTATTTTCTAGTTTCATTCTTTTCTAGTTTTGTTTGACTTTAAAATTTGTCGTCTTTTTTTTTTTCATATGTGTGTCACACCCAGTGGTGCTGAAGACTTTCTCCTTGCCCTATATTCAGGGATCACTCCTGGCTTTGCCTGGGAACAATATGTGCTGAGGACTGAACCTGGGTAGGGGGACATGAAAACGAATGTTTTACCTGCTGTACTATCTCTCTGATCCCCTTTTATCTCACACCTACAATCTTCTTTCCTTTGCTGAGTCTTTTATTATAGTAAAGTGCTGATGACTATTCCAAAATTCAAATTCCCTCAAGTGGCTTAACTTGCTTACTGCAAAACCAATAGAAACTCTGAACCCGTATTTTAAAGTACTTTATGAAGACAATACAAAACTAAACAACTAAATTACACTAACACTGTAATTTACCCTATTGTGTCTCAGAGCATTATAGAATGGAAACATTTGAGGCTAGATTTGTTTTTGTTTTTTTTGTCACTTATTTTTTGGTATTTTCTACTTCATTCACATTTCATTTTCTTTTTTTTTCCTCCAATCCTGATGCAAAGGGCAAATTCATATTTGGAAATCTATGGCAAGGGGAATAGGCACAATACTTTGTGAGTATTTGGTTGTTAATATTGCATCTCAGCTGCCAGCAAAGCAAACAGACCTCCTTCGACCCTCATTGTGTTTGAACTGCAGCGTGAGCTACCAAAGCCGTTTTTATTGTTGGCATTTCCACCACCTGCTATGGGTAATAACCATCTAAAGGACAAATTCCCCTGACTGTGATTTTTCTTTCTGGGTTTGATTTGAGACAGACAGTGGAATGATTTATCGTTATGCATATGTGAAGCTGCAATGTATTCTCAGACGCAGAGTTTTGGCCTCTAATATTCGGTGTTTTTGGGTTAATGCATGAAGTTGCCTGGGGAGAAGAAGCAGGAAAGAGTAATCGAAGTATGGCTAAAATCAAAAAGGGAAGAATCCATACTTTATTCGTTCCTCCCTAATCCCAAATATTATCTATTTCTTCTAGTTTCCATTTGCTCCCCCACCTAGGAAATTCTTTATATTAGACAGTGTCTGTTAATAGCTATGTTTTGTATCTGCTAAAAATGAGACCAGTGATTTCTCACTATACCCAAGCTAGTTTGCCTGTCTTCACATACTTCCTCAGAAGAAGATATCTCACAGACGCACATTGTTTAGACAAATATGGGAAATGCTGAATAAAACAAAATTTAGTTCTTTTATCCTCAAGCTGTGAATCTTGAAAATGATTTTGCTTTTATTTGTAATCTCGGAGTAGGACATATTATATGCAAATTATTCCAAAATAATTTGACCTTGGCATTTTTTAGCAAAATTTAGAACTGAATGTTCTATTGGATAAACTTAGAACTGATCATTGGGCTAGGTTATTTTTATTTTAGTCCTATTATTTAGGTTATAAACTTATTGCTGCTTGAGTAAATTGATTTCTTCAAGTAAAAAGTTTTACCTTCATTTTTCAGGTTGCAAGTATATATCCAGCTGGTTGTAGCTCTAGAGAGATTCTACCAGAGCATGAATCACTGTCAGTTCTGTGTTTCTTTCTCTTCTGTATTCCTTCTATCCTTATAGAGTCATGAATAACACAACCAGAAGAAAACTAAGTGGTAAACAAATATGCTTCCTAGGTAGATAGGCATACTAGTTATACTGTAGCTAAAATATGTGTGTGCTTTATTATTATCATTATTAGTTTGAGGTTACACCAAGCTGTGGTCAGGGCTTATTCCTGGCCCTGTGCTTAGGAATCACGTCTCTGGGGGCTTGGGTGGGTGGGGCATCTAACAGTGGTAGTGATTAAATGTGGGTCAGTCACTTGCTAGACAAGTACCCACACTGCTGTACTGCTTGACCATGGTAGGCAGTATTTATTAATTACATGGAAAATAACAAAGCCTGGGTTTTCATTTTTGTCCAAAAAGGTATTTATGATAGAAAAACTTTTATGATAGGGGCCGGATTCTATCTATGCTGGCCTGGGTTCTATCTCTGGCATCCCATATGGACCACTAAGAACCGCCAGGAGAAATTCCTGAGCAAAGAGCCAGGGAGTAACCCCTGAGCATAGCCGGGTGTGACCCAAAAAAGCAAAAAAAAAAAAAAAAAAAAAAAAAACCTTTTATGATAGAAATTGAAATTCATCTAATTTATGGATATGCATTTAAGGCACACATTTAGGGCATTGAATATCACATAGTAAAAAATGTGATTTTTATGTAGAAGTCTTACTACAAAGACCTTATCACAAGAATTTTAAAGACTCAACTAAAAGAAAGAGTCACCTATCAGGTGATTTTTGCCATAATGTAATATATAATTTAGATTTCTCATGACATAAATCATAAACATCCTTTGGGTAACAATATTCCCATCTAAACACATTCTGTGTGTCAGTACTGGTGTTTGTGATAGTCATATGTCAAGAGCCATACACCACATAATCCCATTTTTTGGAAATATCTGATATTTTATTTTAAAGGCTAAATCATAAGGATAAATTTTATTATCTTCTATAATCTTATATAGTCCAAATAATGCTGAAATGAGAAAGCTTAATTGTAAAATTTGGTGTAGTCGTAACTACAATTATTCTACTTTGGATTCACTTACAGTGTCCATTTATATTTATTTGGGAGGTATGTTTGGCTATACCTGACAGTTTCGAGTCTTTCTCCTGCCTCTGTGCTCAGAGGTCAACCTGATGGATTTAGGGTGCTGGGGATTGAACCTGGGTCTGCTGCACTCAAACCACACATCTTATCTGCTATACTATCTCTCCAGCTCTATGATATTCATATTTCATAAGGTTTTTAGTTAAAAACAAACCTTTCTAATTATAAAAGAGGTGAGTTCACTATCCTGCTGTGTTGATTACCTGCTATGTAGTTCGGAGACACACTTGCTATGACAGATCATCTCATAGCAAGTGTGACTAAAATGGATATGAAGAGAGTTCTCTGAGTACTGGAATATCTGCCACAAGTACATGAAAGAGAACTGTACCATTCTTTGATGAAAAAAGAGCCTGGTTTGTGAATTTAGAAGCCAACATTGAAGGCACTCAAATAGTTTTTCTGGCTACGGTTAAGTGATCTTTATTTCACAGTGCAGCATCTGGGGAGAATGCTACAAGTCAAAGAAAACTTGTTACTTCCCTTCATTTAATCCTGACTCAAATCTATCTGAATGTAATTCCTCTCCATTCTGGTAATGACCTATCTAATTGTGTTTCCATGGTATTGTAGGACTACAATTTGCATTTGTATGGAAAAACAAAAAGGGCTCTAACAGAGGTAGGTAGTTGGGTGACATTTTTTCAATTGTAAATTCTTATTTGCTTTTATAAGTTTTCCCATTTCTTATTTCCCATTGACATGTGGCCTTATTTTTATTTATTTCCTCTGAGCTCTCTTCAAATTCATAGAAAAGACAAAAATAAGGTAGGGTTATATTATGAGCTCAAGTTCCAGTCAAGGTTTTGCTTCCTCATTCCATTTTATTGAGGTAACATTATTTACAATATTGTTAATGATGCATCCCTTTACCAACACAAATCCACAACCTAAGAGTCTGTTACACTCCACCTATATTCCTGGGATCCCTCTTACCCACTCTCCTCTCGAAGACTAGTTCTGTAGATATGCTCTCCAGTTCTCTAGCCGTAGACCATTTGTTGCTACTTTACTCTCTTTCATTATGTATACCATGTTTGAAAGAGATCATTCTGTATCTCTCCCTTTCCTTCACACTGATGTCTCTCAGCATAAAACCATGTTTTACCCAAGTAGTGGCAAACTACATAGTTTCATTTTGGTTTTTTTATAACCACCAAATAGTATTCCATTGGGTGTATATATGGCAAGTTAGTGATTATTTGGGGCTTTGAGTAGTTTACAGATCTTGGCTATTGTGCATAGTACTATATTGGTGTGTTTTTGTTCCTTCTGAGTCTAGTTCTACTGTATGTTTTGTTACTACTATCTGTATATAGTGGGTGGGGGTGGGAGAAGGACTGAGATTGGCGATCATAATCCTGGATACTCAACAGAGTACACACAGTGTTCTTTTTAAATCCTTGCATTTTCCCAAATAAAGTTCCATTTCTGTTTGTTGTATCATTTTATTAACTTCCCAGAGCTATAGAAAATATCACTTATATCACTTGTCTTCCCATTGTTCATCGATTTGCTTGAGCGGGAGCATCAGTAGCTTCTCCATACATCCTGTCCATGCTAGCGTAGGGATCTCTTCGCTCCAGGAACACGAAGACCCTCAAACCATTCCTTCAGGTCACGGGAATGAGGTCTATAACTATTACTGGTTTTTGGCATATCAAATATGATACAGGTAGCTTGCCAGGCTCTGCCGCATGGGTGGTATAGTTTCAGTAGCAGGCTCCTAGGCTCTCATCTTATGCATTTACTGATGAACCACAGCGGGAGAGATCAGCTTTTCCCAGAGAGCTGGGGGCTGGCTGTGAGAGCTGGAGCACATGCTTTGCTTGCTGAGGACATGGGTTTAATCCTGAGCCCCACTGGGTATAGCCAAAAAAACAATAAAACATATATTATATAATAATGCTTCCATGGCTTCTACAGAAACAACATAAATATGCTTATAATATAAATATTCATTAAGAAAATAATTTCCAATGAGAAAGAATTAATTGACACAATGTAACAATATTTTTTAAAAACTTAGACAACAGAATAACATAAAATATTTTCCATAATAAACATAACCAAATAATTTAATTAAAAAATCACAGAGAAAAGATGGCAATATGGTAAATGAAAAACTTAATAAAAAACTGAAATATTTTGAAAATGTGTGATAGTAGAGATTTTTTTTTTTTTTTTTTGCTAATTGGGTCATACCCCGGCGACTCTCAGGGGTTACTCCTGGCTCTTCGCTCAGGAATTACTCCTGTGGTGCTCAGGGGACCATATAGGATACTGGGGATCGAACCCAGGTGGGCGGCATGCAAGGCAAATGCTTGCATTTGCTATCTGTGCTAAATGCCGCTGTGTAGCTCTGGCCCCAAGAAATATTTTTAAAGCTGAAGAATAAATTATGTAGATACAGCAGAAGAGATAACTTAAAAAAAAACTGGACAAAAGAAATAGGAAACTCCAAAATGCAGTAAGAAGAAATAAAAAATATTTAGAAAATACGAAATAAGAATTATGAGAGACTAAAATTACAATATGTCAATGAATCTATAAAGAGAGAATAGTATAATGGACTAAAAAGGCAACATTCTAAAAAAGTTAATTGCTAGGCACTTTTTTAGATTAAGTAGTTCACATCTTATAAGAAAGGGCCCTCAGTAGGAAAACTAACTGGTATACATCAATTCATCATAGAGTAACCCAAGAATACCAATGTTAAGACAGAAATTCAACATATTGTTTTAAGTAAAGCCCACAATAATTGCTCATCAATAATTGCTCGAGTTTTGAAGTGTCTACTAGAGTATCCCACCCACACGGCAGAGCTGGCAAGCTACCCGTGTCTTATTTAACATGCCAAATACCTGTAACAATTATAGATCTCATTCCCATGACCTGATGGAATGGTTTGAGGCTCTTTATATTCCTGGAGCAGGATGATGCTTTTAGGCTATCTCACATGTGACAGGACGTATTGAGATGTTACTGGTACCTGCTCAAGCAAATCAAATATATATGGGAATACGGAACAATCCCTACAATATTAGTGCTTGGTCCCAGTTCTATTTCAGTCATAGTTTATTATACATATCTAATATCGCTTAAATAGTATGTTAAGTGATTAAATTAAATTTTATAAATAGCAAACCATAAGAAACTATGATGTTCATTTGTTCATAGAAGATATGAATCGTTTTCCAAACAAATTTAGAAAAGATTTTGTGGAGCTGGAAAATAGAAACAGTAGAATGAAATTCAAAGAGATCGATGTTTTCTAGGGTACATTTCCTGATGTGATTTCCTAAAATTGTTGTTTCTCTTTTTCTGTCCAACAAACAACACTAAATTCAATGGCATACAAGTATTAAGTATTTAATGATGCCATGATTCCATAGGGCAAGAATTTGGATCAGTCACTGCAGAGATAGATTTTCTCTACACCTCAGTCTCTGGGAGGACTTTAAGAACTGGATGTGACTCTCAGTGCTTGAACAAGGAACTTCTGGAGCTTTTCCACACATAGGTCTAGAGTCTAGAGTGAGGAAAGATAAAAGCTGGCAAAGCTCCAAGCTTTCCTTGGAGCCAAAGTTCTTGTTCATCATCTGGGTTTTTGAGAGCAATAAATGTCCTAACAATTACCTTCTCTTGTCTTGTCTTATCTTGTCTTGTCTTGTCTTATCTTGTCTTGTCTTGTCTTGTCTTGTCTTGTCTTGTCTTATCTTTGATCATCGATTTGCTTGAGTGGGCATCAGTAAAGTCTCCATTCATTGGGATTGAGGTCCATTATTGTTACTGTTTTGGCATATCAAATACACCACAGGTAGCTTGCCAGGCTCTGCTGTGGCTCTGGGTTCATCCCAGGGGGCCCAGTCTTTTTCTATGTCAGACCATCAACCATCCAGGGCCCACAGGGCAGAGCCTTGGGTGTAGACAAGCCTGTCTCCTGTCTGTAAGAATCACCACTGGAGAGGAAATGTAAGAAGTCAGATTGGATCTGCATTGCTTCTCCTCACACCTTAGAAGCACACAGTAGCAGTTCTACTACATTCCAGAAGTTACAGAGAATCACTTATCACTAGGACCAAAGCTTATTCAAGGGGAGGTGTTAGATTCCATTTCTTCATTATAGAGTCACACTGAGGAAGGGCAAGCTGTGTGAGAGATGATATGGGGGCTGTCTTTGAATAAACTCCCCAGATATTGCTTGGTCCCTTTGAAAAGAAGTGAGGGGATAGTGTCTCTCTAATAGCAGCTTTCGAGCCATGATAATATAATATTAGATACTTATATGTGACAGACCCTTGAAAGTGCTCTATTATGAAAGAGGAACCTCTCTTCATCTTTCTAACAATGCTCTGAGATAACAATTGGGAATCCATAAATGTTACTTTCTTCATTTACACAACCCATTTAATAATTATTGCTTGATAAATATTAAAGGAATGATACTGTACAATACAAAGTAAGAAACAAAGGTAAACTGGAAAGCAAGAAGATAAATTTTTGCAGGATAAAGACAAGGAGGTACTTAGGGTAGTGTAGCATACCAAATTGAATTCAAAGATTCTCAACTTTTTGTTTTTTTATATGGTTTGGAGTCACACCTGGCAGTGCTCAGGTCCAAAACAAGTGCCTTACACATTTTGCTATCTCTCTGGCCTAAATTCTTAATATTTGTTACTGTGATGCTTCATCTATAAAAGTTAAAACACAAAACACAAAGAAGCAGACTCGTTAATTTTATTTAGGAACATTTATTTAATGAATCTGAGTTGTGTTCCAAGGCATCGTACTTTAAAAGCTCCTGAGATGATTCTAATGTGCAGTGAATTGTGAGACCCATTGTTCTAAACCTTTATAAAATGCAAAAAGGAAAACTATTTTATTATAATGTGCAGGTGTCTTCACACATTCTGATCAGTCTGACTCTAATGCCATCATGGACTCTTTTGTCTCTTTACTACACCGTATTTCCCAACAGACACTGAACGTGGACATGTAGACAACACCCCCATACTGATATCCACAGTAAAAACCTAAATAATCATTTTGCTTCTAATGTTACCATTGAACTAGTCATATAATACCTTGAAATTTTCCCAATTTTTCACTTAATATTTGAGATGATAAGCTCCCATTTTTAAAATGTATGAAGTTGGAATAGTTCATAACTTGCGATTGAAAGCCTTTGGGCTATTACTACATAAAACATGTTTTCTTGGTTGCGTGGTCTGTCATGCTACACTCTCCTCAAGTTAGACATATCTGTGTCTGATCCTGATTCTGCCACCAATAAAGAACTTAGTGACTTTGAACAGTTACCTTTTAACCTTTCTATATTTCCCGAAATTGAGACAGAATGGCTCTAGTACTGAAAATAAATCACTCCTTCACTCAGAAAACCTTTCTTAGCACATGGCTATTCTCAGATCATTTTCTGCACATAATGATGTGAAAGACAAACTAAACTCTATATTCTCTTCGTGGAGAGAGGTGATAAGTAAATTAAAGGGAAGAGAATTCAGTTTCCGGTCAAAGCTGTAATAAAATAAAATGAAACAAGAAACCGTGTTTGGGAGATACCCGGTTGTGTGAATAGGTGATATCTCAAGACCCAAATGATAAAGGCAGTTTTGCAAGGAGAAAAAAATCACATTGAAGTTAGAGACATTGTTAATGAAAAACTCGTATGGCAAAGGTAGACTTGGTTTATTTGTGAATCTCTGAAAGGCAGAGAGGTGTATAGAATCAACAGTGGAGAAAATGGGGAAAGAGTGGGCTGGTGGGCAGACGCCTGATTACATAAGCCAGGAGGAGTTGTAAATCATTACAAGTGCAATTTTGAGCAGTTAGAGAATTTTAAACATGGGAGTAAATGGCCTAATTTTATTTATGGGGAGACATTATGGAAGAGAGAAACATAATTAGGATCCAAATGTAATTTTTCTATTGAGACATGATGATAACTTGTTTTAAGGGGGAGCTGGTAAAAAAAAAGACATTTAATTTTGTGAACCTAATATAAATACTATTAAAAATGTACATTGATATAAGTAAAACATTTAGGTTTACATTTCAGGCATTTAGTAAATGCTTCTGATTTTCTTTGTTATGTTTTCATTAGTATAGTTAAATCCCCAGGCAAGATCTTGTTCTGTTATTAGCACTGCATTTGTGAAAAGATTTAATAAGAAAATCAGAGAGGTTCTTCCAAATTGTATTTATTATCTTTAAAAGCTTTCCACCTGAAGTGCACTGTGATACTGAAAAGGCTTGGGAAGATTAAAGTCTCCACAGAGCTGTGTTGTGGGTCTCAATGCAAACAGTTAAAACTAACAGTGAGTAATGATTCCTCTGTCTACATCAGAGAGTAAAATAATTGGGTTTTGCCCTCCAACATGGACCAGTCATTGAATAGAGTGGTTATAAGATCATGTTATTTACACATCAATTCAACCTATATTTGATTCATAATCCAATACAGGCAGAATTGTTTTCCCATCAAAAAATGGGAGCATGTATTCAAAATAAGGAAAGTAATCTCAGAACACTAAATTTAAGCAACATAGGAATAACACTGATACAAATATTTAATGTATTTTCAGAATATGTGTTAGGATATCTCTTGGGAACAACCAACATCTAGTTTATATTAATGCAATGGTTAGGCATTAAAATGCAGGTTTAGATTCAGCCTAAATATGTCTTTCTTTTTTTTCCTTTGTTTCCTGAGTCACAACCAAAGGTGCTTAGGGCTTACTCCTAATTCTGCACTCAGGATCATTACTGACTGTGCTCAGAGGATCATGTGGCGCGCCTAGGATTGAACTTGATCAGCTGTATGCAAGGCAAAACATACCACTCTGTATTCCCTTTAGCCCTCTTTACTTATTCTTATTTATTGAAAAACTACTTGTTATCTTTATTTTTCAGTTTCATACTTGTAAGATGAGAGTAAGATATGTTTTCCAGTATAAGAAGTGTCACCAGCACTTAAAGGGACTTTAAAAGAAGAAACATTCTGGAAACTTTATTTTGATACTTTATCTTTAAATAGATTTTTTAAAAAAGTAAATCTACATCCACCAAAAAATTGAAAAAAAAAGCATAGTTCCATGTACCCCCCTGTTTTAAAACAGGCATAAACTCCTCCACTTCCAACATCCCACCGCTAAAGTGTTACAAATACTTGTTACAATAGATAAAAGTCATCATTATACCCAATGTTTATGGCTTTTGTTATAATTCACTTTTGGTGTACATACTGTTGTTTTTAACAAATATGCAGTGACATTATTCCACCATTACAGTATCATACAAAATATTTTTAGTGTCCAAAAAGTAATATCTGCTCAGATACCCATCCAAACCCCTATCAATCACATATTTGGAACATTATATACAAGTAATACGCAATATCTACACTTTTCATATTTTTCCTTAGGTTTTATTTTCTTCTCATGTTTATGTAAGAATTTCTTTTTAGTTCTTTGTACTTTTTACAGTGACAGTTCTAAAACCTAATTTAACTACTAAAGAATATCTTAGTTGCTCCCAAGTTTGTACAATTAAGAATAAAAGTGCTTTAAAATTTTATGTGCCGGGGTTTGTGTGAACATAAGTTGCTTTTTTTTTTTTTTTTTTACATAAGCCTTCAATGCACTTGGAAAATCTGAGTGCAGAGCCAGGAGAAACCCCTGAGCATCGTCGGGTGTGACCCAAAAAAGCAAAAAAAAAAAAAAAAGGTGTTGAGATGGGGGAGGAAAGAGAGTGGGAAGAGCACTGGGTGAGCAGGCAGTGTGCGGCTTCAGTTGCACTGGTTCTGTGAGTGAGTGATATGCCCATGTATCCAAAGCACAGACTCAACAAAATGGAAAATATGAGATCTAAGCTGCAACCACTGGGACTTTGTAATGTGCTTGTCGAATTGACAGGGATGGGACAGGGGTTGAGGGTGCGAAGGGAATATGGGAACACTGGTCGAGGAAAGTTGACACTGGTGGTGAGATTGTGTTGAAATGTTATATGCCTAAAACTCATTAGCAACAACTTTGTAATTCACAGTTATTTAATCTGAAAATACAAAACAAGAAAAGCAAAGTCAAAAACTACACATATGTTTATTTAAACTATAAATTGGAATCAGTGGCATTGCCCATTACTCTACTGGATATGTGTTATCAAGTTGAGCCCATCTATATAATAGTTTGATAGATCTAGGTTAGATTGTTGCAGGATTTTTTCTCCAAGAAGTTCCTAAGTCTATGTTTTAATATCCTTATCATGATCCTTTTAATCTTGTCTTTCCTTTTAGAAGTTTACCACTGTCTTATCTTTAGAAATCTTTGTCTGGGACCATTGCCTTGCATATAGTTAATCTCACTTTGCTCCCTGATTCTGCATATTTTTTCCCCAGGCATGTCCAGGAGTGATCTCTCACCACAGAGCCAGAGCAATCACCTAGTACTGCTGAGTTCAAAATCCCCTTCCCAAAGAATATTTATTGTTTTATTTTTTCATATTTTATTGTCAACTTAAAGGTTATATAAGTATATATAAACATTAAAGATAAAGGGTCAAATGATTTTAAATAGAAATGTCATATTACTGAGTTATAATTCCCACTTAAAAACAAAAAAGAAACATTTATATCCAAAGATATGTGAGATAATGGAAGATCATTGGGATTAATAGACTTTCTTTCCCCCTTTTAAGGACCAAATCTATGGATTATGCGGTGTTTAGCATTTTTTTTTCTGTCATGCAAAAATTAACAACATTAGGCATAATGATATTAAGTCAAGACATTATGTAAAGACGCAAAAAGAATGTCCTCGTATCACCATAGGAAACACACACAAATTTGACTACTTGTATGAGGTTCTTTATTTTCTTAGAATCTGTATTTCTAGTAATAAATTACCACAGATGACTTTATTATACTCAAACAAATTCTGTGGATGATAGAAAGAATGGAGTTACCAAATAATTTTTGTGATTTTTCATATTATTCTAGAGGTTAGAAAAAGGAATCATTAGCATGTGGATTGTCAACACAGCACATGCATACACTCTTGCAATATGGTGTTTACCAGATGTAGGCCTATAGATCATCATGCCAAGCATCATGCTTTCTTTTAGCTGTTTGGAGTATTCATTTTACAAATAGTCACTGCCAAATCACTATTTTTCCTACTAACATGGTTATAATGAAACCCAGATTTTTTGGGGGTTGGTGGGCATTCATGCCCATTAGAGCTGGGGGAAGGCTGGGCCATTCCTGTTAATGCCCATTTCACTGACTCTGGGCTCTGTCTGATTTTGTGGGGCCCACTCGGAGCACATCTCACCATGCTGAGTCAGTGGCCATGTAGTGCCAGGGTTAAAACTGAGTGTGTTGGGGACAGAGCCATAGTCCAGCGGGGAGGGTGTTTGCCTTGCATGCCTGGTTGAATGAGATTCAATTCCTAGCATTGCATATGATCCCTGAGCACCACCAGGAGTAATTCCTGAGTACAGAACCAAGAATAAGCCCTGAGCATCACGGAGTGTAAGCCAAAAAAGCAAAAAAAACAAAAAACAAAACAAAAAAAACAAACAAACATACAAACTCAGGGTCTTGCACATTCTAATCATGTAGTTCCTCTAGCCAAATCCCTAGGCCATGCAAATGCAGGTTGTGAGGACTGGGACTAGTAAGTCTACTCTTTAACCTAATTCAAATCTTTAATAATGATGCAATTTTAGATAATGTATTTCTTGTTTGGTATATTTCAATTCACCTCATTACAAAATGGAGGAAATTATATTTGTATAAGACTTGTTAAAATTTGGTACAAATGATACAGTAAGTATGAATCACTTGGGATATAGGAAATCATTTATAAATTTGATAATACATTTCAATGCAAAACGTTTCATTTAGTTTCTCATACATGGATGCAGCTTGTTCTTCCTCTCTGATTTGCAGAGGAGCATTGAATGGACATATGATAGACTAGCATTTTTGTCTCGCTGAAACTTGGATTCCTGCATCGATTTCTGAAGTTTATCATTTTGCTATGTTCAGTCTTCTTTGTTGGACTCTATGCAAAGTTCTCAGTGGTCAGCTGATTTCAGCAGCCTTATAAACTCATGTGTAATTGTTCTAGGTATATTCATTGTCTTCCCATTGTTCATCGATTTGCCCGAGTGGGCACTAGTAACATCTCCATTAGTCCTGTCACAAACAAATGTTACCCAAGGGCATCTGCTTGCTCCAGGAACAGGAGGAGCCTGAAACCATTCTTCAGGTCATGGAGCTAAGGTCCATAATTGTTACTAGTTTTTGGCATAACAAGTAAGTAAAACACGGGTAGCTTGCCAGGCTCTGCCCTGTATGTGGTATAGTCTCAGTAGAAGGCTCTCATCTCGAGCATTTACTGATGAAACTTAAGGGGGAAGATCAGGTTTTCTCTTGGTATATTTCTCTAGGTATATTATAACAAAGAAACACAAACTGTGGAGCTTAAAACAACAGGGATTGACATACCCACATTTCTTTAGAGATAAAGCTGTTATCTTAGGTCAAGCATCTAATATGGGTTTAATGGAATAAAATCAAGTTACTAACATACAGATTTTGTTTTTGGACGCTCTAGTAGCAAATCAATTTCCTACTCATTTGTCATATTAACAGAATATCTCTTGTGAGGATAGATTGAGGTTTTTCTTCTGGCTATAAATCGAGGGCCATCACTGACTCATCAGGGCTACTGCATTCATGGCATCAAGATCTTTCTTCTATTTCAAAGCCAGAAAGAAAACAGTCATTTAAGTTTCCCCACCAATATTTTGGTACACTCTTCTGCCTTTTTGCCCATTTTTAAAGACTCATGTGATTAATTGGTGGCTCTCAGACAATCAGGATAGTCTCTCTCTCTCTCTCTCTCTCATTCACTCACTTGCTCACTCTCTCCTAAGCTCACTGACACACTCATCTGTGTCTACAACCTTAATTACCCTTTATCATGTACCTACATATGTTCACGGGATCTGGAAATTAGGGAATCATCATCTTTAAGGCACCCTCATTCCATCTGTCTTCCACAGGTTGTCTGTAGCCAAGCAACACGATTTCCCAATAGGATCGAGTAGAAGGAGAATCTAAATTGTGAGGGAAGAAAGAGAGCTTTGCCAAAATACTGAATGCTAATAATCAGCAAGGGAGGAAAACAAGTTGCCTGTAAAAAATCTAAAAACTCTAAAAAAAAATCGATCCCTTTATCAAATTGCTGACTTATAAATAAAATCATCTTAATTTTATTAATATTATTAATAAGAGAACAGTTCTCTTATTAGGGTCTTATCTGATCAGTCCCTCGATGAAATATGTGGTTTTCAGAGGGTTTTTGCCTTAACTTTGAGGATACCAAATATATGTCACTGTTTCATATTTCCCCAGTGTTCCTCCAAAATAAATTTATCCCAACAAAAGAAACTTTCTAAATTAAACTCCCCTTCTTTTTATGTTATGCAAATATCATTAGAATTATTTCATGACATCAATTTGCTATATCACTTATATGTATGACAACTTCTATTTCCACAATCTTTTAAATGCAGCTAAGAGACAAATTGCTGATATATTTTGACCACCATATTTATTTGCTGTAACTTATATTGACCTTACAACGAAATGCAGATGCACATACTAATAGATGCAGGAGCTAATTTCTAGTTCCCTAATGCAGTTTTCAGGCAAAGTTTCATTATCTCCCTTATATGCATTTAAAACTGAATCATCACAACATTTATTTTAAGGGTTTATTTATGTAATAATTATAATTGAACACTGCTTTAGGCATTGTTTTGGGACTTGGATGTAACCAGAGATTCCATATTCTAGGTCCATGTTAACACTATTACCTTCCGTACAAACTCTTTGTATTGCTCTCTCTTTTGTTATTTTATTTATGTTAATCTGGGATAAGATTTGTATCTCTTTATATGTAATTGTTTTACACTTTTTGTTATCAATAATATACTGAAAATCATTTGTCCCTGACACAGATTTTGAAAACTACTGGACTCTAATTTTTTAAAAATCATGCTATGGAGTAAAATATGTGAACACTATATGTAGGTACTTTTATTTATTTTGGTTTGGGGGATGTGCCATCAGTTTTCAGGGGCTTATAATTGGCTCTTCACTTGGGGAGAATTCCTTCTAGGGTTCAGGGAACTCTATGGGATCCTGGGGATTGGACCCAGGTTGGGCTTTTTCAAGGCATGTGCCCTAATATCTGTACTATCCCTGTGGACTTGCATGTACTATTTGTCAAGAAATTTCATTTTAACTCAAATATGAAATTATTACTGAAATTGTAGCTATCTTACTTAGATCATTGAAGATATATGATTTGATAGGGTTCTTTTTAGCATAGTTTCCGTCTATCCTTTGAAGGCCTTGCCGTTTAATCTGTCAGATCAGCTCTGACATCATCTGAGACGATTAAGCACACACCAATGACAGCTCCCCTAAAGCAGTAGAAAGGCCATTATTCAAATTATGATTTAAGTAGGCAAAGCAAACAAGATACTTGTACTAAAGGAAGAAAACATTGCAAAGACCTATGGTTTTAGATACCTTTGCCTTTCCCAGTGTTTCATTCTTTATATTAATTTTCCTTTGAGTTGAGGACCCACCATATAGGGCTGATACTGGTAAACTCCCAAAACTTGACCAGTGTTTGAGAAATATCAAAGTTTTCCCCAACATATTTAATAGCACATGTTTAGGGTTTGAGTTTTATAAATTTGAGAAAGAAACTTTCCTGTGCTATAATTCTTGATTTTCTAAAAATCTTTTTAAAAAATGAGAAATGTTAAAAATAATTATAATTATGTACACTGGTTGAAAAATCGGTGTTGGAACATTTAATTCAATTAAGCATTCAATTGGGTGATGGAAACCCGATCCTGTAAGTTTTATTAAGTGTATCTCATGGTGACTAAATTTAAACATAAATAAAAATAAATAAGTAAATAAGATAACTATTATTTTCAAAAACGTAGTTTAATTAATATTTTAAAACTTGTACTCAATTTTATCATGACTTGGCACAAATACTCCAAGTTTTAGTGCCAATCAAGTATCAATCAAATGAATCTTTAAACCACCACACTATCACCAGAACCAAGACCTCTCATCCAACAAATGAAACTGCTTTGTACCAGAGTCTTAGAATAGGAATTTGGTGAAAGACGAAAATTGAGAATATCCAACATAGTTGGGTCCTTGTTCCATATCTACACATATAGAGAGCAAGTATATTTGTGCCTTGGGCTCATTTGCAAAATGGCATTAGGTATAGCTGACTGATTTTGCACCTGGTACCTGTCCAAGGTCTTCAGAGAAGATTTACAATTAGATTTTGAGCCTGGGAAACTGAAAACTCTCACTTCAAAAATTAGATAGATATTTAGAAATGTCAATGGAAACTGAACTTGTTTCAGGATTGCATATGTGCTAAGTTCAGCTTTTTGGATTTTGTTAAGCAAGCAGGAGTGGCACATGCATTACACTCTTCATGCATATCACTTTTGAATGAAATTCCAAATAGAATGAGAGCACCAGAATGAAGCTAAAATCTATGGCAACTCCCTTATTCTAGAGTAATAAATCAAACCTTGAGAGGCTAAAGAAAAGAATTTAAATCTCAGCTACTTAGCAGCCTAAGACTAGGATCAAGGTTAATCTAACTGCTAACAGGATGCTTATTTTTCCCTTTCACACTGTTGGCATCATGGTTTCTTGAATAAATATCTTTAATATATTGGGACTAGAGTGATAGTACAGTAGGTAGGGTGTTGATTCAAGAACCCCATATGGTCCTTAGTGAATGTCCAGGAGTGACTCCTGAGTGCAAAGTCAGGAGTAATGCCTGGGTATCACCAGGTGTGGCTTAAAAAATCAAAATCAAACAAACTAAACAAAAACCAAAAACAGTCTTCCAATATAAATACTCTTTCTTTACTTTTCTTTTTTTTTATTATCACTGTATCACTGTATCACTGTCTTCCCATTCATCATCAATTTGCTCGAGCAGGCACAAGTAACATCTCCATATGTCCTGTCTCATGAAAGTAGAGCCTAAGGGCACCTGCTTGCTCCAGGAACATAAAGAGCCTCAAACCATTCCATCAGGTCATGGGAATGAGGTCTATAATTGTTACTGGTATTTGGCATATCAAATACGACATGGGTAGCTTGCCAGGCTCTGCCATGCGAGTAGCATACTCTTGTAGTCATCTCTAAATTCAGCGTTAATTGATGAACCATGTGGCTGCTTGTGGCCCCCGGGCTGTGATCAGCTCTTCTGCTGGGTGGAGTTCTGACAAGAGGGGAGTCCATATGTGGAAAATGGAAGCCCTTGTGGAGTTAGGGGTTGTCTGGCTTCTTGCGAGGTTCTGCTGGGGTGACGGGCCAGGGCTAGAACCCACCATCCCTCCTGGGCACCTCGTGAGCGGCTGGGCACAGGGAGAGCAAGTAGCAGCTCTGCCCCATGTCTGTGAGTCATATAAGGTGGTTTAGTTTTTTTTATATATATACACATATATAAAGTATATTTTGTAAGCTCTCTACCTTTAAAATACGTTTAATTAGAATAATTTCAATTAAACCATGGTGTGGTTTCTTAGGTTGAGATTTTCATTCCACTTTAATGTTTAACTTAGTCACTTCCCATTTGTTGGATTTCAAGTGCGGCTGAATGTTCAATGGCTCAGGAAAACGTCGCCATAAAGCAGCATCCAGCCTGGGCAGATGCTCTTATCCAGGTACACACTCCGTGAGGTCTTTGATAATTATCGATAAATCGGGTAGTAGATAAATAGTCATGTCAGGAGAGGAAGGAAATGTGGACGGTATGCAGGGGCGACGCTTTCAACTTGTCACTAGGAGGAAAAAGTAAAGACAGAGCTGTCCTCTTTGTCAGCAGCAGAAAGTATGTGGGAGAAAACTAACTCCAGGCAAGGGGATGTGTCAGGAAGATGGATTACCCCAGGAAGCCGGGACTGCTCTCCCAGTGGGCAGTAGCCCACTTGGATATAATCTGCCAGCTGCCTGTCTTCTCGAGCGTGTGTCTGTTGTTCTCCTCCTTTGTGCTGCCAACAAGGCTGGGCTGTGTAGATTTAGTGCAGTCACTGACCCTTCCAAAAAGCTAAAAACCTAGAGGGGAGGGAAAGTTGTTTGCAATGAGTGAATATTCTTCCACTCAGAGCTCCCAGCAGCTGTCTGAGACAACGGCCCTGTGGGGGGGAAAACCTCCTTAAATGAGCACCTCATTAGAGAATGGTCCAGTTTAGTGAATAAAAGTCTGATTACATACCCAGAGGTGAGCCATAATGAGATTTAGAGTAACTAAGTGAAGCAATCGGCTGTACTTTGTATCTAGACTTTCATCTGAGCCTTTCAAATTGGTGTCTGAAATAGAAAATGTTTCTGAGAAAACCATAGCTTGGTTTGAAAATATTTAAGGTTTTTTTCACCAAAAGTAATTTATCTTTGATTTATGGGTAATTGATTTGAAGAAGCCTAGGGTGGGCATTGCCACCTCAGATACCCACTAAATTCAGATTCAGTGTCATCTGAATCTGGGTTTTCAGATACCAAAACTAGGTACTTCTCAGCCTCTGTTGAAGGGTGAGTGACTCATAATGAAACCCCTCTGTCACAGAAGTCACAAGTTTTTTCTTGTCAAGGGTTCTAGCCCAGTTGTCTCAGTTTCCCTGACTGAAACACTGGTGGTGAAATTTGAAGCCATTGTTATTAAATTTACTTCAGGAACATGAGAACATGAAGCCACCACATGAATAAGCTACACAATGCAATATCTGAATATCAAAGTCTCCAATATTGCTGATCACCTTCTAGTTTTGTTTGTACTTTTTAATCCTTCATGGGAGCTCCAACGTTGCTGGAGCCCATTTCACTACAAGCTCACTACAAGTTCACTGACTCTGAGAATCTTTGGATATCTGCTTATTAGAAGAATTATTATTCTAGTTCATTTACTTCATGCATCCAACATATTTACAATTGTCTTCCCTGCCTCTTATTTTTCCCCCAAATAGGGTGGGCAAGATATTGATGCTTAGAGAAAATTCTTTCCTCTAATGCACAAGACTGGATTTGCAAAAGTGCCATTGCAGGGGCCAGACACAGTACAGTGGGTAGAACACTTGCCTTGCATGTGGCTGACCTGGGTTCTATCCCTGGAATCTAATATGGTCACTAAGCACCACCAGGAGTAGTTCCTGAGTGCAGAACTAGGAGTAACTCTAAATATCTTCAGGTGAGGCCCCAAACAAACAAGCAATCAAACAAACAGACAATATACTGCCATTGTATCACTGTATCACTATCTTCCCATTCATCATTGATTTGCTCGAGCGGGCACCAGTTACAAACATCTCTATATTACCTGTCTCATGCAAGTAGAGCCCAAGGACACCTGCTTGCTCCAGGAACATAAAGAGCCTCAAACCATTCCATTAGGTCATGGGAATGAGGTCTATAATTATTACTGGTATCTGGCATATCAAATACGACACGGGTAGCTTTCCAGGCTCTGCCGTGCAGGTAGCATACTCTTGTAGTCATCTCAAAATCCAGCATTTATTGATGGACCGCGCGGTCGCTTGCGCCGGGCCGGGCTGTGATAGGCTGGTCTGCTGGGTGGAGTTCTGACGAGGGGGAAGTCCAGATGTGGAAAATGGAGGTCCTCATGGAGTGGGGGGGTCATCTGGCTTGTTGTGAGGCTCTGCTGGGGTTTGGGCCAGGGCTAGAACCTGCCATCCCTCCCGGGCGCCTCATGAGCAGCTGGGCACAGTGAGAGCCAGTAGCAGCTCTGCCCCATGTCTGTCTCACTGCCATTGTACTTGCTAGAAATGTGACCTCTTAGAGTTATTCAATATTTCTCTGTCTCAGTTTGTTTTCCAAAAATGGGGACACCTTTTCGATTTATTTGTTTAATTTTGGGGTCTTGGTGATGTTCAGGGCTTGCGCCTGCATTTGTTCTCTGGGATTACTCCTGACAAGCTCATACTATATGAGTTGTCAAGGACCGAACCCAGTTTAACACCTTGCAAGACAAATACCCTGTCTGCTATACTATCTCTCTGGCCCCATTGCTGCCACCTTTCATCCTTTTGATAGCACATAAATTAAATTCAGGGTGCTGTTTAAAGTCTTCTTAACTACTGTACTGATCGTTTTGCTTATTGAGACATCTGACTTTATTTTACATATTTCTTCACATCATGATAATTCCTTACAAATGATTTATGAAGCGTTTCTCATCCCACAGGAGCATAATAGTATTTGTCTCAAATCAGCATAAGTAGTATTCGTCTCAAATCAGCACACTCAGAAGCAAGTCTAAAGGTTTGTATTTCCTGGATGCTGCCTGATATGCTCTCTTGATGCTTTGTGACTTTTGTTTCCTCATCCTTATATCATCGGGGGAAATACTAGGTGATGTTTTTATCCTGAGGCTAAAGAGATCTCTTTAAAATGACTTTAGGGATATGAATAGAACCATTTCCATTCATTCCCTTAATATGATTACTTTTCAACATGTAAAAGGCGGAGGTAGCATCTGTTGTCATAGGGTTCAGTCAAAGTCAATGTGGGTGCTTATTAGTGTCATGATGATGGGTAGTGACGACAGCTATACAGATAATTGAGGGGGAAAGCTAAGTATACTCTATCTTCCACTCTTATCTCCCTTTTAGGAGTGTTGACTTTAGTATAAAAGTATCCGCTGTCTCAACAGAATAGCTGCTGTTCATCTGTCAGCTCTGTCAGCTCATCAGGAATATCACATGCTAACGTGTTTCTTTAGGCATATTTCCCTCACACTAACTGTAACTATCATGCTATATAAATCTAAATCAGTGCTGGGGGATTAGTTGATTAAATAGTCAATATGTTTTGACTTTTCTACTAGTTTATCAAATAAAAGAAGAACATCTCTGTTCTGTCACTTACTGGTAGCACTTTAGCTTGTCTTAGAAGCATGCCTTGATGTGAACAGATAAACCAAGTTTAAAGTGTAAGTTCATAGACATTTGCTTTATGAAATGGTAGTTTGTTTTCATTTGGGGAACTAAAATTGTTATTCTACTGCGAAGCTAAAAGCTAAACCAACTTTAAACTGATAGTGGTAAAATGTGTGTGGGGGAGTGATGAGAGGAAAGGAGAGATTTCAACTGTTACATACAAAAAAGAAACAGATATTGATTAGATACTTCTTCACTGCTCTCTGCAAAGGACATAGACATCCAAGGAAATAGTTGGAAAGAAAAAAGAACAATGAAGGCATTTTATATGTTATGAATTGAACTGAAAAACAGAATATGTAGTAATTTGTCTCTGGTACCGAAGCAGGGATACCAGCTTGGGGGTGTCTAGCATTGATATTTTGTCCATCTTACTATGATCCTGAAATAAGCAAAATTCTAGATTTGCTTCCCAGGTTTCTCTGTTCATTCCAATCTTTTACTCTAGTTTTGCATTATAAAAGTATGTAAAGGCCACCATCAAGACACAAAATATTAGATTCATAAGTTGATACACAGTGAATGTTGTTAAATCTTGAAATTATATTAAAGGATTTTATTCTTAAAACTTTGAAAATTTGTATCAGTTACCCAGTCTCAAGCCAAGCATAATATGGATATTAAGGTGCTTGCCTTGCATACTTGCTAACTCTCGTTCAAATCTGTGCACTGCAGATGGTCTTTTGAGAATGCCTAGAGTTATCTCTAAACACAGAGCAGGAGTAAACCCTTAGCACCACCAGGTGTAGTTTCCCTGTTCCACCACCACCTCACCTTACACGGCCTCTAGTAGACTTATATTTTTGAATGCTATAGAAAGATACTTTCTATTTTTAGATGTTGGACCTCTCAATGGTATCTTAAAGTGTATCTCCAACAAGTCCCTTATATGTTACTCACTTTCTGGGACATCTGCTTTCTTATTCAATAAAATTTTAGAGCACAATATCATACTGGGATTCCATTCAGTTAAGATGACAGCTACAATAAGCTGCATATATGTGAAGTGCTGATAAAGTTAATCAGATCTAATGCTTCAGGGAATAGGTTTATTGCATATGATGGTCAGAAAGGGTTTTCTCAACCAACATCCTACAAAAATACCAGCAAAGGTCAGGTTCTAACTTTGTGCTGCTTTGGAGCTTTCTCTTAACCATTCAGCATGTACAAGACATAGAACCTTAACCTATCACATAACATGCCATATGTCCTGTTTGTCATACATGGATGAGTACTTTATATTCAGCAAAATCAATACTTTAACAGTTCATAATTTATTTGGATAACTGCTATAATGATTCACTAAAGGCAAACAACTTAAAAACCTTTTTCTATTTCCTTCAGAGATCTCAAAGTACCTTCCCTAAATGAATTCACTAATTCTCATGAATATTCTGTCATATAAGTTGTGTTAAATTCATTTGAAAGAAAACACCAGGTCAGTCAGTTTTACAAATTAGTGTTTTTATAGTGCTGTTTTCTTAGCAACATAACAGTCTTTATTTCCTTGAAATCTCCTTAACAAATTGACTTTAAAGAGCCTTATTCTTTTTTTTTTCTTTTTTAAAGTATTTTATTATACCACCGTGAGATATACAATTACAAAATATACAATTAAAAAGTTTATATTTGGGTTTTGGTCATAAAGTTTTCCAGCACCCATCCGCCACCAGTGCCCATCTCCCACCACCAACGTCCCGGTTCCCTCCCCCTCCCCAGTCCACCTCCATGGCAGGTTCTTTATTTCTTTCCCTTTCTCTATCTTTCAAAGAACCTTATTCTTGTTTTTTTTTTTTTTTTTTGCCTTTTTTGGGTCACACCTGGCGACGCTCAGGGGTTACTCCTGGCTCTGCACTCAGGAATTACTCCTGGCGGTGCTCGGGGGACCATATGGGATGCCGGGATTCAACCTGGGCCGGCAAGGCCGGCCGCGTGCAAGGCAAACGCCCTACCCGCTGGGCTATCGCTCCGGCCCGAACCTTATTCTTGATAGATATTTTTCCCTGCTACCTCACTCTATACACATCTCTCTGAAAGCATATGTGGTAAGAGCACATTATGTATAAGGTTCTAAATATAGGATGAAAAGTTGGACAAGGGTCACAGAGGGGGTGAGCAGAAAATTCTCTCAAATTTACTCTGGTGTTACTCAAACTGCCTAAATAGACCAGCAAGTTCTCTCTTTAGTCACTGTTCTTTTCATACTGTCTACATCATCAAATCATCTGAGCTTTGACATATATAAGTCTCATTTGGTTCATGATTCATTCTTAATATCCTGTAATGGAATCCAGTTAGTTCAATATGCTTTAGACAGAAATGCTTATGTTCTACTTTCAAAACCTTCTGGAATATTTATTTATTTCCCAAACTAGAACAGTCAAGAAATTTCTACTCTACTATAACACGAATATGTGTATGTTTTAAATGTGTGTATACCCATACACAATAACAGGGAAGATTTTATAGGAGATAAGATTTATATTTACACAGCAGGCCCATGCTGGCCCAGGTTCGATCCCCCGGCATCCCATATGGTCCCCGAGCACTGCCAGGAGTAATTCCTGAGTGCAGAGCCTGGAGTAACCCTCGGGCGTGACCCAAAAAAGAATCAAAATAAATGATTTAAATTTGACGATATTTTCTAGGTAAATTGTAGAGACAAGACAAACGAGTGTGGGGAGAAATGATGAGGAATCTTAATTAAGAGAATTAAATGTTTATTTCACTTGCTTGATCTGTCTTTATTGATAATTGGGGACATCATGCCAAAGGATATCTAAGCTCGTTGCTATTAGATTTAATGAAAGTCTTGACATCAATAAATAAAAATTGTTCGTATAAAAGGTGTTAAATCTTAAGCATTTCTTTGGACAATGTTTAGGTCATAAAGGGCTACCTCTGGGTGAGAATAGAACCTCCTAGTTTGGTGTTGAAAGAATGTCTGTTATGATACCTAAGTCAAATTATGATCACTGGAACCACGTCATTAGTATGACTTTGACTTTACATAAAGTATCTAGTAAGATGACGACCTTACAAAGAAAAATGTCACTAAACTATTTCCCTAAATGTCTATATTCCCTTAAAAGTTAGCACAGTAGTAATATTCTGAATAAATGCATGGAAGATATTCAATGGAGAACATATATAAAACCTTTGTTACGGGTCTTAAACCTTTGTGAATTTTGGACTACCGGGCCCTTAATGAGTAAAGATTAAGCTAATTGTACACTACTGGCCTTTTCCTCTGACGACTTGGTAGAATCCTTGGCTGCCCTTTTGAGTGTGCTTGTCATTGTGCTTCCCCTATATCAATCTCATAAAATATTCTTTTCTTAAAGCCTGACATATTGATATCATCCTACCACAGATAAAACACAGAGCAATGTGATATGGCAGGTGATGGAATTATTTGAGATGCAGAGAAATCTCTGCTGATGCTTAAGACTGGTGCAATATTAAACACATTACTTTCTCTGACAGGCATTTTTATTACAACCCAGGCAGGTGGAGAATCTAAAAGTGAAACCTTATTTTGTCCAACTGGGCCTATGCAATAAAATTTAAATGCATTTTTTATATATATTCTTTTCTCTATATGTAGTTAACTTTACAAAACCCACAGCCCCTTGTTTTCCCAAAATTGAATTTACCTGGATAAACAATATAAAGTGCAGAAAACTTATAATAAATATGGTCACCTCTTATCTGGCCAGTATTCTTCTATTGTGCTATCATGTGGGTAGATTTGGAGAATCATTCTGAGATGGGACAAGACAAAAATAGTGTTGTAAAATTCAGGAAAGAACTCCATGAGAAGTTTAATTCGTATTTCCTAATCAATTCACTCATATCATGGTCTTATCAGAAAGCACATTGTATGGTAGGTCATTATATGAAAAAACATGATTATAAAAATAGTAACAACAGCAATATTTATTCTACACTAGGATTCTCATTAGGTTTATTTCTTGTGCTGGAAACTTTTAGATATTTTACATACATATTTAAAACTAAGTCCTTATGACAATCTTTTGAGTTTTAATTTCTGATTTTAAATTGTTTTTTAGTTGAGGGAAATAAGGCTCGCAAAAGGATGGGGTTTGTCCATAGTAAGACGATCACATGTAGTGATCAAGTCCAGGTCTAACCTTCCCCAGTGTTTAAGCTTTGGACTGATTCAGAATTCTATAACCATACGAATAGGAAAGGGTCAGGTCCTAGAAGATCAGCTAGAGGTAGGTGTCAGGTGTCTCAGAAGAACAAGTGCATGAATTGCACTTGTGGAGTGACCTTGCTCCACACTGACCTAAATCTAGAGTAAAGTTTACTAGCTCTGTTGACAAACAGATGCAATGTCCTTAATATCCCAATAAAATTAAAATGTTCTTTAGTTTTATGTTTACCCTCCTTCAATTTTTTGAAAAATATTTTATTATACCACCAAGAGATATACAATTACAAAGATGTTTATGTTTGGGTTTCGGTCATACAATGTTCCAGCACCCATCCCTCCACCAGTGCTCATTTCCCACCACCAATGTCCCCAATTCCCCTCCCTCCCCTAGCCTGCCACTATGGCAAGTTCTTTATCTCTCTCTCTCTCTCTCTCTCTCTCTCTCTCTCTCGTTCAATCTTTTAAGGAAGAATCAGACATCTCTCATTCAATACTTATGAGGCAATAATCTTTCTAGAGGGTGAGGTTTGGGCCACAACCAGAGATGCTCAGTAGTTACTTCTGATTCCTCCCTCAGGAACTACTCCTAGAAGTGCTCAGGGAACTATATGGGATGCTGATAATCAAACCTGGGACATTCACGTGCAAAGCAAGCTTCCTAAGAGCTGTACTATGTCTCCAGGCCTTTGAGACAAATGATTAAAGGGGAAAGTCTTGTTGGTTTCACCAGGTAGATAGAACAAAGAAAAGTGTTACCTATATGTGTATCTATAAATGTACTACCTATATCCTTATGCAGTATCTGCTTGCTGGTGACAGAGGAATTAAAAAATTTATTATACCACCGTGAGACATACAGTTACAAAGGTGTTCATAATTGGTTCTTGGTAATACAGTATTCTAGCACCCATCCCTCCACCAGTGCCCCATTTCCACCACCAATGCTACCCCACCCTCCCACCCACCCCCCAGGCTGCCTCAATAACAGGGAGCCCAGTTTCTCCTCTCTTTCTCTCTCTCTGTCTCTGCATCTCTCTTCCTCTTGATAGGGGAATTTTTCCAAGAACAACTTGTTCATTAATTAGCTACTTTATCCAATGGGAAAATAACAACAGAGACTATTTTATTAGCAATAGACCTGCCAGTACCATTGGGAATTATACTATTAATTTGTTGAATCTTTATATCTCTTTACTCCCATAATTTATTGAGAGACAAAAAGGGTAGATATTATAATTGTTTTTGAAACATTTCATTAAATAACTTTCACTCACATGAGTCAACATCTGTATGTACTCCATGAAATTCACCAGAATGAGAGAGACTCTTAGTTAACATTAATATCACACAATTTGACATTTTTATAAACATTTTCAACCTGAAGCTGAAATATTAGTCTTTTCTGAGTTGCAGATGAGCAAAAAATGGCACAGTGTATCCATGCATTAATCTGATATATATTTCAGATAAAAAATTTTATATGTAATATATATAAACACATATATTTAATATATATACACATATCTCTTTAAAGAATGGGATCCAATATAAAAATTTATATTATTTACTTAAGGATGCCATATACTAAAAACAATGATCTGTCTATAATATGATTTGTTAAGTATGGTGATAGAAGTATAGGAGAGAGCATGGTATCAGATCAGATGAACTGCTGGCCCGTTGGGCTTGGCAGACCGCTAGTGTAGGCTTTATCACCTTAATATAATATTAACTTAGAGTATGATATACACAAAAGTAATATTCATTGTTGCTTTTATTGGAAGTTTAAACAACTGTTGAAACATAGCAAGCAGTTTATAGTATGGCTAACTTTCAATCAAAACAAAAGGGGAAGATGTAGGTATAAAAGCAGAGAGTTGGGTGAGTCTTCCGATGAGGCCCTTGCAAGAAAGAGGCATTCCCAGGACCCCACTCCTCTCTGAGTGGGCCTATGAGTTTCACCCTCTGGGAAAATACAAGCATGCTGCTCCTTTGCTAGTTACCCATTATCACTAGTTATACATTATGCATAGCACAGTGCCTTAAGCTCTCCTCTGCCTACCCATTCTTTGTCTAGTTTAAGCATTTAGCATTAACCTTCCTCTTTATGCTTGTGTGCCAGGAATGTGCTGGCAGAGGGCTATGTGAAACCTCCCACGTACTGGGGTCTGCACTCCTGGCTTCTTTGTCATTTGTAAGTGAGTCATTCTGTACTTATATGTAAATAAAAGGAGATCATATTCTGCCACTTGGGGCCACCCAAGCCAGGAAAAGAGCCGTGGTCCTCCGTGCTAATTCCGTTCTATTCACGCCTCATTTGAGCTTCCCATCGACAGAATATTCACACAAATCCATAAATTTATGTGTTATACTGAATTCCGAGTGCTTTGCACGCACTGCTGAAATTCTAGCCTTTGAACAAGCTGATGGATATGTACTATTGTACCCTTTTATACACTCTTTAAAGTCAAGCCTCTGTCCTACTGCTTTAGAGCTCAACTCTTAATAAATATACTGCATTGTTGTCTACTTCGTTTATCACTGGGAACATCACCAGCCGTCGCTACTTTCACTTCTTCCATACTGTCATCACTGATGTGCGTCAGCAACGTACTTGGTTCTCATCTTGGCAAATTTTCCTTATGAAGCTGAAAGTTAATGATTAGGGTAGAAAATTAATTTGAATAATCAATCTTTGATGTGATGGACCAGTTAAAATATCTAGGAATTTGGGTTCCTTTCAATATATCTATCCAGTGTTAGGTATTATTTACTTCACACTACTTCAAAATGTGACTGTATTATTTAGATAACATATAACCATAGCCGAAGCCCCCTCAATTCTGTCTCAAACTTGTCCGGAAGTAAAACACTTTGCCAATTTCGTGCTTTTCGGAAGACAAGTATTTTCTTTAATATTCTAGCACATTTATCTCATTAATCTGCTAAAGTCTTATGAAAATTCTAAGAAGTAAAATTCAGTCTAATAACGCCTGAATATAACTTATCTTGAACGCTACAAATTTGGCATATTGGGAGGAGGTGACAAGGTTAGGTAGATTTATTAGCATCCTGTGAGGAAATTTCCCATGAGCAGTAGCAGTTTGTCAAAAAAAATTCAGTGTAATAGATGGGTGGGAGCAAAGTTGGACTAATTCTTAGCAGATCTGCCCCTGGCACTGTTCACACCTTTCCTTTTGAGACAACAAAATGTACTGAGCAGGAGCTCATTAAAAAGACCTTTCTTGTAAACACATTCTTCGCTCTGGGTTTTTCCTTGCTTTCATTCAATTATTTTAGTTACTTGAGAATATACAAGCGCATATTGGAAGCACTGCTGAATAAGCAATGATTTTTACTCATTTCTATGTATCCTTTAACTCTCCATGGAAATCTTATACGCCAGGGAATAAGGATTAACAAGAAGCTGATATTTGTTTTGAATTCACTCTGCTGTTAGTAAAGGATTAGGGATTTCAAACACTGGGTATAAAAGCCATCAAGAATAAAGTCACTTGGGTTCCAGTGTCAAGAGCTTGCTAGCTCTTTTGCCCTGGTCCAATTATTTAAACTTGCTGAGCTTTAGATTCCTTAGTTGAAAGATGAAGTTAATGATACCTGTCCTGCATGGTTCCTAATAAATATTAAATGAAATGAAAAATGTCACAGTAATTTGACCTGAGCATCTTTCAATTTCTAGTTCAAGCACAACCTTCCCTGATAAACTTTTTCAATACATCTAAGAAATAACAGAACCATTTATTTACAAGTTACATGTTTATACACACTACCCAGAATATGTTGTATGATTTCAGACATTGATTCTCAGAATCTGGAGAAAATCGAAGAGACATATAGGGAGGAAAGAATGAATGAGTATCCATGTCACTAACCATAGTCGAGATTTCAATTATTTTGAAACTTCATATTCTTTAAGAAGCAAATAGCCCACATTCAATATTATTATGTTTATGATTATTTTTGTTTTACAGTGATACTTAGCAATGCTCTGGGGCTACTTCTGATAAGGTGCTTAGAGGTTACCCCTGAAGGTATTCGAAGGACCGTGCAGTGCAGGAATCAGACCAATGGCCCCCTATGTAAAGGATACCCCAAGCCTTTTGCGTTATTTCCCTGGACCCCTACCTCTACTTTGATAACTAACTATGTTTTTAATATTATTTGTTTACAAAGTGCCTGGCACATAAAAAATTCTTAATAAATAGAATATAATATTATTGATTTTGATATTTTAAGCTGTGTTCTTATTGTATGTTTTCCTAGCACACATTGTTGTCTACATTTCATTTTCTTTATTTTATTTATCATATTATTTTTTTCTAGTTGTCAGTAAAGATATCAGAATCTATAGATTTTCATTACTGGGAATATGCATTCCCAGGAATGTATTTTGTCACTGGGGAATATACGTTTTCTGTTTTTGAAGGAAAAAGGAAGGAGTGGGGGAGGGAAGGAAGGAAAGAAGGAAGGAAGGAAGGAAGGAAGGAAGGAAGGAAGGAAGGAAGGAAGGAAGGAAGGAAGGAAGGAAGGAAGGAAGGAAGAAGGAAGGGAAGGAGGGAGGGAGGAGGAGGAAGGAAGGAGAAGGGAGGGAGGGAGGAGGAGGAAAGGAAGGAAGAAAGGGAGGAGGAGGAGGGGAGGATAGGAAGGAAGGAAGGGAGGGAGGGGGAGGAAGGAAGGAAGGAAGGAAGGGAGGAGGAAGGGAGGAAGGAAGGGAGGAAGGAATGAAGGAAGGTGGGAGGAAGGGAGAAGGAAGGAAGGAAGGAAGGAAGGAAGGAAGGAAGGAGGAGTAAAGAAGGGAGGGGAGGAAGGGAGGAAGGAAGGAAGGAAGGAAGGAAGGAAGGAAGGAGAGAGGAGGGAGGAAAGAAAAGAAGGAAGGAAGGAAGGGAAGGAAGGAAGGAAGGAAGGAAGGAAGGAAGAAGGAAGGAAGGAAGGAAGAAGAAGGGAAGGAAGGAAGGAGGGAGGGAGGGAGGGAGGGAGGAAGGAAGGAAGGAAGGAAAGGAAGGAGGGAGGGAGGGAGGGAGGAAGGAAGGAAGGAAGGAAGGAAGGAAGGAAGGAAGGAAGGAAGGAAGGAAGGAAGGAAGGAAGGAAGGAAGGAAGGAAGGAAGGAAGGAAGGAAGGAAGGAAGGAAGGAAGGAAGGAAGGAAGGAAGGAAGGAAGGAAGGAAGGAAGGAAGAAAGATGTTGATTAAACCCTTTCAAAAGTTTAGTGACAGGAATCAGAGCAAAGCAAGCTAAATGGTAAAGAATTATGGGTGAATGTTGTCTGTCAGCAAGAAAGTCAAGAAATAATTTTGATATAATATTTTAAAATTTACTATGCAATATGAAAATTTTTAGCTCCTCTCGGCAGATTAGAGGACATTTCAAGCCTATATTCTCATGTGTCAAAACTTGCTAGTGATCAGGATTTGGTTTTGAAACATCTTTTCATGGCTGCGCTTCCCTGATATTACCTCTCATTCCACCAACATCAGGGTTGATAGTCAGTTCTAATAGTAACAAGCAAAAATAAAAATGCTTGAATACTAGAATCATTAAATCTAGCTTACATCATGAATTTATATCACCTATGTGAACTCTGGAGTTATGTGTATCTCTCCCAGGCTATGAAGGCAAAGGAAAAGAACTGAGCTAGATGTGTTACTTCATTTTACTTTAACATCGCTTTTCCTTCCGCCTTTTCTGCTTAGCCCCCAACTGCAACCAAAATTCCATGTCATAAGCTACTTTGCTATGAATGGTAGTTGTGTTATCAAAGATTTATGACTAGCAGAAAAAGCTGTTTCAGTTTAGGATGGTTTCTCAATTCTGGCATTACTGTCACTAAATCAAGAAGAAATTTAGGAAAACAAATTTGCAAAGTATCTATTGCCAAATAAACAGGCAGTAATAGAACAATCTGTTCATGTCCCCACTTCACAAGTTCACTTTCTCAGAGCAAATCAAACCCTTCCATCTGTAGAACCTTCACAGAAGGCCTTTTCCTCAGATGAAAGAAAAACAAAGTTCCCTGCACATATTATCCCTGACATAAAATTATCACCTTAATTTTTCTCATTTTAAAATTAAATGTTAATTGTTCTAACTTTTCCCATTTCCATTTAAAATGGAGAAAGGGAAAATCTAGAAAGTTTATTTATTCTTTTCCACTTTCCTTGACATTATCTGCATTTATTTTTCATATTATTTATGTTTTTTTTCCAAATTTTGCTTAGATAAATATATTTTAATTTGCATATGTATTTGCATATATATTGCTCTTCAGGCTTATGTTCTTAACTCAAAAAAGCCTCATTTTTCTTCTATTATTTTGCACTTGAAATGCCTTACATTGTTTAAAAAACATTTTAAATTCACATTTCACCACTTGTCACTCAACTCACTCTCTCCTAGTGTGTAATGTTTTTATTTTTAAGTTGTTTTATTTAGGAAATAGGACAGAGGAAGAGAAGGAGAGTGGTGATGGGTGAGAAGGATAGCAGCAAAGGAAAAGGCATAAATGAGAGAAAGACAGACTCTCGAGAGAGGCAGCATAAAGGAAGAGAGGCTGCACAGGCATCCCAAACTAGCACAGGGTTAGCTTCAGAATGGAGTGCAGCTTGTGATTTTGTTGAATGCTTTACGGCTCAGGATGAACTCGGAGGTGAACGTTATAACATCTCCATATGATCCAGCTCCTTTCTCCACTAAAAAAACCATCCAGATGGCCCTTTATCAGCCTCAGTTGAAAGACAATTGTTTTATGACTCATAAGAATCATCATAATGGAGTTTTTTCAGCAACATTCATTATATTCTCCACCCATTTTCAAGCTGTAATGAAGAACACACCAACACACCATTACTCACATGGCGCCCACCTCCCATCATCCTCCTATTATATTATTCCTTGCTTTTTTAAGTTTAGGTAATTTAATTTTAATACTGTTGATGGTATCTCACCTCCCCTCTACCAAGGTGTCTCTTCCCTCCACCACTTCCGCACAGACCCCTCCACTTCCACATCCTATCCCCCACCTCGGTAACCTCTGGTCGGCCAATATTCAGGTTATGCTGAATTTGGACAATTATTATTTTCTGCTCAACTTATGACTGACTTAGCATCATCAGACCCACTAGTTCCATCCACATAGTGGCATATTAAATAATTTCATGTTTTCTTATAGTTCAATGGTATTCATTATGTATATACAGCACAGTTTTTTTTTAATCTGGTTATCTTGTCTTGGACACTCATGTTGTTTCTAGATTTGGGTTGTGAATAATGCTACAATAAACATAGAATCACAGTGTCTTTTCTAAAAGAAATTTTGGTACTCTGGGTATATGCTGAGAAGAGGAATTACTAGATCACATGGAAGCTCAGTTCTGGGACTTTTTCCCTTATTTTTGAGGAGGGTCCATATTGTTTTCCATAGATGCTGACCCAATCAATATTCCCATAGCTGTGCATAAGGAGGTTCTGTTTCCCTTCACCATATCAACACAGATTGTGTTCTCTTATATTTGTGCCAGTATCATTGGTGTGACTGCTATCTTGTTGCTTGTCTTGCATTTTCCTGGTGATAAGTGACAGAGAGCAATTTTTATACTTGTATGTATTCCTTAAGTGTCTGTTCATATTTTTCAATGGGTTTATTTGTTTGTCTTTTCTTTTATTTCTTTTAGTTTGTTTTGGTTTAGTTTTACAAGTACTTTTTACACCTTAGATATGAAACATTTGTAAGATTAGTGGTGAGAAAATATTTTCTCCCAGTCTGTCAGGTATCTTTTATTGTGGTCATTGTTTTTATTTATCTTTATAATGAGATACAAAATTACAAAGTTGTTCATCATTGGATTTCAGTCATATTATGTTCCAATACTATTCCTTCACATACCATCACCAGTATCACATATCCATCACCTCTCCTTCCTCCCCCTTGTTTCTTTATCAATGAAGAAACCTTGTCATTTTATGCCACCTCATTTGTTTTCCTTTGTTTCCTTTGCTTGGCATTGAGATATCTCTATTGAAAATGCCTATAGATTTAGTGCCTCTAGATTCAATGGCATTAAGAGCTCTGCCTATGTTTTCCTCAATACAAGTTACGCATGTAGGTCACGTATATCAGATTCTTTAATTCATTTTGAATTCACTTTTTGTGAATGGAATAAGACAGGGGTCTAAGTTCATTCCCCTATGTTTTTGTCTTTGAAATGTCCTTCCGATTGAGCCATAATTGTCAATGATCCTATCTTTTACCACTGATGACTCTCAAACTGTCATGAAGCATTACTTGCTCAATATTGAATTGTTAATGCATTGTAGTTTCTGGCATGTAGTAGGTGTTTGGAACTGTTGATTAGCCAAAGAGAGCACAAATGAAAACATAAGTGGGAGAGAAATGAACAAAGTGATACTTTCCAAGATAAGAAGGGCAACAAGATCTAGCAAAGAATTTAAGAATGAAAAAATGTGGGAAGTTTTCATTATCTCAGTGTCTGAAAAGTGAAGGGAGAGAAGCAGATTATAAAGCATCTTGCCAGCTATAGTCCTGTGAGAGAGACCAGTCAGTTATCACTTTGGACCTAGATAAAACAAGGCAGTTGCTGGCACAGTTGTGACCTGTCAGTAAAGTAACTGCACAAATTATGAAATAAATGCCCAAATATCTCTTTATTGGACACTTCCCTGGTCAAATACACCAATGACAAGAAATAAGACTGCCATGGTTTGTGACATATAGACACCAACCTCTTTAGTGTGCCGGAGAAGAGAAGTGAAGAGATCCTGAAAGGAGAACCCTGCAGTAACATGACCACGCCTAGTAGTGGGCAGGAATCTTTAACTTTAAACTAGTTTTGTTAACTTTGAGCAAAAATAAATGACTGTGCACATTTAGCAAACTATCTATATTATCATTTTGGGGGCTGAAATTTCTGACTAATGAAAAGTGGTGAATAGGCTCAACCTAATGACTAATCGATATGTAGAGTTGCTGACTCACTCTTCTGTGAAGGCTACCAGCTGTGGCTAATAAAGGAACCAATGAATATGACTTCTTCCTTCCTAGGAAGCTATTCCATTATCACTGAAACAGAAAGTTGTTTTGTTTAAAAACAAAATAGATAAATTATAAATTCATGGTAGAAATATTGATAATGGTATCAATATCAATATTTCTATACACATAGAGAAATTATGAATAATGGTAGAAATAGTGATAGAATTATTTTTTAGTTTGTTTCCCACAATACTCAGGGAGATACCCAAGTGTCCCTCTGGAGAAGCTACTGATGAACTAGGGATTAAACCTGGACTTTCTGTATGAAAACCAAGTGCACTGTATATTTGCCGATATATTCCCTGATCTTTATTTTCTGAGATCTTTCTTGGGGACAAGGTATGGTGCAGCGCATCTGGAGATGCTTGGGAGCTACTTCTAGCTCTGTGATCTGGGCCATGGTAGGCTGTACTCGACTTTGTCAAAGAACTTTGTAGAGCTGGGAATCAAGAGAAAATTCCTGTACTCTCTCTGGTTCCCAAATTTTAGAGAATTTTAACAAAACGTTGGCAGCTTGAGATATTTGCTGAAGAATGAATCAGACTCATAGACAAAATTGAAGAAATACGAATGAGTAGGAAATTGGGAAAATAAAAAGTAAGTTTTTCTAAACCACAAGATTAATGAAAATACTAGCCAGATAAATATTGTAAGAACTCTGCCCCTCAAAGAAGAAAAGATGGAAAAAACACTAATATTTCTTCAGTCCCTTCAATATGTCCAGAGTTTTCACAAGCACTCAGAAGGAAATTCCCAATAATTTGTGTAGCTTTTACAAGTCACTGTAGAGGATATCATGTACTTTTTACAAGGAAAAATAGAAAAGACTTAGAATATCTATAGAATGCCTTGGTAAGCAGCAAAACCAGCAATTACTCTTTTGTTTCCCTTCCAATTCCAAATTAGAATTTTATGTCATTTTCATTTTTTTCTTTTGGGTCTCACCTTGCTGTGGTTGGGGGGTTACCCCTGACTCTCTGTAGTCATTTCAAGCTGAGAGGGTAGAATATGATTCTGGAGATTGAACCTTGAGCCTCCCACAAGCAAAGTATATATTTAGCCATTGTTATTGCTTAGGCCTCCCTAAAAGCATCTACTGTTGGGGACAACCCAGATATTAATAGACACTTAGTCCAAAACAGAACATAAATGTGCTATCATAGAAGTAAAATTAAATAGGGAATCTAGGGAACACATGAAAAGCAAATTCTTAGCATAGATATCTGGTACAGTCTCTTAGAGGTCTTATTATTTAAGACCTTTATCAACAGGTGCTTGCAGATTGTTGACTTTTCTTTTTAATTAAGTTGGAAACTTTTCATTATGAATTAAAAATGAGGATATTTAAAATCTCAATTTGACCACATGTAAAACAATTTAAAAGCCTTTACATGTGTATTTAGAAAAAAAAGCTTTCTTTTTTGCCTTTATCTAAAAATGTGTTTGTCGTTACCGAAAAGATACCCCTTTAGGTAAAAAATAATAAAAACCCTATGTTGCATAAATAATGCAGATAGCTCTAGTTATCTGGTCAATGGGCAAAAAGGAAGCACTTAAAGTCTTCAACTCTAATCTTTTGAATCTTTTGTTCATTTCTTATTGCTGGAATTTCATATTTTTTTCTCCTTGTTGATAACTAAACTGGATCATGGTAAAGCCCCACCCTGCTCAGCTCGGGGAGTGGACAAATTCTCAACTGTTGGATCAGCTGCTTCTGATTATTTGCCATCATGTGGTTTAGGGTTTTCCTGGTCATCTGCCTTGATAATTGAAGCTGTGGTGGTACCACAATTAAGGTGGCTGCTAACCTTGGGTCTCATCTCCTGGATTTTCTTTAACTCTTTGTTGATGTCCTCTCTAGACTGTCTTTGGTGAGGAGGGCCTTTGTGGTATAGTGGTCTATCACCTCGATACATATCTGCCTCAACGGTCTACTCTGTTATCCTGCACCTGGTTGTCAGCATTGTCCATCATTTCTCCCTGTACAGGTGGGTTAGAATTTTGTGGTCGATGCCCCTAGGGTCTCTACATGTAGCAAGATAGACCAGTTGCCTGCGGTAGAGGTGCTGGGCATGGCCTTCAGCAGCATCTTCCGATCCCTTATTCTTTCCTTCATTTCACCATATTCTATCATATTATATAATTCTGCTTGTAATTGCATGGAGGACCCTGCAAAATGGATAGTATCTATAATGGTTACGATTTACTGCATATGTACTGCCTTGCACTGGAACTCCACCAAGGGTCTGTTACATTTGCTGTCTCTGCATCTTTTTTCTCCTCAACAACATCAAACTCCATAGTCTTTCCATCTCCTGCACTGCAAAAGCACATCTTGGGAGTTATTCTTTGTGGCAATTTGGTGTACAACACACCTTCCTTGGGGTGATTTCTGTTAATAAAACCACATCCATTCCTTATATTGAGCCATTTTACTGTTCTCATAATCTTCTCGATTACCTTTTGTCCTTGCTAGCAGGGTGTGGGGGCTAGGCTTTAGCTAGTCCTAAAGAAATTTTCAACCATCTGTCTAACTCCATTCAATGTAGTTTAAAGGAAAGAAACATTTTATATATCTTGGAGGATAACTTTCACTTGACACAATGTCAGTCAAATGAGAAGTTCCAGTACCCTACTAATAATGAAGATGGTGAATGACATAATAGAACACTTAAGGAAGTAATGATCTATTCAAGTGCTGATAGTGAGTAAGAAGGGAGGGTTATAGTTAAGACTGCAGCTTAAGTGATAGGAAAAAGCTTAGCTCATAGCAATTTTAATACTATAATGCAGCACAGGATCTTTCCACTTGCAATAAGTAATCACTGATGGATTTTGGCCAAGGGCAGAAATTATGTGAATTGTGCATTAGAAAGATTTCTCGAGGGACATACTGAAACAGGACTCATTCAAGTGTAGTTGGAAATTAAGAATCATGTCAGTCTCCTAACGTATTTACTCAAGACGGTTTTGAGGAGCTGTATAAGATAATGTGTAGGGCAATGGAATACTGGAGAGCTATTAGGAAAAACGAAGTTATGAAATTTGCCTATATATTGATGGATATGGAGAGGATCATGCTGAGTGAAATTAGCCAGAGGGAAAAGGACAGATATGGAATGACTGCATTTATTTGTGGGATATAAAAAAAATAGCATGATACCAATATACAAGACCAGACAAAACATGGATCAGGAGGTCTTGTGAGCAGGTGGAACCTTCTGCAAATGTGTATGAGTCAGAGGTTAGGTAAGACAGAGAAAGGAACAGCACATTAATACTTATTGTAAATGATAATACCAGCCTAGAAGTGATATTGAAATTAGACAAAAGGATATGCAAAAAGGATATACATGATAACTAAATGTATGTATTGCAAGCCACAATGTGTAAGAGAAAGGGGAGAGAGAGAGAGAGAAAGAGAGAGAGAAGTGAAAAGTGCCTGCCATAGATGCAGGATGGGGGAGGGAGGAATCAGGGGACTTTGGTGGTGGATAATGGGCACTGGTGGAGGGATAGGTATGGGAACACAGTATGACTAAAACCCAAATATGAGCATTTTTGTAATTGTATATCTCACAGTGGTATAATAAAAAATAAAAAGGATAATGCATAAGAGATGGAAAGAAAAGAAAAAATGAGTGATGTTGGGAAGATATTCATTTCAGAATTTTAAACAGAGGTAAGGGAGACCATTTGGACTTTGTCATTTAAAATCTGAATAAATAGAAACATTTATCTGACATTGATAAATTCAAGGAACCCAATATGTTTGGTGCAAATTGGGGGTATGGAACTAATGATGAATGGGGAAATTGGATCATCTTTAGGAAGAGAATGAACAGATATGAAAATCTCAATTATTGTAGGAGATTAGAAATATGGGGCTACTGAGTTATGCAGTTGAGTTGGTGGTGGTAAGTGGTAGAAGGGCTAGATTACTTGGGGAGAGAGACAGGTACACAGGTAATGGTGTGGTGTTCAAATTAAGTCCATGAGAAACCATTATTAACAGTATTGTATCACACTGTATCACACTGTCTTGCTGTTCATCATTGATTGGCTCGAGTGGGCACCAGTAAAATCTCCATAATTGCTGTCTCATGCTAGTAGAGCCCAAGGGCACCTGCTTGCTCCAGGAACATAAAGAGCCTCAAACCATTCCATCAGGTCATGGGAATGAGGTCTGTAGTTGTTACTGGTATTTGGCATATCAAATACAACACAGGTAGATTGCCAGGCTCTGCCGTGCGGATAACATACACTTGTAGTGATCTCTAAATCCAGCAATATTGATGAACTGCGCAGCTGCAAGCGCCCGCGCTAGCCAGACTGTGATAGGCTGGTCTGCTGGGTAGAGTTCTGACGAGAGGCAAGTCCAGATGTGGAAAATGAAGGCCTTCATGGAGTGGTGGGTCGTCTGGCTTGATGCAAGGCTCTACTGGGGTGGCGGGCCAGAGCTAGAACCTGCCATCCCTCCTGGGCGCCTCGTGAGCGGCTAGGCACAGGGAGAACCTGTAGCGGCTCTGCCCCATGTCTGTGAGTCTCTGGATCAGCATACCTGGGCCATATTTAAAAAAGACTACTGCAGGGTGGATCTTGATGAGCCGGGCTCTGATAGGCTGGTCTGCTGGGTGGAGTTCTGACGAGGGGGAAGTCTGGATGTGGAAAATGGATGCCCCTCATGATGTGTGTGTGTGGTGGGGGTCATCTTGCTTGTTGCAAGGCTCTGCTGGGGTGGCGGGTCAGAGCTAGAACCCGCCACCCTTCCTGGGCACCTGTGAGCGGCTGGGCACAGGGAGAGCCAGTAGCAGCTCTGCCCCATGTCTGTGAGTCTCTGGATCAGCATACCTGAGCCAGATTTAAAAAAAGACTGCTGCAGGGTGGATCTCAATGAGCCAGACTGTGATAGACTGGTCTGCGGGATGGAGTTCTGACGAGAGAGAAGTCCGGATATGGAAAATGGAGGCCCTCATGGAGTGGGGCATCGTCTGGCTTGCTGCAAGGCTCTGCTGGGTTGGCGGGCCAGGGCTAGAACCCGCCATCCCTCCTGGGTGCCTCGTGAGCGGCTGGGCACAAGGAGAGCCAGTAGCAGCTTTTGCCCCATGTCTGTGAATCTCTGGATCAGCATACCTGAGCGGATTTAAAAAAGATTGCTTAAGGGTGGATCTCAATGAGCCTGGCTGTGATAGGCTGGTATGCTGGGTGGAGTTCTGATGAGAGAGAAATCCTGATGTGGAAAATTGAGGCCCTCATGGAGTGAGGATTCGTCTGACTTGATGCAAGGCTCTGCTGGGGTGGCAGGCCAGGGCTAAAACTCGCCATCTTTCCTGGGCGCCTCGTGAGTGGCTGGGCACAGGGAAAGCCAGTAGCAGCTCTGCCCCATGTCTATGAGTATTGTAAACCTAAACTAAATAAATGAAGTCCTCTAGTCATGGGAGCTGAATATGTGAGACAATTTATAGGAGTTTCTCATAGTGAAAATACTTTAATAGAGCATTGGGTGGGGGAACACAAAATTAAATGATATGTAATGGAAAACTAAATAAGTTTGAGGATGAGAAGTAGTCATTTTTATTATAGTACTGTCCTATTTTAGTACTCTTATCTGAAATTATTAATGTTATATAGACAATTCCTTTCACCAAAAACAATCATCCTTCTAATAAAGGCCAATTACATAACCTAAAGTATGAACCAGCAGAACCTCACAACAAGCCAGACAACCCCCTCTATGCCATGGGGGCCGCCATTTTCCACAGCCGGACTTTGCTCTCATCACAATTCCACCCAGCAGACCAGACTATCACAGCCCGGATCATCGACACCCACCCTGCAGCAATTTTTTTTTTTCAATCCGACCCAGGGTTGCTGAACCAGAGACTCTCAGACATGGGGCAGAGCTGCTACTTGTTCTCCCTGTGCCCAGCCACTGATGAGGTGCCCGGGAGGCATGGCAGGTTCTAGCCCTGGACTGCCACCCCAGCAGAGCCTCATAACAAGCCATTCGACTCCCCTTATGCCTTGGGGGCAGCCATTTTCCATATCCAGACTTCCTTCGTCACAACTCCACCCAGCGGATCAGACTATTACAGCCTGGCTAGCGGCCTCTAGCGGCCGTGCAGTTCATCAATAATTGCTTTATTTAGAGGTGACTACAAGAGTATGCCACCCGCACAGCAAGCCTGGCAAGCTGCTCATGTTGTATTTGATATTCCAAATACCAGTAACATTTATATTAGGTCATTTCCATGACCTAATATAATGGTTTGAGGCGCTTTATGTTTCTGGAGCAAGCGGTTGCCTTTGGGTTCTACTAAAATATATATATTATATATCTTCCATATAGCCTGAGACAGGACATATGGAGATATTACTAGTGCCCGCTCTAGCAAATAGATGATGAATGGGAAGATAGTGATAGTGATAGTCAAAGTATGAACCATGGAGCATGCTTACTAGAGTGAGTAAATCAGATGCTGCAATCTCTTCAAAGAAGTTTCTCTGATTCAAAGGTGATTGGTTGAAGGTTTATGCATAATAATGTAGAAATTGAGCTTATCTTCCAGGATCTTAATAAAGGAACTTTTCTTAGGAGGCAAACTTTCTGAATTATCAAGCTTAGAAAAAATTTTTTTTAGTATTGGACTTTATTTATTGGGCAAAGTCCACATGTAACTGGACGCACCTAGTTTAGACAAATGGTAAACCAACTTGAGTTTCACTCTGGCTTTTGAGTGCAGATTTTTTTGGGAAAATATTCACTCTGAGATACACTCCTCAAACAACTCAAGTATAAGCCACAAAAATCCCTCTCCCATGGTTAGAACAGAAATTATAGTTCTGGAATTTTCAGGCATATCTCTCAGATTCTGCCAAACTGGATTTGGACAGTTAAAATCTCAAGAGAGACTTAATATAAGCAGAGATGAAAAAATTAAATGTATCTAATTATAAAATTACTAAAAGTAAATATGACAGATGATCTTATAAGCTTGGACTAGAAAGGCCATTAATTTTTTAAAATATTTTATTATACCACTGTGAGATATACAATTACAAAGATGTTCATGTTTGGGTTTCGGTCATACAGTGTTCCAGCACCCATCCCTCCAGCAGTGCCCATTTCCCACCACCAATGTCCCTGATTCCCTCTCCCCTACCCTAACCTGACTCTATGACAGGTTATTTATCTCCTTTCTCTTTTTCTCTTTCTCTCTTTCTCTCTTTCTTCTCTTACACATTGTGGATTGCAATACATACATTTAGACGTTATCATCTGTATGTTTTTGCCTGTATTCAATGCTCAGTTCTAGGCTGGTACTATCACTTTCGACAATTATTTGCATACTGTTCCCTTTCTGTCTTACCTAACCTCTGATTCCTACACGTTTGTGGTAGATTCCACCTCTGACAAGAACTCTTGACCCATGTTTTGCCTGACTTTGGATATTGGTATCATAATATATATTATATAGAATATATAAACCCTGGCAAGCTGCTTGTGTCGTATTTGATATGCCAAATACCAGTAACATTTATATTAGGTCATTCCCATGACCTAATATAATGGTTTGTGGCTCTTTATGTTCCTGGAGCAAGCGGATGCCTTTGGGTTCTACTAGCATGAGACAGGACATATGGAGATATTACTGGTGCCCGCTCTAGCAAATAGATGATCAACGGGAAGATAGTGATAGTGATATATTTTGTCATGCAAATAAATATAGTCATTTTATATCTGTCTTTTTCCTTCTGGCTAATTTCCCTCAACATGATCCTCTCCATGTCCATCCATTTATAGGCAAATTTCATAACTTCATTTTTCCTTACAACTGCATAGTATTCCATTGTGTATCACGTACCACAGTTTCTTTATCCAGTCATAAATTCTAGGGCACTCTGGTTGTTTCAAGATTCTGTCTATTGTGAATAGTGCTGCTATGAAAAAAAAGTGCAGATGGTGTTTCTGCTATATGTTTTTGGCTTCCCAGGGTATATTCCCAAGAGTAGTATGGCTGGGTCAAATGGGAGCTCAATTTCTAGTCTTTGGAGGAATGTCCATATTGTTTTCCAGAAAGGCTGTACCAGTCATAATTTCCACCAGCAATGGATGAGTGTCCCTTTATCCCTGCATCCACGCCTCAAGCTTAGAAATTCTATTAACTTTATTTGTTTTTCTTCTTATCTATTTCTGTCACGTTTTTTGTTAATTACCATGGATTTTTATATGAAAAATAAAGCTTCAGCTCCATCTTATTTCTGTGAGAACTTAGAGTTTATGCCTTACTTCCTCCCATCACAGTAATTGTTTAAGCTGTTAGAAAATGACCTTTTTTAGCTTGTTTTCCTTAATCAAATTGAAGACTAGATATTAAACTAAGAAATGTACATAGAAACAGAATATGTATATATGAATATCTGTGTGCACATATATATGTGCATTTGTTTGGAGGAAATAGGGAATAGTGAGATAGTGAGGTTGGGGAATGACCAGATATGCCTCCTTAGAAATGATGTCAGAGAGCTGACAGATCTTCAGAGATAATTAGAATGTCTGAGAACCATATATTCCTCTGCAAACCCTAGGTGCAGTCTGATGGTGCTCCCAAAGTGCTCCTGGTCTTTGTCAGAGATAGATTATGAATGTCCGTGCTGCTGTAACACTGCAAGAAAAATAAAAAGAAAATTGCAGAGCACACAGTGTTGCCCCAAGAATAAAGAGAATAGTTTGAATACTCTAGTTCATTCTATGTAGAAAAAAAATTACTTCCAGCCATCTGTTATCTATTTAAACAAAGAAGAACAATTAGCCTCATGTAATGGGTAAAATCATCTCATTTGCATGAACTATTTTGTTTTCACTGTTTGGGTCATACCTGGCAATGCTTAGGGGATATTCCTGGCTCTATACTCAGAATTACTCCCTGCCAGTGCTCATGGAACCATATAGGAAGTTGGGGACCCACCCACTGTGCTATTGCTCCAGACTCAATAACTGTTACTAAAAGAGATACTTAGAGACTTTTCCCAGAGAAGTTTGAATACTGAAAAGGAATATTTCACTTCCCTTACTCTCTTCTAGAGACTCAAGAAGAAATAATGGAGACAATGATTGTTTTCTCTGTTTTTTTTTTTTTTTTTTTTGCTTCTTGGGGCACATCTGGCAATGCTCAGGGGTTACTCCTGGCTCTGCACTCAGTAATTACTCCTGGTGGTGCTCAGGGGACCATATGGGATGCCGGGGATCGAACCTGGGCTGGCATGAGTCGGCAGCCGTGTGCAAGGCAAACGTTCTACCCACTGGACTATATCACTCTGGCCCTGTTTTCTCTGTTTTTCTTATAGGAGCTTTGCTCATTTTCCCATCCCTTTCCTTCCCCTTGGCAAACTTTTTTCTAAACTACAATTTCCTCCTTTATACAATAAGTATAATTTCAGTCATTTTAAGTTGTTGTCAGTATTATATAATACAAGGTCAAAAACATAATAACTGACAGCAAAAATGAATGGTAATTATTATTATGGTAAATAGCTTTATCAAATATTTAAGAATAATTTTCTCCAACATGTTATATTGTCCAGGGACACCGCCGGGTCCCCAACAGTACCAGGAAGCGGAGTTCCCTCGAAGCCGGCAAGGAATGGATGAAGACTCAGGAATCTGATGCAGTTTTAAAGGCTTTACTTATCACAGGTTCAGACATACAAGTCAGCAATAGAAAAAAACTCTGTGCTTAAGATTCCCAGCTAAAACCCCAGCCACATGTAGGCCAAGATGGCGGCCACCACGTTTTAAGGCCCTGTAGAGAGGAGACAAAGATAAGACTCCAAAGAAGAATGCGAGCCACAAAAGAGAGCCCCAAAAGAGAGAGCACGAGAGAGGAAGCAGGCTGGTTTTATACCCTGCAACTCAGACCTCCTACTATAATGGGAAGCAGGAAGGGTCAAATACCCTCAGGTAATTTCTCCCAGCACCTCACCTAGGCCCTTTTATATGCTAATGTTTTGAGCCAAGATCTGCCTGGAAAAGCCTTTATAGGGTAGAGAAGGGGGTTTCTGAGATGACATGCCTCTGTACCAAAGCCTATACTAATGCCAGTTAAATATTTCTCCAAGCCTTCACAAGAGTCTCCTTACTTCATGGTAGTTTTGTATTTTAGTTGCCTTTGAGTTATCAGGGAGTCATGCTTGCTTGCTTGGGGGCAAACAGCATTTCTCTCTGGTCTAATTACTTAGCAATCCAACGTGGCCGGGCAAATATGCTGGTAAGATCTAGCTAGTCCCACAATGATTGTGGTAGCATGAGAGAATATTTATACCAGTCAGTACAGAATACATGGTCAGATAAACTGCCACATTTAAACTACCCCCCTATCTACAAAGTGATCTGCAGAAGGAAATCTAGGACAGATGCAGAGGCTTTTAGGTTTCCTGCAACATTATATAGTAAGATCATGTACACTGAATAGGACAATAACCACAGTAACTGAAGACCAATAAGATAATAATTAATAGAAGCCTGACATATATTCTTTTTTTCTACTTTTTTAAAAATTTATTTTATTAAAGTAATCATTTATAGTTAATTAGGTTTCAGATATACAATATGAATAAGATTCCTTTAAATTTTATTTACTTATTCTGGGCGGAGCGATAGCCCAGCAGGTAGGGCGTTTGCCTTGCAGCGGCCGGCCTGTGCCGGCCGGGTTCAATCCTCGGCATCCCATATGGTCCCCGAGCACCACCAGGAGTAATTCCTGAGGGCAGAGCCAGGAGAAACCCCTGAGCATTGCCAGGTGTGACCCAAAAAAGCAAAAAAAAAAAATTTATTTACTTATTCTTAGTTGGATATTTGCATTCAATTTTTTTAAATTTAATATTTTATTATACCACCATGTTATATACAATTACATAGATGTTCATAGTTGGGTTATGTCTTACAGTGTTCCAGCACCCATCCCTCCATCAGTGCCCATTTCTCACAACCAATGTCCCTGATTCCTTCCCCACCCCAGCCTGCCTCTATGGAAGGATTATTTTCTCTTCCTCTTTCTCTATTTCTCTTCTCTCTTCCTTCCCTTACACATTGTGGATTGTAATAATACATTTACAGGTTATCATGTGTATCTTTTTGCCTGTATTTAATGCTCAGTTTTAGGTTGGTATTAGCACTTTCAACAATTTTTAGCACTCTGTTCCCTTTTCTGTCTTACCTAACCTCTGACTCCCACAAGTTTGTGTAATTTTCACCTTTGACAAGACCTCCTGATCCATGTTTTGCCTGACCTTGGATATTGGTATAATAATATGTATATATACTTATGACATGCAAATAAATGCAGTCATTCTATATCTGTCTTTTTTCCTGCTGGCAAATTTCACTCCTCATGATCCTCTCCATGTCCATCCATTTATAGGTAAATTTCATGACTTCATTTTTTCCTAACAGCTGCAATAGTATTCCATTGTGTAGATGTACCTGGCAAATTTTCTAAGGAGACAGATTTAATATCTCTGAAGACAAGCTCACTACCAGTGCTACCTTTTATTGGTATTCTCTGTTTTTTAATCATGGGAGGATTTGTCAGATTTCCAGAATTGTTAGCTTTTGGAATTGAGGGTCGAATATTTGCCATAGGGAGTCTGGGAGCACAAAACTAGATAGCCTACAATAATTCTCTACCCATTCCTGGAAAAGGAGAAGGAAAATTTTATCTCAGGATTGGTTGAATGTTAATACCTTGTTTACTCATATTGAATATAGCCTTGTGGTGTCTATTCAATACTCTCCGTTCCCTCCATTCTTCCTCCCATCGTCTCCTCCTGTCCTATCCCCTCACTCCTTCCACTCCTTACTTCCCTCTTCCTTCCCCTCATTCTTACTTTCCTCTCCCATTTCTTCCCTTAGCCCCCTTCCTTCTCTTTCCCTTCTCATATTCTCTCTTCCTCTCTTTGTCTTTCTCACACACAAGTGTACACACATACATAAACAACCCTCCCGAAGAACCATTCAGCTACCTCAAAGAATTTTTACCAGGCATTGTAAATTAAATCATATAAAATACTGTAAGATACTATGATCTGTTCCAATTAAAGGTAAAATTCTCAAATCCTGTAGTTGTTTTCATTACCACTATCCCTAATAATAATTGTTGTTGCCATTAGCCAACATTGAGTATTATCACTTTCTGTGATAACACTTGTCAAGCTGTTAGCAACTATGCAGAACTTCCAGATCTTGCAGTAAAGTTACCAACATCATTTCCTGTGGTAGAGCGCCCCCTAGCACCTTCACACACCTCAGTTTATTTTGCTCTTCAAAGACCGTTAAGAATAGTTAAATATCTGGGGCAGCATTTTCATTTTTCCATTTAGGAATCTAGATTATTTACGAAGAGTAAAAATGTTCAATATTGGCCTCCCTAAATTTCTTCTTAATTCACATAAGCTGAAATAGACAACGAGGAGAGTTTTTTGAACAGCTTAATCTGCCAGAAGCAAAGCAGGTGGCTTTCTCTCAGGTCTCAATTAAATTTAAAACTCTCATTAATTTTGTCAACTTAACTTACTCTCTTAATCTGCTAACGATCTTCCTTTGGAAGAATGGAACTTAAGGAGAGTTGGTTAGCTAACATTTTCATGTGTGTGTGTGTGTGCTGTAGCGTGTGTGTGTGTAAGAGGAGAAAAGAAACAGAATTTAACTAGAGAAAGCAAGTTTATGGGTTCACTTCTTAGTTTATCCCTGAAATGAAGAGATGGTGTTGGCTGCTGTCTTGTTTGTATTTAACTTTAACAGCCCACCTTGGCATTAGATCAAAGTTCTGGGTCTTCTTTTGAATGATTTTGCATGTCTTGGAAAAAGGTGACAGGCTCGTGTAGCAGAACATAAGAGCGTATTGCTTAAACCTCTTTCCGTCGGCAGGGAGGGTGAGGGGGAGGTGTGAGATATTTTAAAAATAAGACATGCTGCTAAATTCCCTGCCAACCTCCGTTCATGCTGAGTGGAGTGTAAGTAACAAGTATCAGATAGTTCCTCCAGATGTCAGCTATTTAAAGCAGCAAGGGCTAGTTCTGTGGACAGCTACTGTCTGATCCCTGGTCACAGTAACATAGGGGTGAAGGTCATGATGACTATGAAAAGTGGATGTTTGCTTCAAAGAAGCTTCTATCAACAACAAAGGCAAGTAGAAATATGATTGCATGTATAGGATATAAGAAAAACAGAATGGAGAAGAAATGACCTAATTACTCAGTAAGGTCCTTGTATCATTTATAGTACAAATCACAAAAAGATTTTGAAATGTACGAAACATGAGTAACATCTACAGCTCTAGGCCCTGGTAAACCCATCACATTGTCCTGAGAAACTGACCTTTAGGCTAATTAATTTTACAATTAAATCAAGGAAATAATATATTCAATTTAAAACAGGTCTCTATTGATTTGCTGAAAGTAGGAAGACTAAGATTAGTCATGGTAATTATTTTTGTAATGTTTGAATCCTAGAAGTGAAGGTAATCTCATTGGTGAAGATAACTTGACCTAATGTAGTAGGATTTTGCATCAGTATTTGGCAAGGCCAGCTTCTCATGTCGGTAATTCCCATAGCATTGGTGTCTTAATCTTTATGATAGAGAAAGCCTTTCCTCTTTCTACCAGATCATTTGCTGTTTTCTTAACACATTCATGCTTACAACTCTCTACGGAAGGCCAAAAATCTTTTTCAAGCAATCTGTTCTTTAGTTTCTGCAAATTCAGGTCTGATTCCTCTTATACTTCAAATTTAAACTATTACTTCAGTGAGGAGGGCCAAAAGATGTCGCATAATAATCTCTGAGAGTTATTCAAGTTTTATTTTTTGTGTCTGGATGTGAAGTAAGAGAATTTTCAGCCCTTGACTCAGTGTTTTTTTTAACAGACTTAACTATTTCTTCCTTATTAGTTGAAGAGAACATTAGGTTCAACTCATTTTACTGTATTTTGTGATTCATACACCCCAACAAATACCCTCAGTTCAGGAAGGAAGCCAGGAGATTGAAAAAAGAAGCCATGTGATTAAGTGAAAGAGTCAATTCTAGAAAAGAAAGTTTAATCTTCTTTTTTCCTTCAGTGCCTGTCCTCTATTTCCACTATAAGGAATAACATGGGATGGAGATGTTTTGCTTATGGTCAGACACTGTGTGACATATGTTATTCATACAAACTGACGTAGAGAAACACTGTGATACTTTGTGCTTATTTGCTTTCCTTGATCTTTATTTTCTGATTCTTCTATGTTATCCCTCTTTTGCCTCATTTGCAGAAGAGGCAAAGTGACAAATAATCACAACTGGTGTAGTCACCCTGTGTCTCCTTGTAAAATTTTTCCACTTTCCAATCTTTAGTCAGTCCCTTGGTAGGGAGAGAAAGACTGAGCTTAAGTATATGATGTTAAATTAGCAACACTGTGTCAAAAAAAAAAGCCAACCTTCTTATCAACTGCTTACAGTGATGGGAGAAGGGAAGGGATGTTGGCTTTTCTTCTAATTGTTGCCTTCCAAGCATTGTTTCTACTTTCTTGGTCACATTGTCTCACAGACAACTTATGTCTTTCAAATGTAGATTTTTTTTCAGTACTCAGCAGTTACAACTTTGCTGTTCTTTTTTAAAGACTTCTCTGCAAGAAACATCGAGTTATGCTTTATGGTTTCTCATTGATATTTATACTTACTTTTCCTTCCTTAAATATGAATCATAATATTTAGTGAAAAATGTGTCCAAAATTGATAATCTGGGTTCTTCTGGGTGGACTAATAAAGTATAAAGTATATTACAAGTATAGGTTGAAGCCTGGTAGGAGAGTCCATTTTAATTGACTGATAATTTTTACCTTCCACCTTTACTTGCCATGGCATACAGTAGCAGAGGTAAGATACTGATAAATTTGAACTGTAAAATGACATTGAGAATGGGTTGATCTACAGTCTCCTCAAGTTTGCAACTATTTTAATTTCAGACTTTTAAAATATTTTATTATATTGAGATATATTTGCCTCTATCGCATTAAGTTACCCCATTCATGTTTGTAATAAATACCCACTATATATTTAAATAAGATATGTATCTCAGTATATTTAATAAGGGTATAGCCAAAGTTAATGGATGTAGGAATGAAAATTGAACAAAAAGACAAGTTTTAAAGTCCAGCAGGTAGAAAGAATTGCGTGTCACAGAACTCTGTGAAATTACAGTGATTAATACAAATTAAAATAGCAAAATAAACTCACCCCCACTTAAAGCCCACAGAACTAGGCTAAACCAGAAAACAGAGTCTTCTGTTTGAAGAACACTTTGACAATTTACTCACCCCCACCCCCACAGCCACCCTCAACATAGGTGTATATTGTCTCTGCATGATTTAGAATCTGCTGCTATTCTGCATTTCTCAGTTTGGGGGCTGAATTCCTCAGCATCCTTACCACATTGCAAAAAATAGAAAGCCCGATATCATAGTCATACCACTACCCCACATTACGCCTACAGTGTAACAGAGGAGCAGGTGGGCCTCCTTTTCAAGAGGGTTATATTCCAAAAGTTACTTTATGAATTCTCAGAGCTCTGAGAATGTTTTCCCCAAAAGATACAATATATTTTATTTTCAGAACTCAAATAGCTCCTAACCTAGACTATTTCCAATATCCTAGTCTCTACTATAGCCAAGAACTTGGCCACATAGGAAACATTTTCTAAAGGGTTATATATTTTGAACTTTTGCTAAAGATGCCTGTGACACATTTCTTACCACTGTAGTCCATTTAATAATGGGCTCTGGGCTATACACCTGTGCATTGTTTTCAGAGATGCCAGTTTGGGTAGCTCTTGTATTGTGCAGGTAAACGAAGACAGCAGTCAGAAGAGACTCCAGCTGGAAATTGTATAGGGAAGTTTAGGTTAGATATCCTTGGATATAATAAAGATAACCATTAGATAGAATTGGGGGAAATTGGCATAGTGAATATGGGAGATAAAAAAGAATGGGGCAGAATGTGAAAGAGTGGTCTTGTAATAACGAGAAGCAGGACATATTTTAGTTCAGTTCTTTTGTTGAGTACCCAATTTTATACATGCCAGGGAAGCGAATGAAGCTTCATGAGTTAGAAATGTATAATGGGCAGTGGAGATGAGATTGATATCTGTGCAGAAAACATTCTTGTACAGTCCCAACCAAAATATTCATTAAGAGTTCAGACAGGATGCATTTGGCTCATCACTGGAATAGCTAATCTCTCTCCATGGGAGAGGTAGAGGTAGCAGGAGAAGCACAGTATGGAGAAAAGTAGGGTAAGATCAAAGTGCTGAGATGGAAGTTGTAGAAAAATGGGAGAAATGATGACATACTAATAAAGAAGAGGTATAGAAGGAATGGGAAGTCCAGTTTAACTTTTGGAATGGATCTTCTCTCACCCATACATCTTCCTTGAGACTAAGTGCAAATTGTAGATACACTAAATGAGCAAATTGAAGATGGCAAATATTTCTGAGCAGACAGTATGCATCCTTGAATATCTAGCAGTTGGGGCCAAGTAACTGATTTCCCCCTCCTTCTTGCCTCTTTTCTTTATCCAACTGCTATTTGGTTCATTATGCAAGTCTTAGGTGCAGAGAAGGAAATAATAAGAAGAGAAACATAATTTGGAGTTCACATTATGTCTTAGCGTATCCAAAACACCAGTAATACCTATCCAGAAGAGCTCTTAAGAAAAAATGGGCAAGACCTGAAATTTACTTCATATGAAATTTGTAGCTTTCAAGACTGGTTTAATCTGTATGGCATGAAATAATTATGACCCTCATTCTTTGGGGGTATTTCTTCCACAAACTTTCCTCAAAAAGAATAAGTGAAATTGTCCAGTTCTCTATAGCTCCCTATACTCTGATTGTTATGCTAAGGGTGCTCTCTGATCTCTGAAATTTGACACCTGGGCTAAGAGAAAGAGGAGGGTTGGAGAGAAGGAGGAGAAGGAAGGAGGGACAAAGAGAGGGAGGCGTGAAGAGAAAGATTAATAGTATTTGCAACTGTTTGCCAAAGGTATAAGTTCTGTACTAAAAACTGAAATGTCCATGTCTGTTTCAGAAATTAGGAGTAAGGACAAATAAAAACAAGTGAACATGTTTTAATCATCCAAGAACATTTGAATTGGAACCTGGGGAAAGAGACAGAGAGATCTCTGCATTTCAGAGATAGCAAGTAGCTATTGACATTCACAGTATCTTGGAGAAAGTGGATAGTTCTTAGGTAAAGGAACAAGGTAATGAGGGAGGTGGTTGATTCTAAGACCTCATTTTCTCTGTGAACCCTCTGTCTTGATGTTTGCTGAAAATCCGATGTTCTAGACCTTAGCAATGCACTTTCTTTGTCTGTTTGACTTTGGTCTGATGGGCAGCTACAGAACAGATGGAGTTTCAATCACTCACTTCCCCTTGAACATTCCAAAGTAGGAAACCAGGGATATAGAATAAAATGTATAATAAGTTAGAAGCTATACTTTAGAATCTTAAACAATAACTTTTAATAGCATCTTATTACTTACATATATAGAAACTTTAATATTGTCAAACAAAAATCTATCACAGTAATATAACAAGTTAGATGAGTATTGGTAGAAGTTAACAAAATGGACCAGAGTATAACAGGGAAGGTGTTTTCCTTGCACACAATAGGCCCTGGTTTGACCCCCGCATTGGATATGGCCCCTGAGCACTTCTAGGAGTGCTCCCTCAGAAGAGAGCCAGAAATAAGTCTGAGCACCACTGGTTGTGGCCCCCAAAGCAAAAACAAAACAAAAGAAGTGCTGCTAAGGAAATATGCTAAACTTTATAAACCTTTGCACTCTGTGGGTATTTCGGTCACTAATAACTAGAATAAGCAGGAACATAAGGCCTTTGTATTCCTTCCTTGCTTATATCTACCTTTTCTCCTGTCCTCACCTTTGTCTTTTTGCCCACATAGTCCTGCTGTTTCTTCCTATTCCTAGAAAACTCCAGAATTACTGGATTCATGTTCTACCCTGTGACCTCATGTAATGTTACATATATCCCCACCTCCAAATACAATCACACTGTGGTTTAGGACTTCAGTAGATCAATTCTGGAGGGAATGCATTAGGCTCATTGAAAACCCCAAACTGACCAACACAGTACAGAGAATAATAAATAATGGTTTTATAATCAGAAGTATCAAAAGATGGTTCACATCTCCATACACAAATAAAATAAAAATTAGAATATGTGGGGTTTCAATGCAGATGTTTAGAACTGATAACCATGGACTTTTTGTTCACTTCTGGGTCACAACTGGCAGTGCTTAGGGGCATATGTAGTGCTGGGGATTGAATACAGGTCAGCCACATGCATGGCAAAATTTACTTATTGTGCCATCTTTCCAGCCCTATATTGTTCTATTCCTATTAAAGCTTTTATAAAGGGGTTAGTAGATTGGTTATTTCAGTAAACTATTTAATATTGGTCATAACCCATTCTAAGAGGGAAGAAGTTAGCTAGAAATATAAATAATAACCTATAAATATTTTTGGTTTTGTTTTCTTTGGCCCATTCATGTACTCATATTTGTATGACGTAAATCAAGCAACCAAAAGTTTCTTCCACATCTGGTATGTCATGGTGGGGGCAGTTGGGGTTACTATTTCTGTAATTCCTAATTTTTCTTCAACTGTAGTGGGAGAGCGGAGGCTGAGGAGAAAAAGGCCAAGAGTCTCTTGTAGTTTTTAAAAGTAATGATTTTTCCTCCAGTGCCACATTTAGTAACCACCATCCTCTGAGTAACTCCCAAAGCAACAACCATTCTACACCTCACCCCCAAGTCCCCTAGTCCCCGCAAGAGCTAAATAAGAGAGATGTTCAAGGAGGAAAAATGTTTAAAAAGTCCTGGGTGATGTCATTTCTAAAATTCCATCATGACTCTTAGTAGAGTTAATCCTGTGTGTTAGTTAGGATTACAGACTTTGCAAAGGCAAATAGCACCACCCCATAGCACGCTGTGCTTCAGTCTGTCGCAGTTTGGATTCACTGACCTTTCCCTGTTCATCTGTACACCAACATAGTAGACATTTTAGGAAATTACATCACCGAGCATGATGCACTTCCCAGTGATGCTGCTACTCTCCCACACAGACTCGCTGCCTGGGGTGAGATGGTTTTCCCTCTACATGAACTGGGCTAAGATACATGTTGCTGAAGCCTTCTACTTTCTGTTCTTATTACCACTCCTTTGTAAATTATCTTTTGGATTATTTGGGGATACACAGAAAATACTTGGCATATGCATTTATTTTCTTAAATGTAAATATGTGGGTGATTTGACCAAGTCAGGCAGGGAAATTTCAGGGAAAATATATGATGGGTACTATCATTCCAGAAGATATTTTTATTTGAAAAATGTGTAGCTAATGAGTCTCAGTTTCTGTTATAAAAATTTAGATTAACAAAAATAATCGTCTGGCAATATATGTTAAAGTTTTGAATTAAAATTCAGATATTCTCATTTCTAAGGCAAGGTGAGTAGATCTTTCAACCATATCAGCAAGCCATTCAAAATCATAGATATGTGATTAATCCCTCCTTTATAAGTTTAAAACACGGTTTAGGGAATAAATATATAGCCTTATGTCTAATATTATTTTTAAATCGCTCTGATTTTTCTCATAGTCTTAATTTTTTGAATAACTTTTGGTCTTACTTTTCTTGTATGGCTTAAAAATCAACTCGCTCTCATCATTTATGTCAATGGTGTCATTTATTCCAAGTTATCTTTAGAATACTGTTTCTAGGATTTTCACTCAGTGAAGATAAAAACCAAAGAAAAACAGATGCATTTTTCAGGATTTAGTTTCCATATTGAGAAGCACTTTTAAATATAATACATTTTGCCAAAATTCTGAAGTTTGGAGTAAAGATTTGTAAGCTTAAAAAATGGAAATTGTGTCTGTCTTTGGAATAGTAATGAAAATGGTGTAAAGGTTCTTGGAAATAACTACATGAGAAGGAGGCATCCTCTGCAATAAAAATTGGCTCTATAAGAACATAGTAATTAATATATTTATTAATATTCCATAAGACTTCAACAACTATATGAAAAAGTATAATTTATCTGAAGATGGAATGTTTGCAGATTATCCACTCACTTAATATAACCCTAAATTCCCATATTCAGATTGTGACCACAAACTATTTTTTCTTTTTTTTTTTTTGGGGGTCACACCCAACAATTCTCAGGGGTTTCCTGGCTCTGCACTCAGGAATTACTCCCTGGCGGTGCTCAGGTGACCATATGGGATGCCAGGGGATCGAACCTGGGCCAGCACGGGCCCAGGAAGCATGCAAGGCAAACACCCTACCCGCTGGGCTATCGCCCGGCCCCATACCACAAACTGTTTTTAACTATAAAGTACAAATTGACCAAGCACTACATAATGATTATCTGATAAAATCTCATGAACATAAAATAAAATGTACTTGGCATTATTTAATTCCAATGTAAAATAAAAAGTTGTTGACATAAACTTTTGATTTTTTATATTATACCAAACAGCACAAAGGGTTTGTTCAACAACAAATATGTTTGCTCCTATATTGATGGAACATGGAAAATATTATGTGATACTTTAGTCAAGGAGGAAGATGCAAAATGATCTTTCATATGTACAATATGAAGAAGCAGAGTAAGAGAACAGCAAATGACCAAAACTAACAACAGCTTTGTAATATACATTTCATGGTGGTATAATAAAATTTTTAAATAAACTGGTTTATTTAATGGAACTCTCCTAGGTAGTGAGACTTAGGTGGAACTGATGAGATAGGGATGGTCCTGTAGTGGGGATCAGGGGACAAGGTGGAGGGACACAGACATACTGGCAGTGGGATGTGATGTTGGGACGTTGCATGTTACTTGTTGCTGCTTTGACAGTTTATCTAATTCTGGCATAGTTGGTCACAGAAAATGTATAAAACACAATGGCTTTCCAGGCAGAAACTAGCAACAACAGCCCCCAACAAGGAATAGTTTTGACTTACTTATTAGTATAACATCACCTCTACCCTCCATATCCTTATAAGTTACTTACACTTTAAGAACAAGTTACATAAGTGTGGCCATAGTGTGATAAGAATTCACCCTTAAATGGTCTGCCTTGATAAATATATTTATGTTAACAATTTATTTAAATACAATGTTATTATATTTATTGTTCTGTGGGCTTTCACTGTATCACTGTCTTCCTGTATATCATCGATTTGCTCAAGTGGGTATCAGTAACATCTCAATACATCCTGTCACATGTGAGTTAGCCTAGGGCATCATCCCTCTCCAGGAACATAAAGAGCATCAAACCATTCCATCAGGTCATGGGAATGAGGTCTATAATTGTTACAGGTATTTGGCATGTCAAATATGACACAGGTAGCTTGTCAGGCTCTGCCGTGTGGGTGGGATACTCTAGTAGTCACCTCAAAACTCGAGCAAATATTGATGAACAATTATTGTGGGCTTTACTTAAAGCAAATATCTTGACTTTCTGTCTTAACATTGGTATTCTTGGGTTACTCTATTATGAATTGATGTATACCAGTTAGTTTTCTTACTGAGGGTCCTTTCTTATGAGATGTGAACTATTTAATCTAAAAAAGTGCACAGCAATTAACTTTTTAGAACGTTGTCTTTTTTAGTTCATTATACTACTCTCTCTTTATAGATTCATTAATATATTGTTATTTTAGTCTCATAATTTTTAATTTATTTAGTATCTTCTAAATATTTTTTATCTCTCCTTACTGCATTTTGAAGTTTCCTATTTCTTAGGTCCGATTTTTTAAATCCTCTCTTCTGCTGTATCTACATAATTTATTCTTCAGCTTTAAAAAATATTTCTTGGGGCGGGTGATAGCACAGCAGGTAGGGCATTTGCCTTGCATGTGGCTGACCTGGGTTCGATCCCCAGCATCCCATATGGTCCCCTGAGCACCACAGGAGTAATTCCTGAGTGAAGAGCCAGAAGTAACCCCTGAGTGTCACCAGGTGTGACCCAATTAGCAAAAAAAAACATTCTCTACTATCACACATTTTAAAAATATTTCAGTTTCTTATTAAGTTTTTCATTTACCATATTGCTATCTTTTCTCTGTGATTTTTTAATTAAATTATTTGGTTATGTTTATTATGGAAAATATTTTATGTTATTCTGTTGTCTAATTTTTTTAAAAAAATATTGTTACATTGTGTCAATTAATTCTTTCTCATTGGAAATTATTTTCTTACTGAATATTTATCTTATAAGCATATTTATGTTGTTTCTGTAGAAGCCATGGAAGCATCATTTTAGAGTGATATTCTATATTAATAGTTTACTCCAATGTTGCACTGTAACATTTTTACTAAATACATGATATTCATTCTTTGTATCAGTTTTACTAACTTTCCTCATGTCTCCTTAATATCTAACTATTTTTCTTATCCATACCATCTGCTGAGGTTTAATGACTTTGTCTTGGGTAGAAAGCAGATGACTTCTGCATTTTTATTCAGGGTTTTCAAGAAATGTGTATTTGTTTAAGAGAACACAGGTTTATATATGTGCGGTACACAAGTATTCCCTGAGGGAAGGTAAGGAGCAATAAGCCGAGCACACAACATGCACTCCTCATAGCCAAGAGCTTTGTTCCAATGAAAAAAAATGCCCTCTTATACCACAGAAATAGAAACTGTGTAGGTGTTGCTGGTGGGGAAAATGATATTTAAAATAGAAACATAAAATTGTTAATATATCTAGAGACAACTTGTACAGCATGAAATAATGAAAAATTAAGTTCTAGTGCAACAATTTTAATTTATTGTACAGAACTCTCAGATTCTTCACCTCAGAATATGATATTTTAATAAAAAGAGAGATGTGATGATTTTTGCAGCAGACAGGATTTGGGTTTACACTTCAGAAAAAGAGGTCCAAGATATCACATTCAATAAAATACAGTAAATCCTTGTATCCTGTCTCCTGCCAGTTGCCGGCGGCCCCAGTAACATCCCACCTGTCTCTGCTATTAGAGCCCAGCCGCTCCGAACTAAAAGCCCAATCCATTCGATAGTCTATATTTACTGTTTGGCTATATATCAAATACACACCGCTCTGCCGTGCAGGTAGCTACTCTTGAGCATCTCTAATCCGCATTTGAGAACAGCGCGCTAGGCTGTCGCTGGGTGGAGTTCTGCGGAGAGAACGGAGGTGGAGACGAGGCCCTCATGGGTGGGCGCTCTTTTAGCCCTGTGGGGGTGGCCGGACTAGATCCCACCATCCTCCCGGGCGCCGGGCGCTGGTCCGGGAGTCGCAGCTCTGACCCTCTGCAAAACAGTAAAAATGGCAAACAAATTCAAGGAAACCTTAATCATTGTCAAAGGAAAAATTTGAAGAAGAAAATACAGGTTCTATACTCCATCTTCTTACTTGCTCCAGGGAAACTTTAGTGTCTTAAGAACATCAACTTTATGAACATTTCCTATGATGGAAAGCCTGCTGCCTTGAAAGGACTCCCTAGATTTTTTATTTTCTATTTTTTTCCTGTTTGGGTTACACCCATCATTGCTCAGGAGTTCTGGCTCTGCACTCAGGAGTTACTCTTGGCAATGCTCTGGCATCATATGGAATCTTGGGGACCAAACCCATGTTGCTTATGTGCAAGGTGAATGCCCTACCCAATGTACTATTGCTCTGGGCCCTCCCTTAGAATTTTTATAATGGACTTTGTTGTTTATTTATTTTGGTTTGGGTCCGAACCCAGTTATGCTTAAGAGTTAATCCTGGCTCTGCACTTTGGATTATTCCTAGCAGGGCTCAGAGGATCATGTATAGTGCCAGGTATCACATGTGGGTAGGTCACATGCAAGGCAAATGCATTTTCTGCTGTAATGTTACACCAACCCTCAATGCTGTAGTCTTTAGATATTCTCTGCTTCATTAAAAATGCCTTGGAATTTACCTGACATCTTATCCATCAGTAGCATTAAACTAATGTTCCTGGAATTAATGTTAACTACACAGAGTAATCGTATTTCTGAGTAGAATCTCATTCTCAGTGCTGTCCTCATTACTGTTTCTAGTAGTATAAAGATATCACTGTATATCTGTATCACTGTCTTCCTGTTGTTCATCGATTTACTTGAGTGGGCACCAGTAACATCTCCATATGTCCTGTAGCAAGCAAGTGTAGCTCAAGGGCATCTTCTTGCTCAGGGACAGGAAGAGCCTCAAACTTCTTCAGGTCATGGAATTGAGGTCCATAATTGTTACTAGTTTTGGAATAACAAATGAAACACGGGTAGCTTGCCAGGCTCTGCCGTGTAGGTGGTATACTCTCAGTAGAAGGCTCTCATCTCGAGCATTTACATAAAGATATAAAACAAAGGAAATGAAAATGTTTGAAGTCATGTCTTTTCAGAGGGAGTGGTAAATATTTTGAACTTATGTATTGATTGTTTATTTTGTTTTGGGGTCACACATTCTGTTAGTCAAGGCTTACTCCTGGCTTTATCCTCATGGGTCATCCATGGAAGTGCTGAGGATATCATGGGTTGCCGAGGACTGACCATGGCTGGCATGTTTCCTGCTGTACTACCACTCTGGCCCAGCAACGGAAAACTAAGAAGGGACAAATAGAAAATTAAGAGATAGGAAAGAAATCCGGGTAGCCCCTTTAGATTCCCAAGGCAGAAATATCATGAGTTTTAGCTTACACTCAAAAATGTATCACGAGCAGGCACCAGTAACACCAGTAACATCTCCATATGTCCTGTTTCATGTTAGTAGAGCCCAAGGGCACCTTCTTGCTCCAGGAACATAAAGAGCCTCAAACCATTCCCTCAGGTAATGGGATTGAGGTATAAAATTGTTACTGGTATTTGGCATATCAAATACGACACAGGTAGCTTGCTAGGCTCTGCCGTGCGGTAGAATATTCTTGTAGTCATTCTAAATCCAGCATTTGTTGATGAACCGTGGGGCCTTGCGGGCTGCGCCAGCCAAAATGTGATAGGCTGGTCTGCTGGGTGGAGTTCCGACAAGAGGGAAGTCTGGATGTGGAAAATGGAGGCCCTCATGGAGTGGGGGGTCATCTGGCTTGTTGCAAGGCTCTGCAGGGGTGGTGGGCCAGGGCTAGAAAACACCATCCCTCCAGGGCAACTTATGAGTGGATGGGCACAGGGAGAGCCAGTAGCAGCTCTGCCCCATGTCTGTGAGTCTCTGGAGTCAAAAATGAAAACTTGTAAAAGAAAGTTGGGGTTTTTGCTCTAAAACCTGAGTTGCTTTGTTGTTTTGGAGTTAACTTGACAGATATTTTTCATATGGATCAATTAAGCTATTCCCTTTTCATTTAAATATGGACAAAGAGAATACAATGAGTCGGTAACATGTGAGAGTTGTTTTCCATACAATATCAAGGGAACTTTTAGTTCCCTCATGCCTCTTGAGATTTGTAGCATCAAAGAGAAACAACTCTCTGCAAAGATAACTGATTTCAAGGAGTTGTCTGAAGAATAATTCACTACTACTGCTACTACTAGTAATTTTAGCACTGCTATTATAATACAGTGAATGCTAATAGTAATTATTTTGCTAGTTATGAATAATTAATATAATTATATAATAATTATTGTGCTATACTATTCCTAATAATTTTGTTAGGGATTTTTTTCATCATTTACTATCTTCCATATATGTGCTATATATAATTTATGTATACTAACTTCTTAAATAACCACTATAAACTATTTTTTATAGATTGTGTCATTATTATTTCCATATTATAGTTGAAAAGGATGATATATGAAGAAGCTTATGATTTGTTGCCATATTTACAGCAGTCAATAAATATCAGGATTTTAACCCTGTGTTGGGCACTGGATCTAAATTTCTTTGTATTCTAAGTGCCTCTAAATATTTGATTTATTATTATACAAGAAGGAAAAAATATATTATTGTTCTTGTATAATAATAATACCTAATTTTATTTGAGTCACTAAAACTGAATAAATATTTAATAATGCTTGGACATTTATATCTCTGACACAGATGCAAACTTAGTGTAGGCTAACCTGTTTAAGTGCCCAAATCTCTCTAGATAGAATGAAATATATCAGATTCTTGATTAAAATGATCTGATATGATATGCTCTCATGTTATAATAGTGTCACTTGGGTATTGAAACTGTGCTTTACACAACAGAAGCACTTCCTAGTTTCTTCACTGTATCACTGTCTTCCCGTTCATCATCGATTTGCTCGAGCGGGCCCCAGTAACATCTCCATATGACCTGTCTCATGCTAGTAGAGCCCAAGGCATCTGCTTGCTCCAGGAACATAAAGAGCCTCAATCCATTCTGGAATGAGGTCTATAATTGTTACTGGTATTTGGCATATATATCAAATACAACATGGGTAGCTTGCCAGGCTCTGCCGTGCAGGTAGCATACTCTTGTAGGAATCTCTAAGTCCAGCATTTATAGATGAACCGCGGCCACTTGTGGCCGCGCGAGCTGGGCGCTGATAGGCTGGTCTGCTGGGTGGAGTTCTGATGAGAGAGAAGTCCGGATGTGGAAAATGGAGGCCCTCATGGAGTGGGGGTCGTCTGGCTTGTTTCGAGGCTCTGCTGGGGTGGTGGGCCAGGGCTAGAACCCACCATCCCTCCTGGGCGCCTCGTGAGCTGCTGTTCACAGGGAGAGCCAGTAGCAGCTCTGCCCCATGTCTGCGAGTCTCTTAGTTTCTTACTTATGATAAAATGTGTGAGCCTTTAGAAAAGTATATATCCAGTACCATGGATCAAACCTGAGAAGTTTGAACAATTTCCTAGTGAGATTTTTTTTTTTCAACAACAAACCCCAGATATCCCTATTTCAGCCACAAGGAGGACAAGTGAATAACTATGATGATTTATAAGATAGGTTAAAGGAACAGAAATATTTCACACATTCTTCAAACTATAAAATTAAACAGGATGCCACTGTTCTTTTAAAAAAATTATATAGTCACAGAACTAATGCTTTAAGCCTTATTTATAACTCCCCCTATGGAAAACATAATCAAAATCTACTTTGTTGTAGGATGAATTCCTTATTTAAAAAATCAAATACAGAACTGATGCTTTAAGCTTTATTTGTAAACCCACGATGGAAAATATAATCAAAATCTGCTTTGTTGTAGGATGATTTCCTTAAATGAGTTGAAAGATGAATTATGTATCTACAAATACATAAATGCATGCGTTGACATATAAAACAAAGTTTGACTGTTTTATGGCATTACTGGAAGATAGATAGGTGGATAGAAGGATAGATGGATAGATAGATAGGTAGATAGATAGATAGATAGATAGAGAGAGAGAGACAGATAGACAGACAGACAGACAGACAGAGGACAGACAGGCAGATAGACAGACAGGCAGACAGGCAGGCAGGCAGATAGATAGACTTACCTGCATATCATCATTATTTCTTCAGGGCATTTATATTGTTTCATGTAATGAGATTTTAACTGTTGTTTTCCCTCATCTAAACCTTTTGGAACCCTATGTCAAAAAAGACTGTAAGCATTTCTTGCTCATCATATTTGGGGAAAGAAGAGCCTGACCTAGAGCTGAAGACTCACACAGAATCAGATTGCACTTGTCTTTCCGTGTCTGTGCAGTCATATTAGATGTGCCTGTCACAAACAGCTTGGCAGGTGTTTCCTTTCGGCCTCGAGGTGGAAAGTCAGACTCCACACAAGTGAGAAGAGGCATGTGCCAAGACAAATGAATTGTGAGAGAGCAACGGGGTAACTTCACATTAGCTTCCTCGCACCTGACACGATCAAGTAGTATCACTAAGCTTATTTTAGAAGTTTCAAAAATCCCCCAGACTATTTTTCTAGCTAAAATAAAGAGCAAAATACAACAGAACGATGCTAAGGATGTTCAAATCATGCATTCTTCTAGAGGAGTCCTGAAGAAGGAGAGGTTACGAGGCCAGGGAGGAAATCTATCATGTGAAATTCTGAGCCTACAATAAGAGAGAGAGTGATTATGAGCCACACAAATTCACCTGCAGTTGTTTTCTTTAAAAACTTTATTCCATTCAGAAACTTTAGTTTCTAAAAAGTCTGGTTAGGATTCCATGGGGGTTTATCCATGTGGAGCTAAGCGTGGTTGTTCCTGTGAAATTATTTATACATTTCAACTTGAAATCTGTGGTGAGCATAAATCTATTTTTCTCCTTTCCTATCTAAAATGTGGACTCTCATCTTTATCTCGTAGCTGTGTGTTTCATTCACAGGTGTTTTCACTCTGGGGATCTACAGGAGAAAAGTCAAGAGGAAGGAGGGATGCAGTGGGTGTTAGTAGAAGAGAAGACAGATTTTCTAGTTGCATCTCTAGCTGCAGGCAGTGTTTTGACGCTATCACTGGTGCTACATATTCAAACTATATATTTCATATGTCAACTTACTACAAACTTTAATAGACCTAATCTAATAGAAGAGGAAATAGAATGTTTAAGTGGGACTATGTTTGAAGGGAGGAAGAGATGGGGAGGGTGTGATAACTCACCAGAAAAGCAACTGTATATTCAGTAGGAGACAAACATGCATTTTATTAGGATAACTGTAGCCTATCTCTTTGGAATGGTAGAAGAAAAACAAGCCTGTCTTATATATTTTGGATCTGATACCTCATAGTATCCAACAGGACCCCCAAATGGAATCAGCTGCCTGGAATTCACAGTTACTTCTTTTGGCATTTTGCAAAAATGCAAATAAATAATTTATAAGTATGACAAGTGAAATGAATAGCTCCAGTTGTGACACACCAGCAGTATTTCCAGTTTTCGAGTGCTTTAAGCATTCTCTTCACTGTTCCTTTCCCAAGAATGAATCGAAAGGTCCATCTGAGTGACCACCATATTTCTTGAGACAAAGTAAATAATGATGTATCCAAAACTCTGTCAATTAAAAAAAAGGGGTTAATAGTTAACTCTGGAAATATATGACTTCGATGACCAGTGTTACTAAAACCAAATGCATGTGTAAGAGTGAAATAGTCTTACATGTCAGCATGAGACTCACAATTGATTCTTTGGATCTGGTTATTCAAAGACTATTGGCTGAACTTCTGTTTACTATGTGCTACACTCTATGCACAAAAGAAAGGGACAACCAGTCAATGTGTTAGCTGTTAGGAACTTTACATTATCTCTAAAGGAGACAGATATGAGCAAATACAAAAATGTTCTTTTGAAAATGGAGCGTCTTGTGAAGGAAAGGATATAGGGTAATGGCATAGAGTGTTTTTAAAAATAACAATGGATAAATGTAGATAAGATTCAGAAAGGAGGTGGGTTTGAAATGACCTGGTCATATTAAAATATTTAGGCGATGGATAGTACAGGGGTTATGGTACGCCTTGAGTGGCTGACCCCTGTTCAATCTCTAGTACCACATATGGCAATTAGCATCTCAATTGGGAGAAATCTTTGGGTATCATTGAGTGTTCCCTTCCAAAAGTAGAAGGTCGAAGAAAGAAATGGAGACAGAATGAAAGAAAGATAAAGGGAAGGAAAGAAAGAAAAAGAGCATTCCAGATAATAGGAGCCAGGAAATATAAAGGTCTCAGTGTAGGAAAGAACTCGGTACTTTCAGGAGACAGAAAAAAAGGTCAGGGAAAGATTAGCATAGTAAGAGGTCATATAGGTCTTGGCATCCAGATCCCGTTAAGGAATGATAGAGTTAGAATAAGATCAGAGTGCAGACTGATGATCTAACTAGAGGGCTGAACCCAGAAACAGTCGGGTTGAACGGGAGCTTATCAGGCACCATATGGAAAATACATAGGCTAAGAAGGTTCTTTTTTACTTACAAGACACAAAATTAACCTTCATGGAGCTTTAGTTTATTTTTCTATAGGCTTATAAGTAATGCTAATCTTTGTTCAGTGTTGCCTTTAATAAAAGAGGAAATTAATTTCAATGGAGATTCCATAAACCATGCCTTTCTCTTGCTTGGTGCTCCTGGGCATACATTGCTGGTGTAAGACACCTATTCTGTGGGTCATCACTCCAGGGTGTGTAAGACTTGTCTAAAAGCCAGGTCCATCAGAGCCTCTGCATCCTGAGTCACCCTCACAGCTGAAGAGCCAGTGCAATGGGCTGGATGACTGTGCACCTTTTGCCTCCAGCACCATGGAGGTGGGAGCACAGAGCATGCCCGGTTCAGCACCAAAATAAGATGTCACCTTGATCATTCTGACAGTGGGTTTGAATTCGACTTTGCAGAAGAATAATGTATAGATGTGGCATTGTTATGTGTTAGAAAATTATAAAACCTTACTTGCTTCAATACCTCCTTGGGGTGTCTCCAGGAAGCTAAGAACAGAGAGCTTCTTAATCCCTGCTATCTTCGGGAGCTTTTAAATGTACATTGAGAAGAGGCATATCATAGATACTATGACCTCCTTATAACACATAATATCTATAATTGGATTTTGCCAGCAAATATCATAGAGCACAAGTAATATGATTTGATTAACATACATTCCTTTGACCCTGAAGGGAATAGAAGGAACAGAAAGAAATATTATGCCTTTTACCATATTGGGACTGTGGATTTTTGGGGTCACACCTGGAGGTGCTGGGAACACCAGGACCTTCACCCCCGTGCTCTCTTGTCCCTTTAACAGACTATTAAAAACCAAGGGGTGTAGGGAGGCAAAGTTAACAAGATCAGGTAGCAAAGGACTAGGTGGAGGAACGCTGGTAGGTGAGTCGTGTCCTTGCTCCTGATCTCCTGGTGTAGATTGTGGGGAGAGAGAAAGGGAAAGGATACCGGCTGATGGCGGCTGCCTAGTGCAGGTCTTTGCTCCTGGCCAGCCCTGGGCCAGCTTCCTCCTTGTGCCACAGATGCGGATTCAGGCAGGCCAAATCTCTTCCTACCCCATGCTCGCCCCTCTTGGTCCTGCCTGGTCATAAATAGTGTTTGCTCTTTGGGTGCCCAGCACCGAGGAGGCATGGAGGCTTTTTTTTTTTTTTTTCTTTTTTGGGTCACACCCGGCAATGCTCAGGGGCTACTCCTGGCTCTGCACTCAGGAATTACTCCTGGCGGCGCTCGGGGACCATATGGGATGCCGGGGATCGAATCCAGGCCGGCATGAGCCGACCACGTGCAAGGCAAATGCCCTACCCGCTGGGCTATCGCTCCGGCCCCGGGCATGGAGGCTTTTTTAACCAGCGGGGGCAGCTCCTCCAAATGTTGTTCAGGACCTACAGCCGCTCTCCCAGCAGACAGTAGGTGCAGCGACCCTCACCCTTCTGAAGGTCTGCGACAGCCCAGGAGCGTGAGTACTATTGACCTTTGGATTCTGAATTCCAGGCGCTTCCTGCCCACCTGCGCTGGAAGCCACTTTCCTGTAGGGCTCCCGCCACCAAGCCCCCTCACCTTCTGGAGTTCCCGGGCTCGTTTCTACCAGCCTGGCGGACAGGAGAGTCAAGTCCTGGGTTCCCGCCTTTCGCTGGGGCGAGTGGGGACATCTTAAGCCGAGAGACACTCACGCCGGGAGCTGACCGCCAGCGGGGGCTCGAGTCTGCCGCGTGCGCCACCACCGCGGGCTGCAACTGCTCCAGCCAGCGCTCCTGCTGACTCAAGCGGTTTATTTTTATTTCGATTTGGGGTTACTTCTGCCTTAGCTGCCGTCTACATTTTCCTTCACAAACTGCCTTACCCGCTCTGAGTTACTTACACGCACAGAGATACACAGACACACAGCCTGACACACACAGAGACACAGACACAGACACAGACACACAAAGACACACACACGCACGCACACACGCACGCAGAGTGGAGCGGCGGAGCGCGGGGCGGGTGCATGGTGCGCGCGGAGGCTGGCGCGGGGTGTAGACGAGCGGGCACTTGAATGGGGCGGGCCGGGATTCCGGGGCGCTCGGGCCCCTCCTTCCGCGGGAACCAGCCAGTCCCTCGGCAGAGCGCTCGGCCTGCACTGATTTGCTCCCGGGAGTGGGCGATTTGCATATGACTTGCCCATTTGTGAATTTGCTTCCCCAACTCCTCGCTTCACTTCACCTGTGCCTCCAGTTGCGCGCACTTGGCTGGTGCCCGCCCGCCTCCGGGTCATCGCCGCCGCCGGCCGCCTCCCCCGCGCTCCGCAGCCTCGCCCACCCGCCGCTCTCCGTCCGCTGCCTCGATCCTTTGGGCGCTTGCACCGCGTTGGGATCCTCCTGCGTTCCTCTGTCCCTCCGGTCCTGCTTCTCTTCCTCCGGCTGCTCCGGCTCCGGCTTTTCATCCACTTGGGAATCCCAGGACGCCCGCGGCTGCTCCGTGGCACGCTTGCAGAGCGCACAGGGTTAACAGCCTCTGAGCCCCGCGGCCCAGCCTCGCAGGAGCACGCCGAGAACTCTCCCACCTGCAGCCCCCTTCGGCCGGCAGTTCTGCAGTGCTTCGCATGGGGAGTGAACGAGGGGGGGAAACATGTGCAAACTGCTTGGATGTTGGGATAAACTAACCTGAACCTACTTGGGTGTGCGACTGGCTCCTTCTCTTCTTCCTTCATTTGCACCTTTCCTCTGTGGCTTCCAGAAGTGCTCAGTTAAGTCATCCGACCCCAGGGGCCCGTGAATCAAAAGGAGCGGCGCCAGGCAAACCCCTTTGACATGTGTGGTATTCCGGGATTCCCTAGGAGGGGCTGCCTTGCCCGGCTGGACTTTGGCATCCTAAATTTCAGCCTTGGGGAAGGGAGGTATTTTGCCCTCTTTTGAAAATAAGTAGTTCTTATCATCATTGTTTTTGAACGCGCTTTTTATTCTTCTCTCTCCACAATTCGGGCAAATCTTCCTCCTGCTATAATGGGCCGTTGGGCACCATGAACTTCATTAGTCCTCACCGGCTGGAATTCAAACTGCCCATCAGTAGTGGTCCAGTGCGTTGACCATGCACCTGAGAATCCACGCGCGACGGAGCCCTCCTCGCCGGCCGGCCTGGACGCTTGGGATCTGGTCCCTCTTCTGGGGATGTATCGTCAGCTCTGTGTGGAGTTCCTCTAATGTAGCTTCCTCCTCTTCCTCCTCTTCCTCGCCTGGGTCTCACTCACAGCACGAGCACCATTTCCATGGCAGCAAGCATCACTCAGTGCCTATTTCTATCTATCGCTCCCCTGTTTCCCTTCGAGGAGGGCACGGTGGGTCTCTCTGCTCTTTATCGTTTTAATGGGGGCGTAGCAATTCCTTAACCCACTCCCCTTTCAGGTAATGGCAAGGGTGGGACTAGAACGGAAAATCGAACAATGATGAAAACATAGCATGTGCATGAAGAAGAAATGGTCTAATTTCTTTTGAAAGGCTAATGTTTCCTGCCCCACTTATCCACCTGTCCCCTAATTTCTTCATAGCTTCTTTAAATAACAGATCTGCACACACACACACACACACACACACACACACATCACATTGTTTCCTTTGCAACTGTCCACATTCTACACCTTCCTCCCCTTGATAGCAGACAACTCATCAGAGAAGTCCGTTGGTGCTGTACTTTGAGATTTCATTCATTCACCTTGCTTCCTCCACTTCTCTGTTCTGGCTAGTCTCTGGCATATAATAGCAGGAAGCCTTAGGGCTTTCCTCTCAAGTTGATTGAACTGTTATAAAGTAGACTGTGCGATAAAGGTCAGGAGAAGAGCTGGGTGTAAGAAGGCAGAGAATATAATTAATAACCAGTGGTCACTGTTGTTCATCCAGCTCTGTTTGTCCACATCACCTGACAGAAAGCGCAGCATGGTGGAAACTGTCCATCTAATAGAGCCAACCAGCAGAGACGAGGCAATAAAGAAGATGAAGCCAAGTCTCTTCAGAATTGTCAAAATGCAAATCGGAGTAACTTCATGCCACTCTTTAGCCACATCTGATTTCAATGAACACTGTACTGTCAGGATTGTTCACACAGGGCTTGTTTTGTTCCCCAAACCTTTCTTGCATAGCTATTGAAGGGAGAGAGCTATGCTTCTTTAAAAAAAAAATGTATTCAACTCTGAGTATCCTGACTCTGTGAGGGCGATGTCTGCCACTAAGGCAGGAGTTTGCTGTAGTAAACTGTTCTAAAGAAGGACACTTCGTGATTTGTTTACTGTGCACTCCACCGGGTGGAGAGGGAGAGCAGGAATCACAGAGCCCAACTGCAGGAGCAGCCCTCCAGCGAACAGTGTGAGTGAACCCACACTGAGGTCCCCTGCCCTAGCTTGTATGTTGCAGACCTATAGCACGCAGACCCTGTTCTGAGCATCAGTTCTTCCCGCTGCCTCCCTAGCTGCGGGCTTCTGTTCTGTGCTGTCTGTAGTAGCAAGGGGAAACGCATTGAGAAAATGCCAGCACGTACTCGGGCTCTTTCTGGCTCTCTCTTTAAATTTTATTTGATGGAGTTGTCAAGCAGCTTGAGCTTGTAAGGTTGGTGGAGGAGTGTGGGAAGAAAGAGGGAATGCTTGATCTTCTTCTAGTTGCTGTTTTCTCTGTGATTCATGCCGATAGGAAGTAGGTTTTCCAAAAAACCCAAACCCAAGCCAAACCAAACCATAAATCTGCTTAGCAGAGAAAAGTGCAACCACCATAAAAGCAAAAGAATTTCTTTGAAATGAAAACTGACAGGTCTCAAGGGGCATAAGGAATGGGATGATGAAAAGTGGGAAAGGAAAGAAGGAAGACGTAGGGGAGCAGACAGACTATTACTGATGGCTATAATTAAACACGGAAATGCTTAGTGATAATTAGCTAAATTTTACTAATTAGTGTAAATGATCAGTGGGGAGATAAACATTTTATGCATGAGTTAGAGGTTATAGACTGACAGGGTCTTGATACTTTCTCTTCAGGACTTAAACAGTTAAAGCAGCTTCTAGTAAGTAATACAATTTGCAGCATGATATTTCCCAGGGGTTCCTAAATCTGTCATTCTCTTCTCTCTCTCTCTCATCCCCTCTCGCTCTCCCCTCCTTTCTCCTCTCTCTGACTGCCCTCCCCCTTCTGCTGAAGGGGTTGAGTCTTGTATAAGTTAAGCACAAGACTTGATTTCGTTTCCTCAAGGAATCAGTTGCCCCACACCCTCTAAATCTTTTGGGTCGTTTCTCATCTGGTGTCTCATCAACCTGCATCTGATAAGAGTCAATGTAATGAAAAAAAAGAGTAGAACAAAGTGAGTAAATGGCAGAGTCCTTGCAACACCTCATGAATGCTATAAACTGAGTGTACTATTGTAGGGTCTGACCTGACTCAAACAAGAAAGTTCATGGATTTTACGCTCAGTATGGCCTTTCAGCCCACAAGTCCTAACCTTGTTCTGGAGTGTGGGGAGTGAATACGTTTATATTGAATATTTTTTTGCATATGTAATGTTTTTTTAGTTTGAAATCCAGAGAAGCAGCAATCAATATGCCCCAACCTCTAGCTCTAATCCTACAACTAAACTTTGCCTATTTGTATCCTAAAATGATCCAATCCTCGCTCGTGGTGTGTACCGTACTCTGTGTTGGAATATACATACATTTTCCTAATTCAATGCAAAGGTTTAGCTAACTGCATATTTATTACTTTAGATGATATTAAAAAATCATCTTAACGGTGGAGGGAGGAGGCATTGCATCATAAAGCTAACAATTCTTACTGATGTTTGTCTGCCAACTGTAATCCAGAAATAAAAGCAACAATCCCTATTGTCTGTGAAGAAAGAAATGCCCTTGATTCTGATAGAGAATGAAAAGGAGAGCCTCAGTCGAAGAGCTTTCTTGATTTAAAAGAGATGTTTTGTTTGCTTTTCCTCTGTTCTACCGCCTTCCCAGTCTCTAGATGTCAAAGTCCTCGGAGCTGCCTTATGATGAGCTATTTGTGTCCATTCCTTCCAAACCATCCAGCCCGATGGTGAGGGTTCAAACTAAGGTGGCACAAAAATCATCCAAGCAGCTGATCCTTTACCATTCTCTGTTCTGATCTTTAGAAAATTAATTATGTGTAACTTGGTCTAAAATCTTTATCTCAGGATAGGCTACAGAAGACTAAGCTCCTTTCACAGTCAGGGAGTCTAAATCTACACTCATAAAGTGTAGGCTAAGCCTGGGGTACTCAAAATGGCCTCACAATAGGATTTTGTCTGAGCAGAGCTTTAGTATGTAGCAACTCCCCACCCTAACCCATTTGTCTGTGCTATTTCTTAGCCTCCCTACTTGTTTGCTTTCATATTTGTGTTCTTTTATTATGTAGTTATTCACTTAACATTTACTGAATATTTACACTGTGTCAGGCTCTGTGATACTTGCCAAGGCTGGAAAACTAAGATATTGTGGAAAACTACAATATATGTTCAGCTAGAATAATCTCAGATATATTTTAATCATCTATGAAGAATCCTTCCATAATTTTAAAAATATGAGGTATAGCATAGGAACCAGATACAAAAATAATTTACTCATTATGAAATATGTATAAATTTTACATTTTATAAAATATATGTTAAAATGCACCTTAAATGTATTTCATTCTTAACTTACTTTCTGTACTTAAATATCATGTTAATCAAAGCATCAGGGTAGTTTAGTGTTATGAAGTATAGACAGACACAATTACATTTCTTTGCCAATCTTTAGTTTCAGAAGGGACTTTTGTGTGTGTTTTCTTTTTTTCTCTTTTCTGCCTTTAACAACTCCCATGTTCAACTGCCCATAAAATGTTTTAATATTTATAATTTAGAAAACAAATTCTTCTAAGGGCCCTACAGATCATTTTTCTTTATGTTTTTTTCTCCATAGTATTAAAACTTTATTGACTAGGCATTTGGGGAGCAGCTAGTTTATAACACAACATTCAGTTGTGGAAGGGAACACATCTCAGTCTATTTTGAGAGAAGTCTCTTCTTCAGGAACCAGTGTACAGAGAGCATAAGACCTGCTATGCTCCTAGGTCATGTTAGCAGAAAGGAGGCAGTGCTCCCTCCGAGGACTATGAGTCAGGAGTACTGATAGTATGGAAGTGTTCACTGTTGTGGAGACCTTCCTTTTAAGTTTTCCAGCCATGGGGTTTGTTTTGCTCTAATCTATTGGCACTTTCTTTTGCTCAGCCAGCTACTTTGTGACTACTTTCTTTCACCCTTCCAGCTTGGGATTCAGTTTGCTGATTAATTCATTCTATTGGTTGAGAGATAAAATGATAAGATTGATATAACTTTGGTCTTGGTGATGAATTATTTAAATTGGTTTCTTCTATTCTCTCTTGTAGATGCTTGTTTTCCTTCCTTAAGATTTACTGACATGAGGGCCGGAGCGATAGCCCAGTGGGTAGGGCGTTTGGCTTGCACGCGGCCGGCCTATGCTGGCCTTGGTTCCATCCCCGGCATCCCATATGGTCCCCTGAGCACCACCAGGAGTGATTCCTGAGTGCGGAGCCAGGAGTAACCCCTGAGCACCACTGGGTGGGACCCAAAAAGCAGAAAAAAAAAGATTTGCTGACATGGGATAGTTGTGGAGAATAATGAGCTCTTGCCTGACCATCTCAGGCTGATTTTCTTATCCGAGTATGAATTTCTTTAGGAAGTTTTAGTTTGGGTCACTGGGTGGCAGGGAAGCAAAAGCTGTCATGTTATAGGAAGAGAAGATGAGAAATTGTAGCAATTTCTTTCTGAAAGAGGCCTTCAGCAAATTTATTGATAGCTAGAGTTCTGCTGTTATGTCCTTTGTGGCTAGATTTTAATCTGAAAGAGGTAATAATTTGATAATACATTTATGGCAATGAATTGGTCGAAACTCAAAAACTGCTGTAAAACTTGTCTGAAATGGGAGGTGAATCTGTGAAGAGAAACCACATTTTTCTCTCTGTATTAACTTGTTAGTGCCATTAAGAAAAAAAAAACTTGATGGCTTGGGAAAAGACAGAATGTTCTCATAAGTCTTAGTTTTGGCATATTTGGTTTCTTTGGGATCATTTTTTCTTAACTTCTGGACAGTTACCTTTGCTTTGTGCCTTTTCATGTTCCAACCTCTGTGTACATGCACCCCACTATCTTTTTGTATATACTTTATTCTTTTTATGTGGATATTAGTCAGAGTAAATGAGGATATCCTCTGAAAGATACTCTTTTCAAGGCACAAACTCCAAACAGTCTCTCAGTCTGAAGTAGTGGTTCTTAGAGCTTCAACATAGGAAGCTTGGGAGGGGAGTGAGTATGGGAGGGCACATTTAGTCTATAATCTCTTTACCCAGGGCCTAGTTAATGATAAATACATAAAAATGTACAATTTAATGAGTTTCTGTTGAACTCAAACTTTGAGAGTTAAAAAAAAAAATTCTTCAATGGCAATGAGAGCAATTTACAAAATTGATAAGATGGTGCCTGCAGGGAAAAAGACCAAATTTTATCAAACATATAGGGTGGGGAAAAAAAAGCACAAGCAGGTTTAGTTCCTTTGTATGTTTGCTTTCTGCTTAGTTTGTCTTGTGTGTCCAAATGTACATGTGCATGCAGAATAATCCAGACTGTAGCCACATGTTCTGCAGACCATCCCATATTCCAAACCTCATTCTCCTTGGACCTACTGCCATTCTGGACCAGCACGCTTTCCTCCTCTGGACCTTCCTTGAAGAACCTTTTTAATCACTCTCTTCCTTTCTGTGTATGTATGTATACCATCAATTTGATTTACATCTCCCATTCAAGTGAAAAAATAAAATGCCCAACCAAAAAAAAAAAATTGTTCTAAATAGCTACTATTTGGAAACTGAAAAATAGGCTCAGTTTTGATGGGAGGAGGAAGGTAGGTTGTGGGGTCACAACTGTCAGTTCTTGGGGGTACTATGGATTCATTGCTTTGAGTGTTATTTGTGGGGTCAAACACTGCCAGGAATCCAGCCCAAGTTATTCCACCTAGAAACAAGAACTCCTGCACATTGAGCTATTTCTCTGGCATCCCCTCCCCAATGTCCTTAAGAATCACCCATTGTGTTACTTATCTGTTGCCACATGTCACTTGTCTTCCTGTTGTTAATCAATTTGCTAGAGCGGGCACCAGTAACATCTCCAATTGTCCCTGTCACGCGCTAGTGTAACCCTAGGGCATTTGCTTGCTATAGGAACACGAAGAGCCTGAAACCATTCATTCAGGTCATGGGAATGAGCTCCATCATCAATACTGTCCTTGGCATATTGAATATGACACAGGTAGCTTGCCAAGCTCTGTTATGTGGGTGGAATACTCTCCGTATTAGGTAGGATCTCAGTTCATTTGCTGATGAACTGTGAGGCAGTGAAGCAGCTGTGCACAACGCGGAGAGCCGGAAGCAGCTTTGCCCCCATGATTCTGTGTCTCTGATTCAGCATACCTGGGCTTGAAATAGGTTTCTCTATAGGGTGGGACTCTGGCGAGACAGGCTTGAGATCAGCTTTTCTCTTGGATGGAGCTCTGATGAGCTGTGGAGTCCGGTTGTTGAAAACGGCTGCCATCATGGTGTGGGGGTTCCTCTGGCTTGCTCTGAGGCTCTATTGGGATAGCGGGCCAGGGCCAGATCTCACCCTCTCTCCCAGATATCTCATGATCAGTGGAGCACAGGGAGAGCCGGTAGCAGCTCTGCCCCATGTATCTCAAAGTAGTAATAATAATTTAAAAATCTCCCAAAGAGAAAAGCTCAGGAACAATGGCTTCATAAAAATTCATAGGCTAGTCTTAAAGGTGAAGTAAACTGGGTACTTTGTGACATAGTCCTGATTCTTGAGTAAGTTAATGAGAAAATATGTTCAAATTATGAAGTTTTTAGTGCTATAAATCCAAAAGAAGGTATTTATGTCAATGGGGATGGGAAAATCAACTGGGAGGGGAGGAGTACTTTTTGTATTCATATATTTCTAAAAATATTATTTTGAGAATGTGTACAATGAAGTACGATAAGTGTATAGTGATGAACTTCTAAAAAGACATTCTGATTTTTAATGGAGACCATAAACAGTCAATAAAAAAAGTAGAGTCCTAGGAAGTAGGTTTCGATCTTCATCAAGCCATTCATTTGGCAACCTTTTGAAGCTGAATAAGTCATTTGACTTTGCTAAAACTCACTGTTTTTGCATTCAAATGGAATATTCTGGCATCATAATAGCATACATATGTCACAGAATTTATATAGTGACTGAACAAGCTGTGCTTTGTACATTGAAAACCGTATTTGAAGGTTAAATATTTTATGCAAAATATTTGAGTGATAATGCTCTTCAATTCCTTGTACAAAATCCAACTTCAATATTGAATGTTCGTTGACAGATTGAAGTTAAATATAGTTCTTATTTTTCTCTCTCTGGTAACTCGCTTTGCCTTCAAGGTGTTGATTCATTTCCTTATTTTTCAGGAAAATGGAGTATAAAATTTTACACACATTTCCCTAGTTTTAGCTAGAAAAAAAGAGCGACCTGTGGGGTCATTTTGTGCTTTTTCAGAGCTGTCTTTTCAGGGAAAAATCCATGTCACATTTTATCCTGGAATACCAAACCAGGAACATTATGTAGACTCTCAATAATCTAGTAAAGTAAGTGGAGAGAAACTTCCAAAATTATTCTGAGACCTTGTGGAAATTCAAACTGGGTCTTGTTTCTAGAAAGTTTGCACAGAATATACATATTCTTGTATGGGTCTCAGTATCAATTGAAAAGTAGAAGCTTTAAAATAAATTATTAAAGAAAAATAGGTCTTCCTCAGACACATGTTTTCAGATTTGGAAATGGAAATAATACTTTAATGTTCTTTTTTAATACTAGAATTTATAAATTAAAGAGAAGATAGTGACAATTTTCTGTTGGACTTCTTAGAAACAACACAGCAACCCCCCAATATGAAGCCGGATTCTGATGCAGAGAGTTTGCTGACTGACACATCTCGCTATTTTCCCCAGACTAATTCTGTGCCATTTGATATAGTTTTTTAATGGAAGATTTTAAACTTGTATACATTTTATAGGCTATCTTGATTTTCTTTCTAACCCTTTCTTTTATCTGTGATATTCTGTATGGTTTGCTTTTTGTACATGCATTTTGTATGTATAGCCTTAATGCTATAGCTGGGTTAAATTGTCCTTTAATTTTTTTCTTCATTTGTACAAGGAGGAGATTGGATGAGATCACCTCTCTAAATGGATTTTAGCATAAGACTTTCATGATTCTTTTATTTTTTTTGTCCTGAAAGACACTACTATGTATCTAAAACCTTTATTTTTTATTTTTTTGAATCACTCTGAATTTCCAAGTTACAAAGTTATTCATGATTGAGTTTCAGACATAGTGATCCAAAAACCTATTCCCCTCATCAGTGCCCTTTCCCTACACCAATGTACCCACTTTCACTCTACCCCTACCCCGATATATGGCATATGCTTTTTCCTTTTTCATCTTTTCTTGAAGGAACTGTGGTTTGCAATACTGTTACTGAACGTGAATCACACACACTACTTTACCTACCCATTTCTCATTCAAATGGACGTCTTCACCCCTCACTCTTGTCATTTCTGAGTTCCAGAGGTCTGCCAGTTTTTATAGGTCTGTTTCCTTCAGTTTCATTACTTATGCCAATGGCGCATGCCAGGTTGCTCTATTCCCTTGAAAAGAACACTGTTGATGCATTAGTGACACAGTAATATGAATATATATATATATAGTATAATATAGTTTACAGAATTATACATATATTTTACAGGCAATAAATTATAAATTTTAATATAAATATATAATATTTACAGATCATAATATATACAAAATCTGTAATATTATAAAGCCTGTGATCCATCTCTACCACAGAGTCATATCTAAACTGGAGGAATGCAACTTGTGTTTAAATAGAACTCACTCTACTAGAAATGGGGTGGCTGTGTATTTAAAATTCTCTTCTGTGCTTAATCAAAAGAGGGCAGGGGACAGGATAGCCACTGAGTGTATGGAAAGAGAGAGTGGTTTATTTCTCTTTAGAGAATTTTCTGACTGAATTTTCTGTTATCATACACCAGTAAAGAAAATAAGTATACATACTGTGTTCCCGACAATCTACCAGTGCCTTACATGAATGTTTATAACACTCACATTGATCATGTTATTTATTATTTTATCAATCTCAGCAGTGAGACCTCAAGAGAGGCTTGAAGAATATGGCAATAAAGTTAGAATTTTCACCCATTTTGATCACAAAGCTCTTGTGTTCTTCTATGCCATACCATCTATTCTCTCAAGAAACAATAATAAACACATCAAGTCCTTAAGCTGAGGACAGAGGGCCCAGGTTAATGAAGTATGCCAGTTAGTGCACTTGACATACCTTTCCAAATTGGATACAAGAGTGGTTGGGTTTGTAATGAATATTTGCGTGTCAGTCCTCTTGAACTGATTCTGACCTGAGAAAATCCTAATTAAAAGGTGCAGACATATCAAACACCCTAACCAGATATGTGTTTTGTGAATGAAGGTATACTTGATTAGTAATTAGGTATAGGATGGCTATCATGATCTTGGGTAGCAGGGTGAAGTGTTTAGAATAGAGGCATATAACAGGGAAACTCATGCACAGTTTATAGCTCTCCTTCAGCTACCCCATCCCCTCAGGTTTATAGAACTGTAAGTTCATAGGGGAGCCTGGAGATCACTTGGTCCTCTACTATTCCTAACGTGCAGCGTGGGAACTTGGCCATGTGTCTCTAGTCAGTGTCACAAGCAGCTGGGAGCCAGGAGCTATGACTCCAAATGCAACTCCCTCCTTTCTTCTAGGAAAGCTAACTTCTCGTTTCTTAAAGACCCCATTTAGTTGCAACCTTGTCTCTCCTTTTTTTTAAAATCTGCATATCCATCACCCCTTTATCAAATTAAATCCTATAGGAATGGATCTTTTAGAGTTGGACTGATGTGTAAAATTTTATTTATTTGAGGATCTTTCTAACTGCTGCCAGATTTTGTGCTAAGAGGTAAGTTTTCTTGGAGGTGTTCTGAAGGCTGTCTCAGTACGGAATATTCCACTATGAGAGAGTGCTTTAATTCTGCTTCCTGTGCCAAGGAGTATTTCTTGCACTGGTTGTCTCTTACTTTCCAGAAAGTAAGAGTAAAGCCCTAAATATTCACTCATTTTCTTTCTCACCTCACCTAGAGTTATAACCACATTATTTTACAAATGTTGTCCTCTGGGCAATCCTCAAGGCTTGCTTGCCATCTCTTGAGTATAACAGAAAGCCCATAGAAATGAACAAGTTAGGGGGCCGGAGCGATAGTCCAGCAGGTAGGACATTTGCCTTGCACGCGACTGGCCCATGCCGCCCAGATTCGATCCCCGACATCCCATATGGTCCCCCGAAGTACCAGGAGTAATTCCTGAGTGCAGAGCCAGGAGAAACCCCTGAGCATCGCTGGGTGTGACCCAAAAAAGTTAAAAAAAAAAGAAAAAAAAGAAATGAACAAGCTATATTGTCTGAAATAGGATTCTTACTGTCCCTCCTATTTGTAAAGTTTTAAAATATCCCTGCCCCCCCCCCACACACATTAAAAAAATATAACCATGCATACTCCTGAGTGACTTTCCCCTAAACTATGAATTTCAACTGTTTCCGAGGCAGTCTTTCAGAATTTGAATATAATTACATGCTTTGGGTGCAAATTGTGGTTTTCACTACACAAGAAACTAATGGAAATGATCCGCCTGTTTCTGTGGTTTACAGATTATATGCTTCAGAACTGGGGGGTATATATTTAGGCTGCTTTTCTCTGGTGGCACATTAAAATGGAAATGAACTTGGGGTGAGCCACCTTGGTTGCTAGGCAGTAGAGTGGGTTGGGAAAGAAAGGCAGACACTGAACCAGTGTCACTGTCTTACTTAACATTTATTTGCTTAGCACCTTTGTCATTTGATGTTCTCTTCAGAGGGAAGGAGGAGGAGAGAGGCAGGGTTTGGCTGTCTGCAGGTTCTCAAACAGAAAGGAAGAAATAATCAGTCCTGATACCAAAGTCAAATGAGAAATTTGCAAAAATTGAGTTTGTCACACAGAAGACTCTTTATGAAGATTATGTGAGAGGTGTAGACATGTAGAGGCACATCTGCCTGTTTTAGGAACAAGGGCTTGGACAGCTTTTAACTCTAGAATAGATACAATGACCAGCAAAGAAACTTGACTTTGCTTCTGTGATTCAAGACAAAAGGCCATCACGCAGGTTAAAACTTTAAAATGAGTTTCCATGGTCCATTTGATCCCTGGTCTCAGATCACGGACTTACCTGGAATAAGTCATGATTGGCACCATAAGTTTGGGGGCTTCTTTAGATTGACAGCTACAAGAGTAACTTCAGTTGCTTTGAATTTTTTAAATAAAAGTCAAAAGATCCTTATGAAAACAACCATATCACAGACCAAACAAAGTAATACCCTTTTGAATAGTTGGGGTCAATTTTAGCAATATTTCAATACTTTACAAGTTTAAAAAGGATGAATAAAAGGTGGAAGTCTCAGCTGTTTAAGAATTTGACATTCTGAATGATTTGGGGCGAAGAGAATCCAAGGTTTTATTTGTGTGAATGTATGCTTGTATATAATTGGGGTTCCTAAGTGGTGCTAGGTGGAACCTGGTGTGACTCTTGGTTCTCAGCCACACTGCTAACAAATTGACAAGAGCTTCAAGATATGTTGCTGCTTTGCCCCTGTGGTGCCAGAGACCACCAGGCTGCTACTTGCCAATGGTCAGGGTCCTCAAGTTTTACACAGGTGATGCCAACAAGACCATGTGGTATAAGAAATCAAACCTGGGTAGGACATATGTAAGGAATACGTCCTGCTAGATACTGTTTCCCAGACCCATTTATTGTTGTTTTTCCTTTAAACTAATCCTTTTGTGTTTTTCTTTTATATGAAAGTGTTTCCATAATTAGATGAGCATATTTGAGTAGTCATTAATGTCAGTGCATAGTTCTTAGATAAAGTATCATTGTATCACTGTCTTCCCGTTGTTCATCTACTTGCTTGAGTGGGCACTAGTAACATCTACCATTAGTTCTGTTGCACGCAAAAAGTAGCCCAAGGGCATCTGCTTGCTCCAGGGACAGGAAGAGCCTCAAACCATTCTTCAGGTCATGGAATTGAGGTCCATGATTGTTACTAGTTTTTTGCATATCAAATAAAACACGGGTAGCTTGCCAGGCTCTGCCGTGTAGGTGGTATGCTCTCAGTAGAAGGTTCTCATCTCGAGCATTTACTGATGAAACTTAAAGGGAAAGATCATGTTTTTCTCTTCGGTGGAGCTCTGAGGAACTATGGACTCTGGATGTTGAGAATGACTGACCTCTTGATGTGTGAATTTCTCTGGCTTTCTGCTAGGCTTGCTGGGATGACAGGTATCAGAACCTGCTTCAAATATATGCTCAAAAATGAGCATATGTGTGTCATATTTTATATCATATTTAACTCTTAAGTCCCCAAGTAAATAAGTGCTCAAAATTTAGCATATGTATGTCATATTCTATAGCATATACCAGGTAATTTATATCAGTGTTTAAAAATGAAGGTAAAAGAAAACTGAGATAAGAGATATCAGCAAATGAGATACATGAGAGACAGAAAACCAATATTTAGCTAGAAATTAAGTTCATAAACTGGAGAAAGCTGCAGCTTAACTGCTGGGGATAGCATAAAACAAAAAAACAAAGTTGAAACCTAGATAAAGTAGACTTGAAAAAGGATACCTAGGCTTTTTACAAAAATTATATTAATATATTTTCCTCTTAATAATAGAAATGCTTAAAATTATGTATGTGTTTCTGAACTATCCTAAGCTTTAGTTCATTTAATTTTCCTATAAAGCCAGTATGTGTTTCTTCCATTTTAAGAGATAAAGATACTGAGGCATGAATATCTGATTCACTTGTCTAATATCATCTATGCAACTCATGGAAAGACAGGGTTGACTATGCAGTTTGAATTTGACCTGTGCAACTAATATTTAAACATATTATGATATTATATTGTATGGTGGAAAAAAATCCTCAAATACGATTCTACTTTGGTTAATGATTCCATTGAAAGCTTTTCTTAATGTTGCACTACAGCCAGGATTTTTATGAGACTATGAATATATTCCAACCTTAAGATCTAACTAGATGCACATAATTTATCTCAGGCACTGGACCAAATGTTTAGCTCAGTTTATTTCATCTTTATCAAATATTCTCCAAGATAGTTACTATCATGAAATTAGAGAAAGAAAAAGTGCTTCAGAGAATTAAGCAATTCACAAACTTCTTCCACCTAAAAACCTCTTAAATTTATTGGATTTACTAGATCAGATTATTTGTGTAAATATGGACCAGCTTCCTGATGTTAAGGACAACTCTTCTTCATTTACAGGAATTGTGGTATACAGATTTATTTGTACTTTCCTATTCAGCCTTTGGGAACTGACAGACACAGATTTAGCTGGCAGGGAATCAGGAATCCAAGAGTACGAGGTCAGCCTTACACTGGCCTGGGAGTCCCCAACATTACTCGAGAACCGTATTTGTGATTTATTGATTTTTTGGGGAGGGAAAAAGGGGTATTGAAAGGCTACACCCTTAAATACTCAGGGATTACTCCGGGCTTTGCACTTAGGAATTACTCCTGGTAGTGCTGGGGAACCATATGGGACACCGTTGGATCAAACCTGGGTTGGCTGCATGTGCAAGGCAAATGTCTTACCCACTGTGCTATCGCTCTGGCCCTCTGTTTGGATTCATTGAAAGACACACATTATCTGGGCGGAGGCGATAGTCCAGTGGGTAGGGCATTTGCCTTGCATCTGCGGCAGACCCGGGGTTCCATCCCCAGCATCCCTATGGTCCCCGAGCATTGCCAGGAGTAATTCCTGAGTGCAGAGCCAGTAGTAACCCCTGGACATCGCTTGGTGTGACTCCTAAAAAAAGAAAAAAAATGAAATACACACATATCACGACTATGAATTTCCAATAATTATGATAGGATTTTCTCCTCAAATTATAATTTTTGGGTTAACCACCAAACTGAACATTACAATTTATGACTTGAACTGAATTGCCACAGTTACCTTTGTACATTTGCTGATTCTTTCAGCATTGTTAGACAAAATTTAGATGATTTCTGTAATAGTCCTTCACTTTTATTATTGGTATTCATCTAACTAAATATAAAACTTGGGGAATAGTCCTACTAAGCAATGTAACTAGAGCTCGGAAACTTCTCCCAGTGATTCTTGACTAAAACACGTTAGCAACTCGATTGTTTTTTGTGCTGTGTTGCCCTGGTTACCCAGGAGATGGTCAGGGGGACCATGTAGAGCTGGGGATTGAACTGGGGTTTATGGCAGTTAAAGCATATGTCTGAGAGCCCCTGAACTCTCTCAGGTCATTTCTTAGATTACTTTTTAGCCTTGTTTTTGGCCTTTCATACATGTGATAGCAGTTCATTAATTATAAGAATAAAACCAAAATACTAGCTATTTTAGACAGTGACAATGACATTTACGTGTGTTTTTTATATGCTTACACATTTGAGAGAATGTCTGAACCAGAATAAAAAGCACCACAGCATGAAGGTCTTTACAACAACCTAATTAACTCCTGGTCTGGAATGTGAAGATTGTGCGTTACATTTGTAGGGACATTAATATAAATTTATCATTCTGCTTGATATCTTGTTTCCATTCACTGAAGGCATGTTAACATGCCAGTTATAATTTAAGAAGAGGAAAAGTTGGAAGTTATGATGATGATTTTATTTTGTCTAGTATTTTTTTTTTAAATCAGGGAGCCTCTCAGTTAGTGTTTTGGGGTCCTTCCAGTGATTCGCAGTCACCTGTGCTGGTGGTTCATTGTGAGTTAAAGATGGTTGTACTGCTCATGTCCAGGGTGACAGGAATTACCAAAGCAGTGCTAGGAGGGCCTCCAGGGCTATCCCCTGTGTTGCCTAAGGGTCATGTGGTTGTGAGGATCAAATAGGACTCTAGGACATGCCAAGCATGAATGCTCTGTAACCCCCTGTATTATTTCTCTGTCCCCAATAGCAATTTTCTTATGAGGGGAATATAAACTTGGAGCTTTGGAGCCAATGTTTCTCTTCTATATAAATTTCTTTCATCCTTTTATATTCTGGTGGGCTACTTTGTGTCTCTACTGCTATGCCTATCATCAGTGGGTTTTTATGGAGCTCTCAGAGAACCAGTCATATAAGAGCAATCTTCTAGTCCTGGCATATAGGTAGAATGCATGCCTTGCATTTGTGAGGTTCTACTTTTGATCCTTGGTAGATACACATACCTCCAAAATAAATAAACAAAAAGGAAACCAAACTTTTTAGTAATCCAGGAATAGTAGAGGCTCTTATTTCTCTGTACCAGTTAATGCAATAATAATAATGCGCAAACACACCCATAACCTGAACATTCAATTCCTTAGGCCCTGAAGTAATAAGGCCCCTAAAAGGATTTTCTAATGAAAGGACTTTATCAGTTTCAAAAGCTGTTTTGCATGTGAGGAATTATTAAATTCCGGATTTGGAGGACACCTTTAGGGACATTTTCCAATCAGATTATTTTTCATGTAAAGAGACGAACACCTGGGACTTATGAATTATTCCCCAGTAGATTTTTCAAGTTGGGGTAGGCAGAGACTGCAACACCAGCTTCTAGATTCCATTTCCTTTTCTTTCTGCTGCAATACAGTGTTGCCACCCCAGCCTTCCAGGTGTCACCTGTTTGGCCATGGACATTAGGAGTGGGTTAATCTCTGGAGTCACAAATCAGCACGGAAGCAACAGAGTGGCGAGATACCCCCAACACTAACACTGTTTTCCTTAATTGTCATCTCTGAGAATCCCTGCTCCAATCCAGGCAAGCACACCCCTCACAGGGTCCCCCGCTTGCACTACCCCAGCCTCCTGAAAGGGAAATTCAGTGTGCTGCAGTTCAATCAAACCGTTTGATGAGAGCTTTTGAGCCTAATTACATGGAAGGTTTCATCCAGTGAAAGGGAAGAGGAAAGAGAAAGGGAGAAATTAAATTGAAGTGTAAATCAGTCAAGGGCTTAGATCCCGCACTTTCTTTCTTTTTAATCAAGAGTAAAATGAGAGGAGAGTTTTAAGGATCATCACAAGACACCATTAACTACCCAAGGAGCTCTTGACTGAAGATGGTTTGTCATGAAAAGAAAAGTATGCAATCTGTCCTAAAAAGGAAGTATGAGAAGGTCGTGCTTTGATTTAAAAACAGGACATGGTGGGGATGGGCAACCGAGAAGAGCAATTCTGTGAACTGCTGTGACTGTTTCAGTTTCAAGTCTTCTAAATGGCTAGTACACTTTTTTGGGTACACATTAGGTACCAATAAATATTTTAGATCAATGATGTAGTAAATATGTAATGTGTAATTATGATAAATTATGCAGGAAAAGGCAACTTGGTTTCAGTTCATTCAATATTAATTGTACACCTAAAATCAGTATTCAAAGTTTTGACCAATTTTCCCTTGTGGTGGTTATAGATTTGGAATATTTTTCAAAAAATCGTCTGGTGTTTGTAGACTTTTTTTGTTGAAGTGTTGCAGAGAATATTAATAATCTTGTGTCCTTATCACAGTTTTAGAAGAGGACAAGTGATATATATATGGTTGTTATTCATTCTATATTTTAAGCTAATGTACTCAAATAAAGAAATATAAATGAAACATAAAGATACATAAATTAAATAACACTTGGATCAACGTTTTCCAAGTGTTAAGAATCAGAGCACAAACCGATCCACACCTTCTGGCTGCTACATCTCTTTGCGTGACTAGCATTTTGTATGAAGTTTCTGAGCTCTCCTGTATAAGGGAGAAGGGTAGCAAGAAGAGTATTTGCAGAAGGATGATTAGGACAGAGTCACTATCATAGACAGTCACTGGATTTTTTACATTTGTCAATTGACTAATAAAATCAGTGCAAGCCCAGGCTATGTTCTGCAATGGGTGATTTCAAACATTGACCTAAGATTGATACTCTTGCTTCCAATGTGGTTACAAGTTCCTTAATGTGGTACTTACATCTATCTCTTTCTGCATTTTTATTCTCATAACAATTTCAACCACATCACCCAAATAGTTCTAAATACTTCCTTATTAGATCTTCCTACGCTTCCAATTGCCCCCCCTTATCCATGTTAATATATAAAGCCATCTGCATGATGTAAAAATCTGATTATGCCATTCACCCATGGTTTATAACCTATAGTAAAAAAAAACTACAAAATATAGAAAATTCAGAGTGTGTCATTGCTTCCCTACCCAGAACAAAAACTAACTTCAATTTTTTTTTTTTTTTTTGGGGGTCACACCCAGCAATGCTCAGGGGTTTCTCTTGGCTCTGCACTCAGAAATTACTCCTGGCGGTGCTCGGGGGGACCATATGGGATGCTGGGGATTGAACCCAGGTCGGCACAGGCCAACCATGTGCAAGACAAACACCCTACCCGCTGGGCTATCACTCTGGCCCCACAAAAACTAACTTCTTATATTCCCAATATGAGCTATGCTTATCACTGATTTCATTTATGTGCTCTGCAGTACTTTATAGAAGAGCTTACTCTCATTTTATTAAATACAAACTGAGTTGTTGATATTAATGATGACAATTACTTTTCTCACTTTTCTCTTACATATCTTTTCTACTTGTTTTTACTGAATCACTGTGAGATAGACCATTACAAAGCTGTTTGTGAGTGGGTTTCAGTTACAGTGTTCCAACACCCATCACTCTACCGGTACACATTTCCCAGCATCAATGTCCTCAGGTTCCCTCCCACCACCCCCTCTGCCCCCAAAATCTGCCTTTATGCCTTTCTTAAGAGTAAGAATATGTGTTACTGGATGTCCAGAATATTTCTTAAGGAATTGGTGAATAAGTTAATTTGCAAAAACAAAGCATGTACATTATAGTTTACCATACATCATTATAGAGGTAGAGCTACTCTTGGATATTTTTAGTAAGGAAGATGAAACTAGCTGTTAGAGCATTAAAAATGATTGATTATCCATGAGGTACTTAGACTCTTTCTGTTCCTACTCCTTGGTCTTCCTCTCACTCATTCCTCTGATTGAATGATGACTTTGCTCATCCAATTATCAGTGACTTTACTTCTTCATGGTTGACACCTGATTAGACCAGGTCTATTTTTCCTCATACCATATATAAATAACACCTCCTCTAGGAAGGCCACCTTCCCTTTATTAAGAAGGTCAAATCGCTCTATTACAGATTCTCATTATCATTTGAACCTCTCCCCTGTTACACATTTCACAGTTGCTGCTTTACATTCTGTTGTAAATGGATGATTTGATTAATCTACTTTACAAAGTACATGCAAGTTCCTTTGAAATTAGACGTCCACGGAATTTAGCAAATAAAATAAATGAATAACATGTAACTAAAATTGATATTCCAATAAATAAATAGCTTTTTCTTTATTTTAAGAATGCCTCAGGAAATTTGAAAGATATACTAAATTTACTTCTGCAGTTTTTCTGAAATGCATATCAATTGTCATTCCGTGTTTCGTTTGAAATCTTAGAAACTGCATCTGGTTTTGACCCAGCACAGTAGTTGAGTGTAAAGCAAGTGGGTGCTCATCTAAATTTTGATGAATAAATAAAATAAGATATAAAATGATATATTCTGGTTGTGCCAAAAAGAAAGTCTGCTGGTATGACAAGAGACAGAAATTGGAAAGATTTCTTGGCCAACTCTTTCAGTTCCCAGAGACAAACTTAGTAAGAACACATGTAAGGTGGTATCATTGAGACGGAGAGGATGGAGATGTGTGGGGGAGAACCCTGTCAGGATGAGATCCCAATTTGCACCCCACTACAATGTTGCACACCAATTCACTCCTTCCAAAGTAAGGGAAAAAGTTACTTCAAATGACTAGGCATCAGGAGAAAAAGAAATAATAAATATTAGAAAACTTACAACTCCCCTAATTTACATTTAAAGTATTGCACTCCTTTGTGTCTTTTGTAGAAGAGGCTTGTTTCTGCAAAGATTGGGCATTTAATTGTCAGTTTTCTTTGCGAATGCAATTACATTCCTCAATCAATGTAGTTCATCAATTCAGAAGCATTTATCTCCATTTCTGTGCATTTTAAACAAATTCCTTTGGAGCTCTATATTTCTCGGTGCTAAAGCTTTTATTTCCAAAGCACTGGGTAATTTTGTATTATGCATAAAAAATCTCAGATGCATTATATTAGCAGGTTGGGATTTTAAATACAGTAGGTTTTCTAAAATTCGGCTATAACTGATCTATAATAAGATGACCAGCCAGAGGCTATTTATATGTGTGTGTGTGTGTGTGTGTGTGTGTGTGTGTGTGTGTTTTCTTCTTAATGCCTGAACAGGTGGAGGTTGACAAGTCACAGGCTTCCACTTCAGATAATAAAGATGCAATTCCAGTCATTCAAGTTCTTGTTGAAAGGAAATCTTTTCATTCCTTATTTTCAATTAGTGTTGAGGGTAGCTCTATGGCCTCTAGCTACAGGAGGCCAGATGATCTTGTATTCTTAACTAGATGCATGAACAGGGACCGGAGTTGACATTTCCTCAGCTGTTCTTTCAGAGGTCTTGAACGTTCTTTTTTTTCTTTAGCACATGATTGCCTGTGAACTGCTTTTTTGAAAGATTAGGTGTAATGAGTGAGCGATTAAGTGCAGGGAGACAATAAAGAGACTTCATAACCTCGTGGAAAGAATGCAGTATTTCTACCCCCCTATGAACCTGAGTGTTACTGATCACTCAGAAGATTATTCTAGGCACAGGCCGGCAAACTTTTCATGAAAGGGGCCAGAAGTAAACATGTTGGGCTTGGGTTTGACTTGACTTCAGCCTCTATAAGGAATACTTAGCTCTATGATGACTGTGCAAAAATTGTCACAGTCAAAATGTATGCTACATCACAGTAAGTGTTTATATAAGCCAGCAGGCAATGATCTGAAATGGCAATAATAAATCAATGTTATAAGGTTGTTGTGATGAAATTTTTTTTTGTGATCTACACAAAAAAACCTAGCATATAACCTGACAAATAAATGTTTGGAAAATGCTAATAAGTATATAATAAATGAATTTTACAGCAGCAAGGTATCTGAAGGACCACCAGCAGTATGCTCACTTTTACAAGATGTCTAAAGCCAGCAGTTTTAAATCTTTGTACAGTCTGTGAATTGCCTTTGAAAACCACTGGGCTGCACAGAGGCTCCAACAGGTATTGGAAATTCAGCAAAGCTACTGCAGTTTGTTTCTTGACAGTTTTGTTCATATCACCACTTTAAGAATTTCCATCATTACATTATGAAAGCAAAAAAAATTATGGGATATTTGAGCATTGACTCAATAGGCATTCTTTGATTTTTTTTTTTCATTTTGAGTCACATGCGGAAATGCTCAGGGGTTACTCCTGACTCTGGACTTGGGAATTACTCCTGACTGTGCTCAGGGGACTATATGGAATGATGGGGATCAAACCCAGGTCTGGCTCCTTACAAGGCAAACACCCTACCTTCTCGACTATCTCTCCAGCTCCCTCAATATGTATGCTTTGAATATCAGTCAGTCATGGATAAGACACTAATCTATATATTGTGATACAATTGGTAGAAATTTGGTGAAGTTCTTGCTTTCGCTGCTCTAGCAGCTTTTGTTTACCCAGATGAGTAAAACAAGGTGCCAAGACCAAAAGAGTCAATGTCTCGGATTGTCAAACTTTTTGCTTAACCATTTATATCTGATCTTCTCATATAATCCCCTCAATGTTTTGATTTGAGAGATTTGATCTGCCTCAAAAGATAATAGAGTGAAAATGTAAAGCGGTCTGTTCAAGATTAAGAGCTAACAAATGCTGAAGCACTAACTTGAGGTTGTTTTTATGGTTTTGCAATATGATATCTATCAGCAGATCAGGTCGAAGAGATCTCATAAATGAAGGATGGGTCAGTTAGCTTTTTCTGGTTCACAAAAGTTTACTAAAATGTGTTAGGTAACCATGCTATTTGAATGAGATTTGGTGAGCCAACAATTTTGGCTCTCCCAGTTGGTTAGTTCTGCTTGTGTTTACATGGGTTGTTATATGGCGGTGGTCATCTGGTTGGTGGTCTCTCTCATGTGTGAAAATATTGGTTCTGTCTGTTATCTGGGAGATTAGAGGCGGTGTTCCTTCTCTTCCACATGACCTTTCACCCTCCATATTCTGGCTTCCACATTTGGCCATTCCAAAGCTTTATTTTAAATGAGCAATAACAACATTAAGAAGTTTTGAGAACTTTTGAGGACTTGGAAGTCAGACAGCATCACTTTCATTGCAGCATATCGATCAGAGAATGTTTCAGGGCCAAGCCAAATTCTGTGAGTGGGCAGATAGGTACAGAGGATCTGCTGGTAGAAATCACTAGAAGAAGTCATAAAATCAGCCTGAAATTAGTGTTTTAACCTTTGTGAACTCTTTATCTTGAACAAGTCATTTAACATTTTCACTCTGTTGTCTTAGTGGGAGAAACAGCAAAGTCGTGATTGGGAAGGGCAAACACGCAGGATTGGAGGAATCCTTGCTGGATTTGCAAACTGTCTGTCACAAAGTGATAATTGAGTTGGAAGCTGGGCATAAGTGGAAGTATAGGAGTTAAAAAGAACAGTTTTCATCCTCAACAAGAGCAGGACCAAATGCTTATGCCACATAGTCTAGGACATTTCTCCTTGCTTTGTTCTAACAGATAAAGTAATATGACTCCATATAGGTACATGATAATAGAGTAGTTTCCATGTATATACTTAGAACTTTTCAGAGGACTTTCATTTCTCTTGCATTTTACTAAATATACTACCTAATCTTGACACATCATATTATTCAGAGAAAGAGAACACATCTACTTAATCCTTCTTTTTTGTTCTATGTTTGTTCTATGGTCCATCCTTGCAGTTCCCAGCAAATTCCCAGATCATACAGTAAATTCCCAGATCCTTTCCAAAGACAATCATGTAGTTCTTCCATGATTGACTGAGTGTTCACTGCGGCAGCTGTTTTGTTGTGAAGATGAAAGCTTGATGGGATTTAAGATAGAAAGGAAGGAAGGGAAGACATTTGATTCCATTGGCAGCTTAGCCATCTTCATTAAAATAGACTGTGGACATTGCAAGGCCATTCTGAAACAGTGGTCATAAAACTAATAGGTGCCACTCAACCTAGGTAGCTCATATTGCTTGCTGTGATCTGTCATCTTGGTGGATATTGCAGAGAGAGGAGGAACCTCCTGTAGGGAACACAGCAGTCATTGTGTGACAGAAGTGAAGCAGAAAGAAATAGACTTTTCTATTAGTTGTAAATCAAACCCTTACACATCATTCTTTGATGGCAATAGCACCTTAGTCTCTAGGAGGTAAGGTTCAAGAAGACTTTCAGAAAACAGTATGGGATTAATATTAACGTGTGTGTGTATGTGTGTGTGTGTGTTTGTGTATATGTATGTGGTGAAAAATCATGTAACTCTTTAAAATCATGACTTTGCTTGCTATATGCATTTGTGTAAGGAGTGAATGGCTGCAGGTTGGAGTATGGCATTTGAAATGTAGTGTGAAGAGGAAAGTAGCAAAACTATTTCAGCCTTGATTAGGAGAATATTGAAATGAGTGGGCTAATCATATTCAGTTTGCCAGATTTCTGGCTCTGAACTCTTTCATTCTAGAAATATTTGCTGAAGGGAGACAAGTAAACATAGCCTTTTCCTCTGACAATCAAGTATTTCAAAATGGCAGTCTGCCATGGGTGTCTCTTTTCATCCCTGCGTTTCTTATGTGTTTGATACACCTCACATCCTTTGGGTTATACTAACAATAACAACTCACATTGGTGAGTCCTGGCTTTATGAATGTAATAATGACATTTTTGCTTTGAAAGAATCTTTATGTTAGTATTATCCCCAGAACACAAAGGCTCAGACAGATTAAGTAATTTTCTTAAGAATACACAGCTTATTTATAAAGGTTGTAATGCAGAAACTCAAACCAATATTTTCTTACTTTAAGACTTACCACTTCAGGGGCCAGAGTACTAGCACAGGGGTAGGGTGTTTGCCTTGCATGTGGCTGACCAGAGTTCAATCTCCGGCATCCCATAAGGTCCCCAAGCACCACCAGGAGTTATTCCTTTGTGAAGAGCCAGGAGTAACTCCCTGAGCATTGCTGGGTGTGACGCAAAAAAAAAAAACTTACCTCTTCAAGACTGGAACCAATATGAATAACTTACACCATAAAGGCATAAAGACATTTTAAGTATTTTATTATACCACCGTGAGATATACAAATAAAAAGATATACAATTAAAAAGTTCATGTTTGGGTTTTGGTCATACAGTGTTCCAGCACCCGTCCCTCCACCAGTGCCCATCTCCCACCACCAACATCCCGGTTCCCTCCCCCCTTCCCCAGCCCACCTCCATGGCAGGTTCTTTATTTCTTTCCCTTTCTCTCTCTTTCTCTTTTCCTTCCCTTCCAGACTATGGATTACAGAACATACATTAAAAGGTTGTCATGTGTATCCTAAGGCATAAAGACATTTTAATTCAAATAGTCTACATCTTCCTTGGGAATTCTTTTCAGTCTATGTCAGGTCAAAACCCTAACTATCTGATCCAACAATGTTTTCAAAAAAGAAAGTGAAGATCATGGACAGTGAAGACTTAGAATATAAATTATCTTGCAGAAGATCTTGTGATTCTAACCTAACATTTTCTATTATAACTGTTGCTACATTGCAAGAAAATGAGGTCTGGATAGGTCAATAGGAAGGACCAAAGTATTGGATATAAAGTCAGAATGCAAAAGATTTCTCGCTATCCTTGTACATTCTCCTGTACGGTACTGCATCTTTCGTGAAATAATTTACCTTTTTTTTCAGCTGTCTTGTCAAAGAGTAAGGTAAAAGCCTATCATTGGTGATTAAGTTAGTCTAGGGGCTGGCAATTGTTTCTGTAAAAGGTCATATAGGTCTTTTCGGTTTAAAAGGTTCTCTATTACAAGTATTCAATTCTGTCCTCAGCCACACAGACCATATGGAAATGAACACACAGGGTTGTATTCAATACAATGTTCTTCCCCAAATCACTAAAGAACTGGATTTGCTGCTTCACCCCTGATTTAGGTCATTGTAGATGTACTGCCTTGACGTTAAAAAAAGGTTACATTTGGAGATTGTATTCTAGTCATGATGATGATGATGATGATGATGATATAGTATTGATAGAAGCAGCAATGGAGGAAATGATGATGGTAATAGTAGCAATGGTAGCTACATTGTCGCTCTTTTATATGTGCTTCATGTTTTAAGGTTTTCTAAGTACTTTTACGATTATCTTGCATGATTCTTTTCAAACAACTATGTGGACCAGTGAGACTCACCAGCAATGGATGTGATACAAGGAAAGGGAAAAGAGATTTGTTGTATTTAACAATAGAACATGGGATTATGGGATGCAAATACCAGATAGGACAGTTGCATGCATCCTGGACCCATTAAAGCACCATTCTTTCAGAGGCGTGATAAGTGTCAGAGTACCCCATACCTATGCTTGCCATTTGTTTTTACCAGTTCACAGGAGTTGCTTTCAAATATGTTTATAAGAGAAAATAAACCTGTCTGAGATACTATGGCTTGAGGAAAGCTATATTGCTGTTATCATCTCTGGATTCTGTATGTTAATGAGTAGTTTTAGAAAGAAACTACTTGGCAAATTTCATTCTACAAATATCTACCTAACATTGATATATCTTAGCTTGTTTCTAAAGACAAATGTACATCCCCTAAAGCAATATTTCTCAACTTTTCCCCAATCATCACCTTTTTTGACCTTTTTCCTTTTGGTGCTCCACCTGTCCTATAATTGGCGAAATTAAGCAGCATGGAACCGAAGGAAAATTCATTGCCATTTATCTCTCGGGACGTTTATTCTTTATCTTTCTGCACTGTACCTCATGTGGGCAGTGTTTGAGATGTTTACCCCCTATCCTTGAGAGAAGCAGTTCAGAAATCCCATCATGTCCTCTTGGCTTCCATTTGGCTGGTTGTACGATGATTCTCTCTTCCTAATTTGTAAGAAACAAAAATTGTGTTTAATTTTTTCTTCTTTATTTCTTATGTGAATATGTGCTGCTTGGCTGTAGGAGATTTGTGAAATAGTGATGATTGTGCATATTCAAGAAATTCTTACGCAAAAGAAATGGTGATTGGGTGCATCTTTCGGGTTCAGTACACATAGAACTGGACTTCTTTTCACTTCTGTAGGCCCCTAGATCCTCTTTTCAAGTAGTTTTTCAGAATCTGTCTGTAAATTTGTAGAATGAATTTCACTGCTTGTTGGTGAAATTTTAGAATGATTTTCAATAGTATGCATTTTTTAACTAATTAGAGGCAAATGTTAACACATACACAGTAGTTTTATTGGTGCTGTTAACGCTAGTGAAGGACGGCTAGTGATGAGTCTTTTCTCATTACCTTCAGCTGTCCCACTGTTCCCTGCCCCTCGAGGTGTTGCAGTTGTGGCTGTGGTGCTCCAGTTGTGTCTGCAGGTGGCAGACAGAAGTCAGGCTTGTTTATACCCAGGGGTTCTGCCCCGTGGGCCCTGGATGGTTGATGGTCTGTCATAGAAAAATTCCGGGTCTCCTGGGGATAAACCCAGTGCCATGGCAGAGCCTGGCAAGCTACCCTATGGTGTATTTGAAATGCCAAAACAGTAACAATAATGATCTCATTTCCAAAAGAATGGATACATTACTGGCGCCCACTGAGCAAATTGATGAACAACGGAAAACAAGTGATACAAGTGACAAGTGATGACTCTTTAATATGTGCTTTTCACCTTTCCTTATTGGAATATGTCATAGTACCCAGGAGACCACATGAGAATTGCAGTCGTAAAGAATCTTTAGCTCAAAAACCACATGTAGGAATGAGTTGCAGATTCTGAAATCCATGCTGTACACAGAGAGATGCTACAGAGGGTAGGGTGTTTGCCTTGCATGAGGCCAACCCGGTCAATCCCTGGCCCCCTATGTGGTCTCCTGAGCACTCAGGGTAATCATTGAGCCTGCAGCAATCCCTGCACAGTGAAGGGGATAGCCCCCAAAATTAAAAATAAAAAATCTTGAGAAACAAGATGGGATCAGAGTGGAATGTTGTTGATGGTAGGACTGGAAGATTTCTATAAATATACCAAAAGTTAAAAAATAATGCCGTTTAAAAAAAAACTGAAAAGATTATGCTCTAGTGACATCGTGATCAGACTACACCAAAATGTACGATGTGATTCTGTCATGAAAATGATCTGTATGTGTTAATATTAAGTTGCTCTCTAATTCTCTAGAGAACTTTGTGCTGCAATTTTTTTCTAAGAGCTGGGATGCCTTGTCAACTAAAAATAATTTACAGGGGATGGATGCAGGGTTATTGTATTGCATTTGACTTATAGGTAAGGGATCAATTCCAGGCACTGTAGCCACAATGGACTGTATATTTTCTCTGAAGACAATTCAGTTATCTTCCTTTCTTGCCATTGAACTTTTTTATTTGTTTTGGGGCCATGCACACGTATGAGGAGTTACTCCTGGGTTTGCACACAGGAATTACTCCTGGAAGTGTTTGGGAGGCTCTATAGGATTCTGGGGATCGAAGTTAGGTCAGACACATGCAAGGCAAGAACCTTAACTATTGTTCTATTGCTCCAAGTCCCATTCTTTATTATATTTCTTTTACCATGCCCTTTATTCTATACATTGTGTGACTTGTTGCAAAGCAAGCAACATAAATCTGTTTTTATATTTAAAGAGATGTGGAATGAATATAGTTCTCCACCCCCCCCATTTATATACTCATTTGAAAGAGCTTTTGGCTTTCAAAATAGTACTTATGCTTTGGAAAAATTTCAGGCATTATATATCTTACGTATGTAGTTATTTTAATACAACGTTTAAATGTATTTAAACATTTTCTATGTGACTGTTTCTAATGGCTGTTCGTTAACTCTAGTGCTCTTGTCTGGCAAAATCACTTAAATCTACCACAGCTTAGAGAGTATCATTCTCACCCTATACTGCCAGTTTGCTAAGGTCTATAGGAAGCTGGCTTCTTGCTCTGCTCTCCGCCCTGACAACTAGTTCATCATCAGAGATAAGCTCCAGTTGTTTTCAAATTGCAATCTCATCAGGTCTGCAAGATAGCATCTCTTTTGACTCTTTTCTAAACTTCCCATTAACACTTCAGCACTAGGCTTTGGGCAGAGCCAGACCTTACCACATTGGGGAATGTGGTTGATGAACAGGTTCCGTTTTTTCCCCATTATTGGCTTCATTAAACTTGACAGCCTTTTTAGTTTCTAGATTGGGTGAACTTTTTTTTCAGTGACCCTTATTAAGTGTTGTCTCCTTAAGAAGGGTCATGGGGAAAAAGGGTCGGTAGAGGCCACTTTTACTTCCATAAAGAAGTTGATTTTGGTAAACAACATAGATTCAGTCTTTTGAATCCTTTTATTTCCTTAACTCTAGTAACCACTGTTGGGGGGCCCTGGCCAGCAGCCCTGGGCATAAATGAGGAAGACCTAGATCTTGCTGAACTTTATCCCTGTGGAAAAAGGTGAGGGATGGACAAGAAAGAAAGAAAGAAAGAAAGAAAGAAAAGGAAGGAAGGAAGGAAGGAAGGAAGGAAGGAAGGAAGGAAGGAAGGAAGGAAGGAAGGAAGGAAGGAAGGAAGGAAGGAAGGAAGGAAGGAAGGAAGGAAGGAAGGAAGGAAGGAAGAGAGAAAGAAAGAAAGAGAAAGAGAGAGAGAGAGAGAGAGAGAGAGAGAGAGAGAGAGAGAGAGAGAGAGAGAGAGAGAGAGAGAGAGAGACCCATGCAGCGGGAGCTCTGGATAGCAGCACTCGCTTTACTGGACACAGTTTAAACCTTTTATACAATATTTGGGCGGAGGGGGTATAAGCACACATTACAGGGCATTTGCAAGCTCCTGGACCATTTTTACAGAGGAACAAATGACAATCACAGATTTAGCATTTGCAAGGTAACATTTGCAAGGTAACAATCATTAATTTACATATCCCTGTGATCAGAGGTCAGAAGACCAGGCACATTCTGCATCACTTTAGTTAGCTCAGATTAGCACAGATGTTTTGGGTGTAACCTTATGGGAAGGGCCCATTTCTGGGTCCTGCCCTTAGGGTGTTGTGGCAGGGAAAATGCTGGACCCTAAGGCTAGCAGCACAGAGCCCAACAAACCACCATATATGAAGGACTAAAATGTACCAGGCCCATTGACTGATCTAATTGTTGTCCCCCTTATGCATCAATATTACTACTATTATAGTACCTATTTTTTCACTGCAAAAATCTGTCAAAAAATTAAGTTGTCCCTGGTCTTTTCTAACTTAGAAAGAAACAAGTCATAAACTGACTACAGATCTTGAGATTTTATTCATCAGATTCTACCACCTTTACACTGCCTATAGCTATTTGATTCTATTTTTGGACTTTTCCCATAATTGTTTTATAAAATGTTTGAATTTCCTCTGATTTCATTAAGTATGCCATTTATCTATTTCATTATAACCAACCCTTTAGATTTACCTATGGTTTCAAACTAATACACCCTTTAGTTTTTTGTTTATTTTAACATTAAAAGAATCACTTGTATCACTTTTATCTCTTGTCTTCCCATTTTTTTTTTTTTTTGCTCAGGCACCAGTAACATCACCATACATCCTGTCACAAGCTAGTGTAGCTCAAGGGCATCTGCTCACTCCAGGAACTTAGAAGAGACTCAAAACATTCCTTCAGGTCATGGGAATGAGGTCTATAACTGTTACTTGGTTTTTGGCATATCAAATATAACATGGATAACTTGCCAGGCTCTGTCGTGTAGGTGGTACACTCACACTAGTGGGCTCTGATCTCGAGCTTTACTGATGAACCTCAACAGGGAGAGATCTGCTTTTCTCTTAGGTAGAGCTCTGAAGAGCTGTGGAGTACGGATGCTGAGAATGACTGATCTCATGGCGGGTGGGTTCCCCTGGCTTCTTGCTAGGCTCACAGGGATGATGGGCCATGGCTAGAACCTGCCTAGAATTGTATACAGTGTATAAATGTGAAAGATCCTGGGAAGGACCTGGTCCTAACTTCCGGTATTATCTAAGTGTTGGACATAAGAGAATTAAAAGAATAAACATCTGTTATATTTACTATATCCAGGAGAAACTTACCTGAATATTTCTGACTCAGAGTTTCTCATGATTTTATATAGGTATTGGTCAGAGAGCAATAGACTAAGGAATGTGATTGCTTTTATTTTCAGTAACAGAGGTCAAACGTAGGTCTCACACTTGTGCCTGTATGCTCTGCCTTTGAGCCACATTCCTAGTATCTAGCAATCTGAAGTTTTGACTGGTGCTATAAATATCTATTCTGAAAACCTATTCATATGCCTAGCAATTTAGCACTAGTTCTGTCCAGGATCTCTTAGTTCCTCAAAATCAAACAGTTTTGTCCTTATATTTGATTTGTTGCCTTTAACGGATTTATTTTTTATTAGTTTTGGTCTCACCTGGCAATGCTCAGAGGTTACTCTTGGCCCTGCACTCAGAAATTACTCTTTGTGGTGCTTGGGGACCATATGGATACCAGAGTCATACCTGGATTGTCCGCATGCAAGGCAAACAGCCTACCTGCTGTACAGTTGCTCTGGCCCTGACTTTACCTGATATTTTATCTAAGTTTTATTTCTCTAGAAATATTTTCAATTAATGTCATATGGATTAATTGGCATTGGATACTTTGAAAAAGTACTATAAACTAATTAGCTTAAATACACAAACTGTTTTTCTCACAATTCTAGAGGCATATAGATCAAGATGTCAAGAAGGTTGCATTTTGCTTGTTTATGAGGGTCCTCTATTTGATTTTTGAAAGCCATCTTCTACATAAATGTTGATGCTTTCTCTTGTGTGTACATCTTAGAACTCATGGTCTCTTCAGGACCCATTGTATTTTCATTATTTAAACTTGATTATCTAAATAAAATACAGTCTCCCAGTATAATCACTCAATGCCCTTGGGTATGAGGAAATAATTATATGCAGTTTTTACAGATCAATATTCAACATGAATTGCTAATATAAAATGGCATCTATGGCTTTTGTCAATCTTGGGAATTTCCTTTATTCCTACCTAGGAACCAGGTTTTCTTTCTTTGTCCTTCACCTCTTTTACCTCAGGTCCTATGGATATTGTCACTTGCCACTTGCCTTCCCACTGTTCACTGTTTTTCCATTTGTCCCTGTCCTGTGCTAGTCTAGCCCAATGGTATCTACTCGCTCCAGGAACACGAAGAGCCTCAAACCGTTCATTCAGGTTTTTGACGAAGCTTGACCATCTCGTAGGTGGGCTTCCACATGTTCTTTTGACATCCTATGGAATCCATTTGGGATGGATTTGGATATTGTGGAGTCAAAATTAATAGTTGCTTCCCTTTTATGGACTTATATTACACCTGAAAGATTTTGGATATTATAATTAAAGTCTTCCTAGATTAGACTGTTCCCAAGAGGGCCTTTCATGGATTTTATATCTATGTTATAGTTTATATATAAACTCATCAAGGATCTATGGTTATTATCACAGACTATCACACCCACTACATTTTGAGCATAAGCTGTGTGTGAATAAGAAAAATTTTTTGTTAGCTTGTTTCTTTGCTTTTGAGGTACATTCAAATGTGCACAGGGTCTATTCCTAGATTGGTATTCAGGGATCACCTCTGGCAGGACTTGGGGGATCACATGTGGTGCCTGGGATTAATTCCAGGTTAGTGCATGAAACACAAGTGCTTAACCCACTGTATTATATCTCTAGCCAAGAGAGCTTATTTATTTATTTATTTACTTATTTATTTATTTATTTATTTTGCTTTTTGGGTCACACCTGGCAATGCTCAGGGGTTACTCCTGGCTCTGCACTCAGGACTCACTCCTGGCAGTGCTCGGGGATCATATGGGATGCCGGGATCGAACCTGGGCGGCACAGGCCAGCCGCGTACAAGGCAAACATCCTACCCGCTGGGCTATCGCTCCGGCCCCAAGAGAGCTTATTTTTAAAATTATAGTATTGAGGACAGGATCTGTACATTTTTCTTTTGCCCAATTATTGATGCCTTGCAGATATTACAGAAAGATTTTATGTGTAGCCTTGTGAGGTGGCTGGAAGGCCAGTTGGAAGCTCTCTATAAAACAAAATCAAGGTATATCTTTGTATTAAATGAAAGCAACTATCATTATTAAGGTGGTAGAGAAAAATCAAAAAGTATACACTAATGCATAATTTCCAGTGTTTCTTCCTCAATAGCAAACTGGAAACTTTCCAGTATTTTTTGCCAGAATGCTCATTTCTTTCATGACTGTGCCTCTTGAAATCCTCTGACTCTATGCCACAGCCTAGTCTTACTTTGAGATTTGTCAAATCATGAGTTATGCTGGGACTATCAGGTCAAGTTAACATATCGAATTTTCCTCATTATACATTTTTACTGCAGTGTGCTATTGTTTAGACACAATTGAAAATATCTGAAACTATTATAATGGCACCATTTATTCCATTATGGTTTAAAATATGTCTGGTTGAAAATGTTGAAAGTTATAACTCTACAAAACAACATGGATATTAGTCTTTTCCTCAAGGAAACCTTGATAGGTGGTTGGCAATAATTCTTTTCAAGGCCTGAACTGTGTGAAATATATCACATATTATTTTAAATGCAGAAGCAATGTTTCATTTTGTTTAAAAAAAGGAAATGGGTATTAATGGAGAAACTATTTAAAAGATTTTTTAAAAGCCCTTTTTTTTTTTTTTTTTGCTTTTTGGGTCACACCTGGCGATGCCCAGGGGTCACTCCTGGCTCTGCACTCAGGAATTACTCCTGGCGATGCTCGTGGGACCATATGGGATGCCGGGGATCAAACCCAGGCCGGCATGGGCCAGCCGCATGCAAGGCAAACGCCCTACACGCTGGGCTATCGCTCCAGCCCCTAAAAAGCCTTTCTTGAAATGTGACTTATATCACTGTATCACTGTCTTCCCGTTCATCATCGATTGGCTCAAGCAGGCACCAGTAACATTTCCATATGACCTGTCTCATGCAAGTAGAGCCCAAGGGCACCTGCTTGCTCCAGGAACATAAAGAGCCTCAAACCATTCCATCAGGTCATGGGAATGAGGTCTGTAATTGTTACTGGTATTTGGCATATTAAATACGACACGCGGTAGCTTGCCAGGCTCTGCCATGCGGGTAGCATACTCTTGTAGTCATTTCAAAATCCAGCATTTATTGATGAACCATGCAGCCACTGGTCTGCTGGGTGGAGTGCTGACGAGAGGGAAGTCCGGATGTGAAAAATGGAGGCCCTCATGGAGTGGGGGATCGTCTGGCTTGTTGTGAGGCTCTGCTGGGGTGGCAGGACAAGGCTAGAACCTGCCATCCCTCCCGGGCGCCTCATGAGTGCTGGGCACAGGGAAAGCCAGTAGCAGCTCTGCCCCATGTCTGTGAGTTGCTGGATTAGCATACCTGGGCCGGATTAAAAAAAAACTGCTGCAGGGTGGATCTAGATGAGCCAGGTTGTGATAGGCTGGTCTGCCGGGTGGAGTGCTGGGCTGATTAAAGAAGACTGCTGCAGGGTGACTTAGTCACCAAGAAAAGAAAATTAAACATTACTTCCAAACTTCAGTGGAAATAAAGTTGGAAATAAATATAAATACAAATCAACATAAATAAAATATTAATCAATGTAGAAAACTTAAGTTCCTAGAATTAGAACATAGCATAAAAATAGTATTATAGAAAGAATATCATCTTATAAACCAGGAATAAGACTGTAATATCAAATCTGAATGCGTTTTTTATTAGCTCTATCCATTGCATTAGCTGATACACAACAAGCTACAAGACAAGAATGTGAAGCTTTTGAAAACAACTTACTTAGTACATTCCTATGTTAAAACATTTCTACTTAGTATGAGTTACTTACTATTTGTTGCTGGAATGAAAGCAAAGAAAGCAGCAGTCCTTTGGGGAAATAGTTAAATATCAAATACACTTGCAGATGAAATTATATGAAAATTACACTCTGGAATCACTAGACATCAAAATTAATTAGGCTCATTCATTGCTTTACTAAAAGGTATAAATCTATAATCTTCAGCGAAAGATTGACTCTTGTTTCAAGTGTGTCTTAGGCCAGTCAGCATGTTCTAACAAAATCCCAGAGATATGTCTTCTTATTAACAACAGAACTTACCTTTCTTTCTCTCTCTCTCTCTCTCTCTCTCTCTCTCTCTCTCTCTCTCTCTCTCTCTCTCTCTCTCTCTCTCTCTCTCTCTCTCTTTCTTTTTTTTTAGAACTTTATTTCTTAGAGCTTATTTCTTTGGACTAAGGAGTTTAGGATCGTATTGGTAGGTCCAGTATTTTTGGTGTCCTGACTTCTGGTTCATAGAACAGTTTCTTGCTTCTGTCCTTACATGATTGAAGACGTAAAGTCCTATTACAAATAGCAGTACCATTTGTAAGGATTTTATGTTCATAAACATAGCAGCACCCTCCTCATGCCTAAAGGCCAATAAATCCTAATATTATCACATTGGATATTAGGATTCTATTATTGCTTTTCCACAGATGTGAGAAGTTTTATTTCTCATTCTATCTGATTCTCTATCTTCTAAAAGCAAGAACAAAACTGAAAACTCTGGCAATAATATATCTCTATTGAAAGGATAGAAAACATTCCCTGAACTCCTCAACATGCAAAGAGACCACATTGACTGAAACTGAACCTTAGTTGGTGATGCTAAATAAAATGTACATAGACTATGGATCACTGTATTACTTCCTGCCTAAATATTTTGATGAACTGTTTTTTTTGGGTAAATGGAAAATCCAGACTATTTTTTTGTCTGATTAATGTGAAAAGCATTGAATAACAAATTGGACATGCAGAGGTAAAAGTAGAGTCTATATAAGTGCTTTGTTGAGACATGTACTCACTCTTTAGTAGTTATTGAATTTTGGAGAGTGAAGGAAAGACTAGGATTATCAGTATAGATTGTTAAACAATAACTGTATGCTATCCACTAATGGAAATACTTCAGCATGTCTATGCCGTAAATGATCATCATTGATATTGGCTTTACAAGTTAATGACTTTAAGATGCAGACTCTCTCAGGTCTTTAACAGGTAACTTCAGTTGAACAAGATTTCTATAGTAATGTGCTACCTGTCTCCTGCCATCTGTCTCTATTTCCAGTTGTAAAATTTCAGAGTTATAGAAATTTCAATTGTAGTGTTCAAGGATAATTTTCTTTTTATAGCCCATTGTTTAGATGGAATTTGGAGATTTTCTATGTTAAAAATTATATCCATTTTAGTAGAAATCCATAAAAAATTTCCTATCTAGGTAACTTCTCTCATTTGCCTTTCTTCCTGTTGTTCATCGATTTGCTCGAGCGGGCACCAGCAACATCTCCATTTGTCCCTGTCGCATGCTAGTGTAGCCCAAGGGCCTCTGCATGGTCCAGGAACATGAAGAACCTCAAATCTTTGGTTTTGGTCATGAGAATGAGGTCTATTATTGTTACTGTTTTTGGCATATCAAATACAATATGGGTAGCTTGCAAGGCTCTACTGTGTGGGTACTCTCAGTTTTTGCATTTTTTGATATACTGTGAAGCTACAAAGCAGCCATCTACAATGGGGAGAGCCGGTAGCAGCTCTGCCCTGTGTATCTGTGTCTCTGGTTCATGGCTGACAGCTGGGAAATAGTTTGTGGTCAGGTCCACCCGGATCCTGGACAAGACAGAGATGGGGGGAAAGGGACCCCAACTCTATCTCCCAAGAAGCCTGTTGACTTAGCTGCTGAGATCAGTATACCTGGGCTTGAAATAGGCTTCCTCTATAGGGTGGGGCTCTGATGAGCCAGGCTTGAGATTGGCTTATCTTTTGGATGAAGCTCTGATGAGATATGGAATTCGGATGTGGAAAACTGCTGCCATCATGGTGCAGGGGGTCCTCTGGCTTCTTCCAAGGCTCTATTGGCATGTTACGCCTGTACCAGAATCTGCCCCTCCCTCCTGGATGTCTCATGATCAGCCGAGCACAGGGAGAGCTGGAAACAGCTCTGCCCTGTGTATCTGTGTCCATATATCTGTTACTCTTAATCCATAAAAAATTCCTATCTAGGTAGTTTTAAATAGCAGAAAAATGTAATCTCACAGTTTAAAATACCAATTTAAGTAGGATTATTTCCTCTTTGTTGGCTCCATTAAAAGAATCCTAACTTTATTGTATTATTTTTCTTTTTTTTTCCATTGATTTTTTGGGCCACACCTGGTGATGTTCAGGGGTTATTCTTGGTTCCGCACTCAGGAATTACCCCTGGCAGTGCTCTGAGGACTATATAGTATGTTGGGGATCAAACGATGGTTGGCAGTATGCAAAACAAGTACTCTACCTGCTATACTATTGCTCTGGCCCTAACTTGATTGTTTCTTGCTGTTGGTATTTTTGATCTCCAACCTTTGATGTCACTTTTCTTTTGGCTGTGGCACTTCAGACTTTCCATAATTGTCACAAGATAATCTAACTTTATGTGTCCAAGTGTCTTCTTTTCATAGAAAGATTTTAGTCATAAAAAGTTGTCATATAAAGTAATATAAAGATGTCATGTAATCTTTCTCTGGTATAACCTCACCTTAATGAGTTATATTTGCAAAGCAAATATTTCTCAATAAAGTTACATTCTGAAAAACAAGGAGTTAGGACGTGTGTCATAGCTTTTTTTTGAGAAACAATTTAACACATAACTTGATCACTTGATATCCCATTATTAATTGATTTGCTTGAGCGAGCTCCAGTAACATTTCCATTTGACCCTAATCACGTGCCAGTGTAGCCCAATAGCATCTGCTTGCTCCAGGAATACAAAAAACCTCAAACCATTCGTTCAGGGTCTTGAAAAAAAAGTATGACCATCTTGTAGGTGGGAGGCCATGTATCTTTTGACGCCCCTTTGGGATCCAGTTGGTAATGGCTCTAGCCCAGTGGTTGTCTCCAAGTTGCATTACATGTCCAGCCCATCTGATTTTCAACACCTTGGCAAATGAGACAGCATCCCTGACTCTTGATTGTCGATGGAGGTTGAAACTCAGGATTCCTTCTCTCACTTGAGTGAGGCATGATATTCCAAGCATAGCTCTTTCAATTCCTCTTTGTGACATCCAAATAGCGTTCTCATCCTGCTTGCATAGGGCCCAGGTCTCTGAGGCATATGTTAATGCAGGGAGAATGGTGGAGTCTAAGATGTGCCTGGAGCCAGAGGTTCTTTGTCCTTTTAGCTATTTCTTCAATGCTCTTGAAGGCATTCCCTGCCATTCCCTTCTTCCTGCTGCAGCTCAGATTTTAGGTCGTTCATCATGTTGACTTCTCGACCTAGGTACACATAACTGCTGCATTCAGAGATGTTTGTTCCATTGAGAGTGAATGGGCCCTCTGGAACTAGTTCATTTTTCAGGAACATAGTTTTGTTGAGATTCTGCTGTAGACTTATCTTTCCACATTCTCGTTTGAAGTAAGCCAGCATTTGTGCTTCTATTGTTTGGTATTCTAATAACACCAAACCCAAACATCAGCCTAATTTAACACATATCAAGAAGATAATAAACCCAAAAAAGAATAATTTTATTCTGTTAGATTGATAATAATTCATTGTATCATCATTTAAAATGGGAGTGTCTAAATTGATTGGTATGTAATCACAGTTTTAAAACTTCTATTTATGTATACTTTTTTCTATTGTTTTGCATTTCTCTCAAAGTGTGTCTTGGAGTACACACCCTAATGGACTCTTAGTCACAGGCCCTGCATCTGCTAAGGCTAACAATTTTATATATGTTTTTTCTATGAGTATTCTATTGTATATAAATAAAAATGCATACATTGAGGGAAAAGGGGTTTCCCAAGACACTAACGGTGGTTGGGGGTGGGCATACAATGATTTTTTTCAGTGGGACATTTTGATCATACCCTTCCTTTCTCAGTATTTTCTTCTGGCTCTGTGCTAGGGATTGATTACTCCTGGTAGCTCTCAGAGAAGCATATATGATGCCAAGTATCAAATCAGAGGCAGCCATGTGAAAGGTCATTATCTTAATCCTTGTACTATTTCTTTAGTGACAAATAAAAGAATTTCAAATGAAAGTAGTAGTAAGGTATTCATAAGATCTGATTTCAGATAATATCACTGTAGAAGACTTTAATAAACTGAATTCAAGTGGTATTGGTCAGGCAATGATATTAGAATCAAAGAAAAATACAAAATACAGTTTGAAAAACCTCTTTTTTTCAAGTAGAAGTTGATTATTCAATGCAGACGTCCTTAGCATAAAGAAAGGCAGGTTCTGGAGATGAGTAAGTGTAGTTAGAAACAGAGGAGTAATAAGGAAAGAGGTAGTAGACTTGAGAAGAGAAAGAGGAGTTCATTGTTTACTTGGCTGTGTTGCCTGTCTCAAAAAATACAAAGTAGACTATAACTTGCTTTTTTCTTATATCTATGACAAAATAATTTTTACATATAAGTGGAAGGAGGTTGAAATGTGCCGACTTTGGAATACCACGCAAACGTCTCCCATTTAAAATTACCTCGAAGCCATTGAAACCATAGTAACTGTCATCTTGAACCATTCTTTCACTGTGTGGTGTTTCAGATTTGGAGGAGTAGTACTATATCAGGCATATCCATTTGATGTCCAAAAAATCAGAACAAGAAATGGGCTTGGGTGCCTCTGATTCATTTTATTTTGTGGAACATTCTTTGAATCGATTTTGAATAATCATTGTACATGATTAGATTCCCATTTTTGCATGTTTCTGTTATTGTCTGCTAGCTAACATTGTATAATATTGATATTAATTTTTAATTTTTTCTTGATAATCTTGCTTTTAGTCACTAATTGTAACAGTGGTTTTGTAAGGAACAGGTGTTGCTTACAATAGTTTCTTCCTTTGCTTGTGGATTATCACTGATCAGTGAACATTGGTATTTTTTTATATCTCACTTGGTTTATTTCAAGTTATTTTTAATAATTTTTAATTTTTAAGGCAATATTTTCTTTTTTTAATATTTTATTATACCACCATGAGATATACAGTTACAAAAGTGTTCATTTTTAGATTTTAGTTATACAGTGTTTTCTTATAGTTATTTCAGAATATACACTAGAACTAACAAAGACAATTCTTGAAGACAAAAGAATGCATTTTGATATGTCAGGTGCTTATAACAGCTTTGTTTCAAATTGTTATAATAAATTCTGTTGGATCTGTGATCCATACCCCTGTATCTAATTAAAATGTCACTAGGCTTTCTGCTTCTATATTTCTTAACATGATTCATTGTCTTTGAAGAGAGTAAAAGGGAAAGTTGTTTCTGATTGGTCACTTCTCATGTGAGTAGGAATTATCAGAATTTTTTTCCCATCTTTCCCTAATTACTTTCTCATGGATACTAAACTCTACACCCTGAGCATCTAGAGGGATTAAATACTGATCAAAGGCAGGTTTAGCTGTATCCGCAGGGACAAGCTGCTTCAGTTAGTAAAGGCTCAGGTTCTGGGAGAGGATTTGGAAGAGAAATAAATTAACAATTAGTATTTAAACAACAGTAAAAACTGCTAATGCAAATAGACTTGGTATATTTGATATATTTGGCATATTTGATAGATTTGGTATATTTGGAGTAATATGATGCTTAGGAAAACCCTGTGTTTAATAAATAGGACAGAGTGCAGATATATGCAATGTGATCATCTATTCCAGTTGTACTTGCAATGGAACAAAATCCCAGGGCAGACTTTGGTCCTTTTGAGCAGTTATTATGAATGCTATAATTTTATGTCTGTTGCATTTAGGTGGGATTGGAGTTGTATTTGTGATACAAATCAGCAATGCATTATTGTAGATTTTTTACAATTGAGTTTTATTAGTATCTTTCATCTAGATTAGCCACATAGTCTCTTGCCAAACTCTATTAGTGGACAGTTTTACCTATGAAACAGATTTTTATTACATACATAAAGGGATCCTTCAAGGTCAAAATAGATATCAACATGTTCAAATATGAAGTATACTAGCTCTATCTTGGGTAGTATTTTCCTTTTAATTATTTGCTTAAAAATGTGGCTAACCTAATTTTGCTCTTTAAATTAAAATAAATTATGTCTCATGGTATTAATTTTTATATAATTTATGGGCAAACTAGACTGTTTTAAAAAAGAGGTGAATAAACATACACCTTTAAAAACATATGTCTTTTAACATAATTATAATTAATTACTATAATACCTAATTTACCCTGGTTATTATATATATTCAATGTTATTTATGAAAGCAGAAATCACTGAAAATTAAACAAAGAATGTTCATAAGTACATGCACAAAAAATTTAAGTTATGAGAAATTACATTGGTAAATTAAATAAGCCAGACTTATTACATCTTTTGGTTAGATGCAAAATTTTAGCAGTGGACAGTTTCATGAGTTGCTGAACAATCTGTACACTGTTAATGAATAAGTTTATGATCAAGTGATGTCTATATGATATAGTTAATATAAACTTTCTAAGTTCATTCTCTACCACCAATGGCATCATCAGTATATAATATATGAGATTTTTGTGTTTTTAAGTTATATGAGATTGGTATAATTCATGTGTGGTTAAGTCATGACATGGAAACCACCAACAGGTTTTTCTTTTATTATGAAACTGGCTCTGCTGGCTGCAAGGTGTCAGGGCTGGACCCTTTACTGACTTTTGCTCTATAGTACTATCAAAGCACTGAGTGCCTTAATAGTCAAATTTCTGCTCATCTTTGTACAGTTGAATCTTTTCTAAAATTTCTGAGATCTCTTTGGAGGTGGAGGAATTGCTTCACTTAGATGCACGGTGAGGGGTGTGTCTGTCTTTATCTTCACCTGATCCTGGAGACTCTTCCACCACTCATCCCTAGAATGTGGCAGTTCCTGTGCCTGCCTGGACTACTGATGTGTGTCCTCTCCCACAACTCAGGTTCAGCCTCCTACTCTGTATGACAGGAGTAAAGAGTATTATCGCCCGTTATGACATACATTCTTGCTATCTTTTTGGCGTACTTGGCTTCTTGGGAACAAGATCAGAAAATTCTAGGATTTACACTAGATTTCAATTTTAGCAAAGAGGTTAGATGAGGCATGTTTTGTGCTGTCTTTTAATATGGGATGAATAGAGGAAATAAATTCAGAAAAAAGGAAAAAAAATTTATGATCTTAACTTCTCTGAATAAAGGGACCTCAGTGGATTTCTGATTAGAATGTCTTAATTTTTATTTTATTTTATTATTTTTTAAAAATTTTCATTTTGGGCCAACCCACTGATGCTGAGGGGTTACTCCTGGCTCTGCACTCAGGAGTTACTCCTGGCAGTGCTTGAGGGACCATATGGGATCCGGGGATTGAACCTGAGTCCACTGTATGCAAGACTGATGCCCCTACCCGCTGTACTATTGCTCTGGCCCCGAATGTCCTAATTTTTAAACTGATAATCTTTATCAGCCCTTAGAATACAGTGCTCTTCTTTCAGTAAGTATATGTGTGTCATAAAATGTTGTTATGCCACACATCTATATGCATTTGTTTGTAAGTGTGCATCTGGTTAAAAAATAGTCTTGAAGACTCTCCAAGAAGCTGATAGAGGTACTATCCTTTAAGAACTACAATTGCCCTTGTCTACATATGTGAGTGCAATGAGTCCTGACTTAATTATGGAAATACATGGCTGTATTTGTCTATATATATATTCATTTCAACCCTACCCCTCCACCCTGCTCTTGCCTCCTTTTTTCTACTTATCTTTGATTTTGCAGTTTTTAGAGTAAGCTATTTTATTGTTTTCCTTTCTTCTTTAACATATGGCATTTGTTTAGCCTCTTGAAGAGCTGTGATTTCCCAATGCTGGTGTTCCTATGCTAAGGATAATGAGAAGTCCTGGTCTAGTGCACTGAGACCAGGAAGCTAAGAACAAACACTGTCATCACAGCACTGATAAAATGAATGAAGCCCCCTCACTTGCTTTAAGTACTTGTACCTTGCAAGCCTACTTCCCCATCTAGTCTTGCACTAGGACTAATTTAATTTATTAGTGTATGGCGGTATGGTCATAATCATAGCAGATTTAAAACATCATAACAAAAATGACAGACACATTTCTATAATTGAGTTCAATCAGGAAAGTGGTGACTCAGATATTTAATGACCTGCTGACACCCGCTGACATTTAGTGGTCTAATAAATATTTTCAATTTGTTTTTTTTGTGCAATACTCTAGAAGTAGATAATCTAAGAATTTTTTGCCCTAGGTGAACCGTGTGTGAGTATGTAGTGTGTGTGTGTGTGTGTGTGTGTGTGTATGTGTGTGTGCAAAAAGGTTTGTCAAGGCTGCAACTGTCAAGCATCCCCCCCCAAGTTGCTGCCCAATCAACATACAGGGCTCGGACTGCCTGCCACTTAGATCTCACACCTTGCATATGTGCTACATTCACATTCTGACTTTTCTGTATGCAGAATGCTAGCTTGTCTGTGAAAGGACAGGACTGTCTTTGAAATATAGTTGAGATTCATAATAGCTCCTCTCCCGAAAAAGGGAAAGGAGTTACCCTTGTTGAAATGACAGAGAGGAGGGTCTATCTGTGCCTTCTATCAGGGTGGTTCTGATGTCTAAATCTTCTAGATAGGACAGAAGGCTGAAGGGATGAGATAAAAGCAGCTGCCTTTCCAAGTGCTGTCCATTTGCATTGATACTTACATTCTTTGCCAAAGTGACATCATTACCATTTGCTTAGTATTGGTACCACAGGGAAGTGTTTTACATAATTTAAGACTTGGAAGTGATGATAATGTATTTCAGATGAGTAGTATAGGCCACAGGGGTGCCGAATCTCATCCCCTTCCTCCTCAGAGACCCCAGGGCAGAGATGAGTCCCAGTCCATATCCCTAAATCATATTAACAGTACTATTTGAGTGCCAGCAATATGTCTAGCATTGGACTGGGTTATGATTCTTTATTTTAGTGTTTAAATGCTTCCCTTCCTCTCCTGCCATGACGAGATTATGAGTATAGCAAGTATTTTTTTTCTGTCTTAAATCTAGGAAACTGGGTTAAGAAAAACAAGTTACTTACACTAGTCTGAAATCAGAGACATCTGACCCCTTCTGGTATTTAATATTGGGCCATGGTGTTTCCCTACTTATATCCTACTTGTTCTTCCACATTTTAAAAGCAGGGAACCTTTTGTACCTTCTCAGGAAATAACAGTTGTAATAAAGAATAAGAATGTTAGATCTCTGACCTTGGTCTATTACTATATCTTTCATTCCAATCCTTCCTGTAGGTCCCCAGAAACTCATCTTTTAAATGAGTATAGAAGAGTCATGTATCCCTTGAGAAAATGCTCCATGACATTGTTAGAATTCAGATTACAATTCAAACTGCTACCAAATGATACTGATTTACCTAAGCAGTGTGTGCTCTAAGTTGTTTCTGTAGGAGAACACTTCAAAATAAAGAAATTAAACACTTTATAGGTTAACACTTTCTGCAATATTTCCAACTGAATTATTTTGTTAACTTCATCCACTCTTGAAACTATCCACTTCTAAACCATCTTCATTAACAATGAAAACTTGAAACCCTTTATCAAAAAGCAGCAAAATGAGTTCACATCTAGCTTTTTTTTTTACGTTAAAATTTTTTTTTTTTACCACTATGAGATACACAATTACAAGGATGTTCATAATTGGGCTATGTCATACAATATTCCAGCACCCATCCCCCCGCCAGTGCCCCATTCCCACCACCAGTGTCCAACACCCCCCCCCCACCCCAACCTCCAGCCTGCCTCAGCAGGCATCTTTTTCTTTTCTTTTCCACCGTGAGATATACAAATAAAAAGATATACAATTAAAAAGTTCACGCCTAGTCTTGATATGAAAAATTAGGGAATGACTTTCCAGTGTCTTCTTTCCTTTCCTCCTTTTTCTTCTAATCCCTCTCATCCACTCTTTTTCATCACCAGCCCTTTTCTTCCCTTCCATTCCCTTTCCATACTGTGTCTCAGAGAGACGGCTTGGGAGAAGTCAAAATTATAAGTTGAATAGTCTTTCCCTTTATATCTCTCAAAAAGCTCCTTATATTAAAAAAAAAGCACAGTATTTGCAACTTCTTCAGTAGCACTGTAGTTTGGGAGAAACCATTAGTCTGCTTAAAGTTCCTTGGTGTTGACTAATGAGGAGATTCTCATCTTTCCCTAGTGTAACCACATGAATATTTCTTATTTATATATAATTTACACAAAACATATTAGCTTTATGTGTATATTAAAATGATTTTAGATTTTTATTTAATACAAATGATCACCATAATAAATATAACTTAAACATCACCATGCACAGTCACACATTTTTCCTTTGATGAGAATATTAATATTAATAACTACTTCCTTAGAAAGTTTCAAATATACAATATGGCATTACTGACTACATTCATTATGTTCTACATTTTATACCGATGACAGTTGTTTTATAATCTGAAGTTTGTGCCCATTTTATCCCCTCACTCTCAATTCCCCACATCTGGCAGCCACCAGTCTTATTTTCTTTCTCATCTCAACAAGCTTATTTTTTAAATGAATGATTTTTAGATTTTGTGAATTAGAAAGAGCTCATTATTTTTGTCTTCCTTTTTCTAAGTTAGTATGTATCTTCCAGTTCTATATCTTTATTGCAAATGCCAGGATATTATTTTTATGGCTGAATATGACCTCGTTTTTAATTCTACCACATTTCATTTTTCTTTTCATCTATGGGTTATCCTCAGGTCATTTCTATATCTTGAATATTTTAAACAATGCTGCAATGAATGTGGAAGTATATATGTCATTTCAAGTTAGTATGCTTGTTTTGTTCAAATAAATATAAAAAGTTGGGTTGTTTTGTATGTTAGTTCTACTTTAAGTTATTTAAAGAATCTTCATACTTTTTTTCTGTCCTAGTTGAACCAGCCGGCCTTCCTAACAGCATACTTAGTTTCCCTTTAATCCATATCCTTCCCAGCATTTGCTGATTCTTGTTTTTTACTTCCTGGTTTTGGACCACACCTGGCAGTGGTTGGGGATCACTCCTAGTGAGTGAGGCTTGGGGGATCCCCTGGAGTGCTGCGGATAGAAGCTGGGTCAGCCACATGCAAGGCAAGCACTCTACCCACCGGACTACTGCTCCAGTTCCCCTAATTAGTACCTTTATTAAAAAATAACAAGTGTGATGCTATATTTCATTGTGGATTAGATCTTTATAATTATGCCTTCACTAGTGATATTGAGCATCTTTAATGTGTCCCTTTGCCATGCCTATATCTTCTTTGACAGAATGTCTATTCAGAGCCTCTGAAAAACATATCAGATTTTCATTATCATATTATTATTTGCTGTTGAGTTATATGACTGTGTATTCTCTATATTATAGAAATTAGCATTGTATCAGGTATATGATTTGTAAATATTTTCTCCCATCTATAAAGCAGCTTTTCAATTTGCTGACATTTTCTTTTGCTATACAGAAGCTTTTTCATTTAATGTAGTCCTACTTGTTTTAGCTTTTGGTGTCTGTTCCAAAAGTCTTTGCCAAGACCAAAGTAAAGCACTTACCATCTTTTTTTTTCTGCTAGAAGTTTCATGAATTCAAAACCTATGGTCAAGACCTTAATCTTCTTGATATCATTTTTGTATTTATGGTTGAGATATTGGTCTAGTTTTTATTCTTTTGTATTTGGTTAGATTCTCAATTCATGGATATAAAATGGAAGTGAAAGTTAAAGACTTCTTAAAACCTTCACTTCCCTTTCTCCAATCCTTACAAACACCAAAGTATATTATATAAAGGCTGTGTACTTATTTCAGAGCACCACAAACAATGCCTATTGAGAGCAATGAGAAATTCACTTGAATTACTATATACACATATGCTTACATCCCAACTCTCAATGATTTGGTGGTCAGGTTTTCTAGACATATTATGCTCTTTCTACATCTAAATCCAAATCCCAGAACTGGAGAGGTAGCACTGCAGAGGCAGGCTGCTTGCTTTACACACGGACAACCTGGGTCCAAACTCTGAGCCCCATCAGGACTAATCCCTGAGCACAGAGCCAGATGTAAGCCCTGAGCACTGCTGAGTATAGCCCCAAATCCAAAATAAGTGAAAATAAAATAGAATCCAAATTCCAGTCTCTCTTTTAACCTAGACCAAATACTATCTCTGTAAGACAGTATTTTCTCTACTCTGCTTTGTCAGAAACTCTTTGATTCTCAAGTACTTTGCTTTTATACCTCTTCTTATTGATGTAATTTACCTTATAGTGTTATATTGTTTATGCATACCTGTGTTTTTTTTACTAGGTTCTATGTGCCTAAAAGTCAGAGACATTGTCTGGCTCACCTGGTTGAATATAGACATGTGACTGCTTAACAATATCATATTCAACACATCACAGCATTATCATTTTCCAAATGATAATGAGTCGGACAAAGCAAGCTTTTATCTACAAAGACTTTAATTTTGTTTCAAGATTTATTTTCATGTCTTCCTAGTATTTCTGGTTGCTTTTTTTTCAAATGATATACATTTGTGGCAGAAATAATCAGATAAGTTAAATAATCAAAAGTATTTTGTTACATTTAGCATCTTTAGTAAATGGCAGGGTGGTGAACATGATTCATTCTCAAATGAAATGCACAGGTAAGACTTTTTAAGAGCTGTTACTTCTGCTGAATATAAAAGATTCTAAGAGGTGCAGATGTTTTAGCTGGAGTTTAGGTGTATTCTTGTGGGCAGAAAGTAGGTAGACGATTAAGATAGAGTAAGTGAAAAAACATTTCAGTAAAGAGACTAAATATTTTAGACTCGGGACTGGATACTTAATTTGTAGATACAATGAAAAATGAGCTCACTTTTTCAAATGTGATGGTGTTTTATTTTGCCACTTAATGTAATCATAAGTAAAGGCTAATTTTAATTATTAGTCATTTGCCATCTAGTTTTATGTTGTGTGATGCCAATTTTTATGTAAACATAAGAACTTCAACTCATCTGCCAATTTGCTTAAAGAGAAAACACTTTTTATTTAATTGTTCATGGAGTGTCACATGGACCAAGTGAATAGTCTGTATTTAACATCTCTGACAACATTTTCTATGAACGCTCTGTAGCTGAAGAGAAAGGAAACCATTTTTCACCTTTTCTTCTTGTGATGCTGTCACATTTTTTTGTCATAGTTACTTGTTATTTTTTGGAAATAATATAAGTAAGAACAAATATGATAGGGTTCATTAGTCATTTACTTTTCATTATTTATTTATTTATTTATTTATTTATTTATTTATTTATTTGCTTGCTTTCTTGGGTCACACCGGCAATGCTCAGGGGTTTCTCCTGGCTCTGCACTCAGGAATTACTCCTGGCAGTGCTCGGGGACCATATGGGATGCCAGGGATCGAACCCGGGCTGGCACAGGCCGGCCGCTTGCAAGGCAAACGCCCTACCTGCTAGGCTATCGCCTCGGCCCAGTTAGTCATTTACTTTTTTTTAAAGTTTCATTAATTTATCTCTGCATTTTGAAGTTACAACCTTGGAGGGCTGTTGGTGCCACGGTAGCTCAGCAGCACATATTATGCATTAAGTTAATGGCACTTACTTGAGTGCCACTGGATACGCATTGGTGGTAAATCTATGATCCTGTGCTCATGGAGCACAGTGAAAACTTAGAGCATGGCTAAAATGTTGACATTTACATTTTGTGTAGCTCTTTTGTTCTTGGCAGATGCTTATTTTTTCTCATTAAAGCTTGCTTAAAAACACAAGTTTGAGGATAACATGATTACCAATTCCAGTTAATTCCAGTAACATTATTACCAATTCCGGTTCTCTACAAGAGAACATAGAGGCTTAGAATCATATTTATTAAGTTGCAGAATAACAAACATGCTACACACAGGAAAATGCAAATGATATTGCTTTATATGTTATCTGCAAACATGATTTGAGATTGTCCCAAACCAGGCCCCTTTTACTCAAACAGACAGAGTCTAAGGGGCATTTAAATAACTAACCTATGACTTAACTAGTAAAGTCCTCCTGGCTCATTTGTCTACAGTTTTCACTTAGATTAGGAGTAAGTCTCTATAACTCAGAAATCCTAGTTTGGTTGCTATTACTGTGAAAAGACCTGTATGAAACTGGACCAGTCACTTTTTAAAGATCTGTCTCAAACTTCCTATGGTCATCACTTGTTACTTGTCTTCCCATTGTTCATCGATTTGCTCGAGCGGATGCCAGTAACATCTCCATTGAGGTCCATTATTGTTACTGTTTTTGGCATATCAAATACAGCAAGGGAAGCATGCAAGGCTCTGCCATGGCTCTGGGGTCATCCTAGGGGGCCCAGTCTTTTTCTATGTCAGACCATCAGCCATCCAGGGCCCACAGGGCAGAGCTCTGGGTGTAGACAAACCTGTCTTCTGTCTGCCACCTGCTGACACATCCAGGCACCACAGCCACACCTGCAAAACCTCAAGGGGCAGAAAATAATACTTCCTAGTTACAACCAATACTCTTAAATCTCAACGTGAAAAAAAATGCATCAGGATTTTCTTTATAGAAATTTTGAATCTGGAAAACTCATAGCAATTTTCAGAAAAGTCATCTTAATTTCCCAACACCCATAGGATTCAGAAGCTGCAAAAATTGTGAATTAAGTGTATTTTTACAGGAATTATTTCATACTAATTTCATACTAAGTACTAGTTTTATTCTTATTTTTCTTTTCTCAAATCATGGCAAGAACAGTGTCTCCTTGACAGAGGTATAAATCATCAATAATGTTTCTTCTTTTTAAAGAATGTCTGTTTGTATGCACCCCTGTCTACACATGTATAAAAGCAATATATAATTTAGCTGTTTTGCTACTGTAATTATTGATGCATTTCAATTGTATTTCACTCTGGCAGACACTCTTGCTCCGTTACATTCCTTTGTGTGCATGACTGCCTTTAAATGTTTACTCCACATGGGAGGGCATGTGTTAATGATACAAGAATCATCAGCTCGCCAACTTGACTTACCCAGGGAACCTTGATTTCACTGCTCATCACTTTTGGCCTTTTTATCATGAAAGGGCTCAAACTTATTTTCTTATCATTGAATTTAGTTTTCTAGTATTGTAGCTACCAAATTTCTGTGTAGAAATTGTTGTTGGGATAGAGATGGTCAGGAGCTTGCTTTGCCTATAGCTAATCTTGTTTCTATGCCTGTCACCACATAAGATCCCCTGAGCACCACGTGGAGTGATCCTGGCAGGAATCAGGACAAAGTCCATGCCCAGAGCTAGTCAGGTGTGACCCAAATCACCTCTCACCACACTCCAAATTGGTGTAGCCTATCACTTGCAGTTACCAATGCCAGTACCTCACTGCTATGCTCCAGGGTCCCTGGACACAAACAGCTGTTCTTGGCCCCTCCGTGGTCCTATTCTCTTTAGGGTATACACCTGTCTTTGCTGCTTCCTTTGCTAAAGAAATTCTCATCCTTCATGACTAAATTTGATCTCCCTTATAAAACAGTTGATAGACACACTGTTTTATTGAACTGCTCATATTGCATCGCTTTATCCGCTTACTCTGTTTAGGAAAGCTTTCTTTAAACAGGTTGGGTTTTCTCATCATAGTCCTTCCCAAGGCCACACTGGCTCCTAAGTATTTTGGCTGCATATCCTAATGGACTCTGAGGTACTGGTAAGTGAGGACATGATCTCTTATTTATTTCCATATACTCAGCAACCAGCCTAGTATCTGGCACACAGTGGGTCACACTGAATATTTGGGGACTAGAAAAATTATTTGTTTTGCTGAGAGACCTGATAGAGGCCCTAAGTGTGGGCTCTTTATTCCATATATAATGAGCGGCCTTTTTTTTTCCTCTTCTCTAGAATTGTGCTCCAGAGTCGATAAAATAGAATATTATCCTCACTAGTCTTCCTCTGTCATCTTCATCCAGCTTTCCCACACTCCCCTGTACCCACCTGCTGTGTGCAAAGCTCCAGACTTGGGAAAATATCATGCAGTGCTTTCATTGTAAAAGGAAGCAATTGAAAGCATTTCTCTGGTAATTTAAGCACACAAGCTTGGTTTCTAAATTATCCCCTCAGCTATTCATTTTGCAGGAGGAGAAAGGGAGTCACAAATACACACACACACACACACACACACACACACACACACACACGGGGTAAAAGGAGATTCAATCCAGAAACAGAAATGTTTCTTTTGGGTTTCTCCTGATTCCTCTCCACATCCTCTGTTCAGCAACTATAGGGTTTCTGGTGTAGCACAGACAGCTACTTTTCCTTTTAATGTTTTAAATGCTACAGATGCCTGTCATAAACCACCTTCTTAATTATGCAGAAGTGGAGCTGAATGGTTAGTTAGCAGTGCTATTGCAATTACTGCGCTTTTTCAGGTTGGCTGCTGTTTTATGTGACACTGTTTTCTAAGTTGCTGATTAAGATGATGTAGTGGGTGGAGCTCTCTTCCCAACATTGGATAGAAGCCTCAGAAGACTGCGATAATGAGTCCTCAGGCAGGAATTTATGTCCTAATAGAACTTAAGGAGGGGAGCCAAGGAACATGTGGTGATATGCCAGTTTTTTTTTCTTTTAACAATTGAGATGCTGAGGTCTTTTCCACTTCCTCCTATGTCCATATCTGATGCTCAAACTGTTAGCAAGATATCCATGATAGCACTTAGATGTTCAATGTCAGTTTTACCTTATATCCTAACAGTTTCAGGCACCTTTAGTTATCCTTCGGCAGCAAGAGTTTTAGGTTAGAATTTCAATGCTGGCAAGGAAAAGCAACAGCTGTGAAGATTCAAATAGTCCTTATAACTTACATTCTCTCTCCTTATCCCTCTCTCTCCCTCTGCCATCTGTCTGTCTCCCTGTCTCTGTTTCTCTCTCTCTCTGTCTCTCTGTCTCCCTCTCTCTGTCTCTCTCTCTCATGTTGTGTTGCTGTCTTGGACTGGTTCCAGAATTATGTTAGGCACTAAATAAAAACAAAGTAATATCGAAATGAAAGCAGCATGCTTTGCAAAACAGTACTTTCCTTCATTCACATATTTTAAAATACCTGCTCTATCCTAATCATTGTGTGTAACCCAGGGATGGGACAGGAAGCAATAGAGAAACAGCATTCTGTAAGCAGCCTTTCCAGAAACAGCATTCTTGTCAGAGATACTGGCATTAAACCAGGCAGAAAATCTATACATAACTTCGAATGCTGGTGAATGATGAAGAAAACAAAAATGGGGTGAGGAATTGAGAGTTATGCAGGGGAATGCTATTCTGTATAGAATGGTTCAAGAATGCTTTTTTTTTCTCTTAGGCAGTGACATTGAAGCAGATGCCTGAGTGGGGTGAGACAAATCTCCATGAAAATGTCCAGAAAGCTTTCTTTCTATGCTTTAGAAACAGTAGTTATATTTACCTAAATAGGAATGCATTTGGCTTATTTGAGAAGTAGCAAAGAGGTTAGATGCTAGAATATGGTCAGCATTGCAAGAAGCAAAATGAGCTCCGAGATATATTTAGGGAAAAATTGAGGATAACTTTATAGTATCACTTTATATATTATCTCAAAGTCATATAACCTTATATATTTGGATTTGATATAATCTTATTTACATTATTTTGAAGGAACCCTCCCATCAACTTGTGCCAATTATATCACTAAGAGGCAAAAGTAGAAGAAAGTGTATGCCTCATGAGGTAATAAGAAGGAAGCTGGGTGCAATTTAATCTCTATTGGGGTCCAAAAATAGTACATAGGGTAGGGCTCTTGTCTTGAATGAGGCAAATTCTGATTTGATCCCTAGCACCCTACATATTTCCTCTGTGCCACTGGAAATGATCAGAAGTGATCCTTGGGCTAGAGTCAGGAATAAATTCTGAGTGACACCAGGTGTGGCTCCTATACAAACCAATAAAACGAATAAGAAAAACAAAACATGTAAATTCTTATGGCAATAGTGGCTCTGAGAGTGGCATTGCTTTGACTATCTCAGTGTTCATAAATATTTGCTTTATAAATGATCAGAGTTTGAAGCTATGGACCTGCTAGTGAATTATAAATTACTTTGAAGTAGATATAAAATGATTATTTATAATACTATATAAAATGTTGAAGATTTGCTATTAGTTTGTATTTGTTGAATGATTGGTTGTTTAACTAGGGAGAAGGTTGTGTGGCTCTACAAAAAAAAATTACCAGCACAACCTACAGGAATGTGATGGAGAGTTAAGGTTTTCTCAAGTTCCGCTTTGCTCCATGGTGTCTCACCCAAACTCCCACCTCGGACATCCTTCCCAAGGAGGCAAAAGGCTGAGTTGTGGAACATGAATTCTGTAATATAAAGAACTTTCCTTTCTCTCCTCAAAAATGTTGACTGCAGCTATGGGGATCGTGCTCTCAGTTTACAGTCTAAGGGCTTTTCATTATAAAGAAAAGCGAACTGTAGCTCTATGGGATGTGCACATTTCTGCGTGAGAGCAGGTGGAGCTACCAGCACTGCAGACTGTTTTCTATTGCTTTTGTTCCCCTATTAAAGGAAGCAATTTGCAAGGAAAATAGCATGACAGTCCCAATGCCACGTGAATATTTTTTCTTCTTCAGTTTGGTACAAAAGATAATGTTGAGTTACATTTGCCCTAGTATATTTCTATACTTTTTCTTTGTGATCACACTCTACTTTTAACAGATCTATTGATAGAACATTTTTTTTTACATTTTCAAATTCTTTTTACTTTATGTTTTAAGGGCAATGTACTCTATGATAGAGATTGTACATACACACAACATACATCTATTCTCCATTTGGATTCTACAAACAAATGATTAAGACTTATTTTTAAAAGGATAAATTTGAGTGATGTTAATGATTAAATACATATGCGTGTGTATATATATATATATGATCCATATATGGTATATATAATAGTAAAATTTGTAGGCATATATATTTACTAGTATTTTGCCTAGATCCCTTTGAATTTGGTCAGATTTGCTCTATCATTTTAGACTCCCCTTCTTCTTTCACTCTAATCATTGTCTTCTATCTCTGAATAATTCCTTTTGCTGTAACTTATCACTGGCTACCTTATAATGTACTTAACCTTTTTGTTTATTTTAAAATTCTATCCATCTGGGTTGTTGTATTTGTTAGGGCAAAGACCATGAATAATATGTGCCTCCCTAGTATGCCCTAAGTCTGCATTACTTTAAACTGTTCATTTGCATGCAGCAAAATGTGATTTAGGCTACCTTAATTAGATTAGGGATGCATTAAAAGGCTTTGGGGTTGCTCACAAAATCAAAGTAAAAATTCAAGGAAAAAGCTTCCCCAAAGAATGAGAGAATCTTGGGAGCTTTGGATAACAGAAAAGAATCAATAGCGTCTTCAGGCTATGCCAGTAGAATGCACGGGCTACAGTTATTCCTGTACCCAGCTCTGCAGTAATCCACAAGTATGTGCTCACCTCATAGGGGAGGAGGAAAAATGTTCCGTTCTAAAATTTTATAACCCTGTGAACTATGAAGAGAAGATGTAATTATCTAAGAGAAAATTAGGTGCTAGACAGTTTAGCATGTAACATTAAACCATTATCTACTACAATATTGAAATTCTTTAATGTCCATTGTTGGAATTCTGCAGGTCTGGGCAGCAGCGGTGATGGTATTGATGAGCAGAAAGAATCTCTCTTTGTCTCAGTCTCCTGTTAGAGGTCCAGGCTCTGGTCTTTTTTAGGAAATAAAACCAAATGTCCTTGTAATCCGAAAGTCAAACAAGTGGTGTGACCTTTAAGCATGTGAGTTATTATAGACTGGTTCTCCTTTTTGGATATTTAGGTTTCAGAAACACTTTCCAAAAAGGCCAGAGTCATAAACAGCATAAAGCAGGTACAGTAAGCATAGATTAGAACTGCATGCCCTGGAAATAATGACTCATAAACGAATCACCTATGCTTTGGATATGTCTCTTTCAGCCTTGGGGGCATAATTGATGAAGTATTTATTACCTTTTTTGGTGATTTTTACTCCTATATTGTCATAATATGATACTTTGATTATGGACAGTCCCAAGGTCAGAGTGGTGTAGAAAGTTGGTACTTTTTGTATTTCACTATTTGCTATGATACAATCTGATTATGAATATGATCACATATTAAATCCTGGGAATTTAAATCTAAGGGATTACAATGCTAGGGCAGAATTTGATTTTTAAAAAAGACTTTTTAGTTTGTAATTTTTTCACAAATTAGGGTTTAGGGAGAAAACAAGAATAATTGTTATATGCGATTACTTGAATGCATACTTGCAAATTGTTGCGAAAACGCACTGTATTAAAATTGCCTCTTACAATTTGTGAAAAATTACAAACTAAAAAGTCTTTTTTTAAAATCAAATTCTGCCCTAGCATTGTAATCCATTAGATTTAAATTCCCAGGATTTAAGCTTCCCCTATACTTAGGTGAAAGATTATTTTAAGAACAATTTAAATTGGACCTCATTGTGAAAGTGGCTAGTGAATGTGAGTTGGGACCTTCTTCTGAAGGGAGATAATTAAATATTCTTCATTGATGCTATTTGAATATGTTGAATGAAAGGAGTTAATTATATATCAGGGAACACGACAGGCTTCTGACTAATAAAAAAGCTTTACATTTGATATGTTTTATCTTTGTTAAAATCACTAAAGTTGCTAGAACAAATCAGATAGTTGAAAGCAAATATAGACTCAGAGCTAACCAGCCACAAACGGAAGTCCCTCACAGATGCAAAGTTTATATCTCTAATGATGATTTAAGGAGAGGGATGAAGATATATTGCCTTGTTCCAAGCAGCACATCTGTTTCATTTGGCCTTCTACTGTGGCTTTGAGGGAGAAAACAAGAATACTTGTTATATGCGATTACTTCTATTATAATGAACTAATGTTCATTCCTGAAAACTATGAGGATTTAAAAAAAATTTATCAAAGTTTAGCATGGTCAATATCTTCAGATTTTGGGCTAATATAGAAATCTTTGTGCTGCAAATTCCCCATAAAATTTGTGTTAACTCAGTTTCAGCATGCTCTGGAAGTGCTAGGCCAGGAACAAGTGTTATTCTAAGGAACAGTTCCACAGTAGTGCTCACCTGGAAAGATGTGGGCTCTTAAAGTTAAGTTTTGTATACTCTACTATTTGTTTGTTTTATTTCTTTACTTTTTTGCCAAATCCCATTTAAGGTTCTTCCTTAAATTTCTCCTATCTTCTTATTGCTTCACAGAACAGCATGCACTTTGACTTTTTATTTAAAAGTCTCTGTTTTCTTCAATACTGGAATTTGTAGCTTTCTTATAAAGTTCAAAGAAATTTCCTTTCTATTATCTTGTCCTTTATTTTCTAAAGGATACTGTCACCTGACTGTAGGGAACTATACCAATAATTGACTGTAAGACTAGCCCATACTAATCTTTGTATTTGGAAATGAGGTGATTCTGTTGCACAGGTAGGGTGAAACTACCAAGCTTTCCAATGGGATCCACTCAGCCCGGGATGTAAATATCAGTATAGGGCACTCTCACAGGGCAGGGTAATAATATACCTGATTTAAAACTTTAACTACGACTCTTCTCTTAGTCTTTAGATAACCCTGGGGAATGTATTTTTCCTCTCTTGATCCATAATCTTTTATTTTTGTTTGTTTGGGGTTCATACCCAGTTGTGCTCATGGCTTATTCCTGGCTCTGTGCTCAGGGATCACTCCAGGTGGTCTCATGGGACCATATGGGATGTTGGGCATCAAATCCCTGTCCAGCACATGTAAGGCAAGTGCTCTACTCATTTACTATCTCTTTAGTCATCATTATGTAATATTTAATGTGAAGATAAAATAAAAATAAGACACTCACAGACATGGGACAGAGCTGCTACTGGCTCTCCCTGTGCCCAACCGCTCATGAGGTGCCCAGAAGGGATGGCGGGTTCTAGCCCTGGCCCACAAACCCAGCAGAGCCTTGAAACAAGCCAGACGACCCCCCACTCCATGAGGGCCTCCATTTTCCACATCCGACTTTCCCCTCGTCAGAACTCCACCCAGCAGACCAGCCTATCACAGCCCGGCTCACACGGCCACTTGCAGCCGCGCAGTTCATCAATAAATGCTGGATTTTGAGATGACTACAAGAGTATGCTACCCACACGACAGAGCCTAGCAAGCTACCCGTGTCGTATTTGATATGCCAGATACCAGTAACAATTATAGACCTCATTCCCATGACCTGATGGAATGGTTTGAGGCTCTTTATGTTCCTGGAGCAAGCAGGTGCCCTTGGATCTACATTCATGAGACAGGACATATGGAGATTTTACTGGTGTCCACTCGAGCAAATTGATGGTGAACGGGAAGACAGTGACAGTGACAGAGACAGTGAAGATAAAATAGACTGACTTGTGGTATTACTGAAAGGGATGTCTTATTTATTTTTTATTTTTTTTATTGAATCACTCTGAGATACAGAGTTACAAACTGTTCATGGTTGGGTTTCAGTAATAAAATGTTTCAGCATCCATCCCTCCACCAGTGAACATTTCCTAACACTAATATCCCCAAGTTCCCTCCCACCAACCCATCCTCTCCTCCTCCCACAGCCTGCCTTTATAACAGGCACTTTTCTTCTTTCTTTCTGTAGGAGCTATTTTATCAACATAGAACACAGAGTAGAGTGCACAACTATTTATATGTATTATAAAACTGTTAAGCTTGAAAATTGTTATTTTATTTAAATGAAATCAATTTTTTTACATTTACAATCATTGAAGTCTTCAAAACACTAGTTTTCCTCCAAATCTTAACTGCCTATCCAAATTGGAGAGCAAAGATAAATATACTTCTTGTGTGTTGCTAATTACATGACATGTTTCTCTGCAAATTAAAGTAAGTGCTTATTTTGTAGTCACTATTTAGAATGAAATGTAGGACTGTGTGTTTGTTTTGCAAACATGTTAGACAAGGGGGAAAATGACTTCAGAACATTACAAGATCTCTTTTAAAAGAAAATTTGCTTTGCACTTTGGAAGGAGGGTTTCATGAAATGAGTGTCAGCCTCCTCCCTCATGACACCTCTGGATCACAAGCCACAATCTGTAATAAAGCACCACTACACTGAACTGGATTAAAATTACCTTCTCTCATGAAGATTTTCTTCTGGTCAAGCCAATTTTTTTCAAAGTAGACAACTTTTATTTATTTTTTATAATTGTTGAATATATTTTATATATTTTTAATATTTATTATACCACCATGAGATATCCAGTTACAAAGATGTTCATGTTTGGGTTCGTTCACACAGTGTTCTAGTACCCATCCCTCCAAAAGTGCCCATTTCCCACCACAAATGTTCCCGATTCCCTCCCCTTCCCTGGCCTCCATCTATGGCAGGTTCTTTATCTCTTTTCTCTATTTCATTTTCAATCTCTCTCTCTCTTCCTTCTCTTACATATTGTGGATTGTAATAAATACATTTAGAGGTTATCAAGTCTATCTTTTTGCCTGTATTTAATGCTCAGTTCTAGGTTGGTATTAGCACTTTCGACAATTATTTGCATACTGTTCCCTTCTATGTCTTACCTAACCTCTTACTCCCACATGTTGTGGTAATTTCCACCTTTGACAAGACCCCCTGATCCATGATTCACCTGACCTTGGTTATTGATATCATAATATGTATATATATATTAATATATTTATACCATGCAAATAAATGGAGTCATTCTATATCTGTCTTTTTCCTTCTGGCTAATTTCACTCAACATGATCCTCCCCATGTCCATACATTTATAGGCAAATTTCATGACTTTATTTTCCTAACAGCTGCATAGTATTCCATTGTGTAGATATACCAAAGTTTCTTTATCCAGTCATCAGTTCTAGGGCACACTGGTTGTTTCCAGATTATGGCTATTGTGAATAGTGCTGCTATGAAAATAAAAGTGCAGATGGTGTTTCCTCTGAGAGTTTTTGGCTTCCCAGGCTATATTCCCAGGAGTGGTATGACTGGGTCAAATGGGAGCTCAATTTCTAGTCTTTGGAGTTTTCCAAAAAAGACTGTACCAGTCGACATTCTCAACAACAATGGATGAGAGTCCCCTCTTCCCTGCTTCCACACCAGCACTTGTTCTTGCTTTTTTGGATATGCTCCAATCTCTGTGGTGTGAGATGATATCTCATTGTTGTCTTGATTTGCATCTCTCTGATGATTAGGGATGATGGATATGTTTTCAAATGTCTTTTGGCCATTCTTAATTTCTTCCTTGTTGAAGTTTCTGTTCATTTCTTCTCCCCATTTCTTGATGGGGTTGACTGTTTTCTTCTTGTAAATTTCTACTGGTGCCTGATATATCCTGGACATTAACCCCTTATCAGATGGGTATTGGGTGAATATTCTTTCCCATTCTGTGCAATGTCTTTGTACCTTGGTTACTGTTTCTTTTTTTAACCATGATGTGGCAAAACTTTGAGATGAATGACAAACCTCAACACACACACACACGCGCACACACACACACACGTAGAAATCCCCTTCACTCCATTTATAATTATTTCTGAAAGATAAAGTTAGATTTCCCACAGCTTTAGGACTCCTGGTTTTAGCACTGGTTTTCAAACTTGTGTGCATCTGAATGTTTATGAGGATTTGGATCACAGATGCTGGGTCCTTCTCCAAACTCAGTCTCAGGAGAATACTGAAAAGGCTCATTTTTTAACAAGGTCCCTGGTGAAACTGATGTATTTCCACCCACCAGGAACACTCTTTGAAAAACATGATTACAGTACCTTGCTATTCACAATATGGTCTCTAAATTATTAGCACCAGCACGTTCTGGAAACACAGTAGAGATGCAAGATCTCAGTCCCATCACAAATCTATACATCATGTCAGAATCTGCCTTTTACACGCCTTCTGGATAAGGATTTGCAATTTAGCCTTGTGTAATGTTGTTGATGTAGTGGTTATAGACAAGGGTTTTTGGAAAATCCAGAATTTCTAACATTTGGACCTGGGCTCAAGTATCAATATTTCTATTTCTAGCCACATATTTTTTGGAGAAGTTGTTTTATTTTTTAATCCCCAATTTTATTCAAAACATCAGGATGATAAAATATGCAACATTGTAAAGAGTAAATGTGACAGCATATAAGGCCAGGATGTGGTTATGTACATACTAGACATGTGATAGGCCAAGTTTAATTCCCAACACCACACAGTTCCCAAAGCATCACTGGGTATGGCCCCAAAAGCCCCCAAACTGCCTGGGTGACCTGATAGTCTCTGGCACCTCAGAGACCAAGCAGCATTGCAACCCTGGACTCTCGCATTGAAACACCATTTCAGTTGATTCGAATTGCCAGTGTGGACTTTGGGTCCTGTGAGCACCTCTTAGGAAATGCACCCCGAGAAAAATTTGAGGCATATGTTATGACATAAGTAAAGTGTGTATTATTAGAATTAAATGATGTTCATTCCTTTTTTGTGTAATTGGTCATGTGAAGTCTTTGTGAAGTAATTGGTCATGGAGGTATTTGAAATTCTTTCTGTAATTTTTTCCCATATGTCCTGAAGGAGAGATCCTAGTCCATGCATTAGCTTGTTATATATTATTTTGTCTGTGAATAATAACCGGAAATACTTTGAATTTGAGAGGGGTGTGTGTGTCTGTGGGGGGTATGAAGAGGTAGGTAGGTATGTGAACAGATAAAGGCAGAGAGGCACAGACATAGTTTTTTGTAAGGTAGGATGTGAAGAAAACCCTTTAATACCAAATGGTAGAGTATGATATTCATTCTTTTATTTTTTTTTTAATTTAATTTTATTATTTTCCCCCAAATATCATTACACCATTTTAGACATACAATTGAAAGATGCTCATGTAGAGTTTTGGATCCACAGTGTTCCAACACCCATCCCTCCACCCAAACCCATCTACCATCACCAATGTCCCCACCTCCCTCCCCCCCCGCACCTCAACTACTTGGCAGATTCTGTATGTCATTTCTTTCGTCTTTATATCTCCTTCCCGATAAACTTTCCTGCTCTTCGTGGAATACAGTGCATTAAAAGACATTACTGTTTCACTATTTTTAGTGGACCCCGCGGGCCGCATGGCGGCGCGATCTGGGCTTCGAACTGGTTTTGCTCAGTTGATCTGGTCGTGGGTCAGTTTCTCAGCGTCCGGACAGCGAAGATGGTGGCTAGTGTGATGGGCGGAAGTTTCATCCGGCTGCCTCCGGGACCCCCAGAGGCGATGGGCCAACACCCAAAACCCATCTGCCCTCCTCGGGATCCCATCGTCAGCTGGGCTCGGCGCGAGCTGGGCTCCAGTCTCCCCAGCCGCTTGCGGCTCTGCATACTGGTTCCCGGGCAGCTCCTGGGCGGGTCCACCAGGCTCGACAAAATGGAGGGGGGGAGAGTATGATATTCATTCTTAAAGATAATATAAAAATTGCAGTCTGACAATATCTGTTAATAGATTCAAAGTACTAACATGTTATGAATATTACATAATATCATGAAAACAAAGTTTTAGCCAGCTAACAAAGTATTTGGAGAACTCTAAAAGATGATACCAACAGTTGAACATTTTGACATTTTTCAATATTTAGAAGTTTAATTGTCCTTAGTGATATTTTCTTTTATTCTCTGATCAACTGTAATCCTGGTTTTTTGGCATGGAAAGATGCCCCCAAACTCCCAGTGTCCTCATAAATTGATAAAATTCCCTGTTGCTTTTATTAGTTTAAATCCTAAAAACTCAGAAATTTCAAAATTGTTTTAGGTTCATGCAGAAAGTATACTGTCTTCAGAGAAAATAAATTAAGGTCTTAATTATTAATGCAGTTTTGGATGTTCCATAGATACATTTCTTTCCATTAATAAACAGTCTCTCTTCAGATGTGGGTATTTTTTGGTTTGGAGGTATCTTTATTATTTTGGGGAGAGTATGTTTTTTGACTACACCCTGTCATTTCAAGGATTCTACTGGCATTGCAGTGATGAGTTACTCTGGATATTTCTTGGAGGAACATAAGAGATGTTAGGGAGTGAGCCTGGGAATCTTGGAGCAAGGAAAGCACATTGGAGAGGTTCATGTTTGAACTTGTTGGTTCCTATACTAATATGCCTCTTAGGACTGTACATTAGAGATTCACGCTTGCTTTGCATTGTAACAACATTTCTAAGAATATCTCCTTTGGATAGTGGAGGTCTCCATTGCTTAATTAGCATCCAGGGTAAACTATATCAACTGTAACAGCAAGTCACCAAGTTCTTAATGCAAGTCTCCTGCTGGTCCCCTGTAATAAGAGTAGGCATTTAGAGAAGGCAAACTGTAAAGCCTTAACACTGCAAATCCTTTAAAACCTTACTACTCAAAAGTGTGATCTTCAGAAACAGCAGTGGCCATATCAGCTGGGAACTTTTTTAAGGAATGCAGAATCTTGAGATCCACTCTAACTTAGTGAATGAGAATTTGCAGATTTGCAAGATATCCAGGAAATTTGTGTGTATGATGAAGTTTAAGGATGCTGCTGTGACAATAATTCTTAGAGAGAAGCAGTAAATGCTCGAGAAGAATGCCTTTGACTGAGAGTACACCACCTACATGGCAGAACCTGGCAAGCTATCTGTGTTTTATTTGATAGGCCAAAACCAGTAACAATTTTGGACCTCATTCCCATGACCTGAAGAATGGTTTGAGGCTCTTCCTCTCCCTGGAGCAAATATATGTCCTTGGGCTACACTTGCTTGCAACAGGTCGTATGGAGATGTTACTGGTGCCTGCTCGAGCAAATCGATGAACAATGGGATGACAGTGACAAGTGACAAGTGATAGAGAAGCAGAAATAGTCAAACATCCAAAACCATTTGAAGTTCAAATTCAAAGAACAATGATAGTTTTTACTCAGATAAAAGGCTTCGTAATTAGTTATAACTACTCTAAACATTCAAGGTCTGAAGGAGCAAGTAGGCACAAGGGCAATATTCTAATCTGTGATTATGAAGGGTATATTTTCCTTTAGCCTCATCTAAGGGAGTCTGGTTAAGTTTGTCAACCTTGGTGCAAAATCCAAATTTACCTCAAAGCTTATAAGAAAACAAACCAAAAGGGACAATTCCACAATGATTTGCAAAGCAGAGTTCAGCTTAAAAATAAGATATAAGGGGGTGGAGTGATAGCCCAGTGAGTAGGGTGTTTGCCATGCATGTGGCCTGCCCATGCCGGCCCGGGTTCAATCCCCAGCACCCCATATGGTCCCCGAGCACCGCCAGGAGTAATTCCTGAGTGCAGAGCCTGGAGTAACCCCTAAGGATTGCCGGGTGTGACCCAAAAAGCCAAAAAAAAATAATAAGATATGAGATTTCATATATGGTGATAAAATGGTGAATAGTCTGATACCAACATTATTGAGACTTCTCACTATTTGCAGCATTTATTTAGGGGCTAAATTCTAAATAACTTTTGTCTAGAGTTCAAGTATGCTTTTACTTTGACAGAACAACATTGCTTTGCCCTAGTACCAAATATTTACACAGCTGGGGGGTCAGGGTACTGTGGGGGAGCAGTTGCGTCCCCCTATGCTCATTTTCCCTCTGTTTTAAAGCGATTGGCTAACATGACTCTTGTTTACACTATGATGCAGAGGAAATAGAATTTAGGAAGGGGCAATGACTAGCCTGTTTAATATTGGGTTAAGATGCTCAGTTCTTAGATGCAGAGGCAAACATTCTCCCACCTATAATCTCAATCCTGGTCTCCAAATAGTAGGAGCTGATCACTCTTCTAAACTCCATTTGTTTTATTTTTAATGATAAATACTTTTGTTTTCCTTTTTGGGTCACACCCGGTGACGCTCAGGGGTTACTTCTGGCTCTGCACTCAGGAATTACTCCTGACGGTGTTCGGGGACCATATGGGATACCAGGGATCAAACCGGCGGCATGGGCCGACAGCACGCAAGGCAAACGCCCTACCTGCTGGGCTATCGCTCCGCCCCTGATAAATACTTTTAACTATGGTGTTAGAGAGACAATGTGAACTGTCTGAAATGATAAAAATGTATAAAATCCAAGGATTTATGTCTGCTTCCCAGATAAAGGATTTATTGTTTATGTTAAATTGTTAAATCAGCTGGGTCTCAGAATTTTAAGTATTTTTTGAATTTTGGACACACTTTGGTTTACTATTTTAGTAGGATTTCATCCATGACCTGTTCCAGTACCACAGCCTCACCTTGTCCTCTTTCCTCTGCAATTTCTCTAAGGTCCCTAATGCACCCTTCCCACCTCTGTAGTAAGCTTCCTACCGAAGCCTCATTATCAGTTTCTGTTCATTTTGGGTGTTTGTTATTTCCCTGTTCTGATTCTTCATATTGAACTTTGATATGAACTTAAGAATTAGAGGATTAAAGGATTTTGACTCATTTTTCCAGAACACTTTAGAGTTTTGTCCTTCTAAGCTGTGTTATTCCTATGATTTCTATTACCCTGTTAAGTAGAATGACTTGGAATGCAATGAACAGCAAAACTGATTTAAGTAGTCTCAGTGAAACCAAGTCACTGACTTGTGTATTTCAAAAGAATGCCCGGTTCAGTACAGGTGAATCTTAATTCAGGTTCTGAGACATCACATTGGGCAGTTTCTTTTCCTTCTCTATCTTTCCTCACACCAACTTCATCCCTAGGTTTCTGCTCATACGGTTCACAGGTGATAGCTAGCAACTTTGGGTCTATGTGAACTCTCATTCACTTCAAGTTGGAGAGACAAGATCTTTTCATGTTATCTGAGGAACACATATTGAGATTCAATTGGCTTGGACTAGCTTAGGTCACCTGCACAGTCCTGAAAACATAAGTTTTATCACCAGGGGAGCAAATTTACTTAGAGAAAGTATTCTGTGCATGAACCTGGGACACCTTTCATAGAATTTCAAGTGGGTGCCAGGGAATTGCACTCTAAGGAAAGAAAAAAAACTTTTAGCATTCCCTTTAACCTTATTTACTACATTCAAGACCTTATGTGACCACCAACATGCAGACATTAATCTCTGATCTACCAATGTAAACTTGAAGTTGAAATCTCTATAAATGAAATGTCTGAACACATGGCAATAGTCAGCTTATTATGCCAGATTCCTGTTTTAGGGAAAGGTTACCCAGCTGTCCATGAGGCAAATGAAACAAGAAACAAACTTGCTTCAATGATTCTCTGAGTTTTTGTATAGTCATCGTGACCCGTATATTTATCTGATTAATGCTCAAACCATTTTTTTGTCTATTATGCTATATAGGGAAAGTAGAATTTTTCCCAGCACCATTCCATTTCCTTAATTTTTAAAAATTATGTTTTTTGCCTTGTTAACTTGATGTATATGCCTTGATATTGAATCAGAAATCAATTAAAGTAATTGGATATTCTGTCATTAGCATAAGCCTTGTATAATATGGAAATACAAAAAATTTGTGACAGATCTCCTGTCCTCAGAGTGATCAAGGATTTTTTTTATTTATTCATTTATTGTTTTTTTTTCTGAACCCCAGCTAACAGGGCTTACTTCTGTCTCTGCAATCAGGAATCACTCCTAGCAATTTGGAGAATTAACCATATAGGATACAGAAGATTGAACTGGATCAGCCATGTGCAAGGCAAACATCTAACCTGTTGTACTATCACGTAGCCCTGCAATTTTTTTTAAGTTTCTGCAAAATGTTTCTTTTTAAGTTGGGGGTAATTATATAAACCAAATAAAGATAGACATGATATGTCTAAAAGTATTAATTTAATAAAGTTTTAGAAATGTTTCATTGCAAAAGTATGATAAAGTGATTAAGTAGCATTTAAAGTGATTAAGTGGAGGGGCTTTAGCAGTTACCTGGAATGAGTTTTAAAATGGGGTCGAGTTTCCCTATTTTGTAGCACTTGAGAACTCCTTGTTGACACAGTAATATTTAAAGAAAAGGTGCTGAGAAGAGGTCTGTAAGTCTTAACTTTTACATGCTGAAATAGCACATCAAACTCAAGAAAGTTTTGAAATATGGTAGAGAAACTTAAAATTTTTTCTCCCATTAAGAGCATTTAAAAGCAATTTTTTGAGATTAAAGTCACAATACTTTTAATCTATCCTAGCCATCTTTAATCATAATTTGAGTTAAATCTTTACATATAATTTTTAAATTATATTTTCTTCCTTTCATGGGTTTATAAACTTTACATAACCGTTGTGCTTCCTTGTTCCATTAATCCTCAAATGCCAGCATCCTGCTGAGAGTGGAATCAATGCAGAATTTCCATCATTGTCAACAAGCCATAAGATCATTGCTCCTGTGCTGAATTACCCATCAATGAGAAAATACTGTCTTAGATTGTAATTATTATTTAATTATTATTCAGCTATGGGATGGAAATGGAACCCCCCTTCTGTTTTATTTTAAAAACACAGATAGGTATTTTGCTTTAATTTAGATAAAAAGTAGATAATAGGATGCTCGAATTTTCTAAATTACATACATTTTTAGTGGTTAGCTCTATAGTTAATTTTCTTAATTTATATCACTTATAGTAGGGCAATTACCACAATATGGAAATGAGCCAGGATTATTGTATCACTGGGAAATGATTGTAAATCTTAGGTGTGTGCCAAGGAAATATATTTAATTGTTTAAACTTCTATTGCCCTTTTCATACCAAGCTCCACTACATGTTACAGTACATTTCAAAAGTCATTTTTCCACCTCCATGTCAAGCAAACTTAGGAGAAATTGTGCTAACACTACCTTGTGGAAGTTGAATAATGCAGCCTTTAATTTAATTGAAAATGGTCAATCAATAAGTTCAATTTTTATGGATTTATTTTTGTCATTTGATGTGGAAAATCATTAGTTATTATAGAAATTAGCATGGATTACCATGAAAAGTGAGAGGAGAAATTGCTCTATGGATTTTTTTTGGAGCATACACATAACTTTTCTCAATGCATATGCTTTAGAGCAGTTACCTTAAACTAGACTTCAATTTCTCCACTACAATTCCTCAAACAATCTGCAGGTGTCTGTCTGAGAAGGCCATTCTGAAAGGATCAAGTTCTTTAAGAGAAAAAATGAATGAAGTGGCTGAAATCATAAAAGCACCTCCACATTAATATAGAGAGAATTTCAGTGCATATGATTCCTGTCCCTGGAGCAAGCAGATGCCCTTGGTCTACACTTGCTTGTGACAGGACATATGGAGATGCTACTGGTGCCCGCTTGAGCAAATTGATGAACAATGGGAAGACAGTGATACAGTGATACAGTGATGAGTAAGGGGAACTTTCTGAAGAAATGGATCGATTTTCAGTGAGCAGATTGGACTTTAATAAAAAGTGAAAAAGACATACAAGGAAAGATCAAAGAATGCCTTTTATTCTTTAATTACAAGTGCCTATGTTATGGGTGCATTGCATCCCACTCTGCCCCTGGAAAAAAGAAGGCATTTTTATGGCTAAGCCTAAACACTAGTCCTTCAGAATGTGACTTCATTTGGAGAAATGCTCTATACAGAGGTAATCAACTTCAAGCAGCATCAATAGTATACCCCTTTATAGCACAGGAATGCTTCGTAATAAGATGAGATGTAGATAGAGACATGCACTGTGCATCTAGAGAATATAATGTAAAATAACCATGGCAGATTCAACTAAACAGATTTAGAAGAGATTCTTGGAACCTCAATTTTCTTCACAGCCCTTAGAAGGAACCAACCTAGTCAATGCTACCTTGGTTTAAAACCTCCAAAACTATGAAGCACTACATTTATTAAGTTGAATTTGTGCTACTTTCTTCAACAACCCTAGCTAACAAATGCAGTCTTTCATGATGACTAACATTTCATATTAAGCAATGTAGGAGTCTTCCAAATACCAGGATAATTAACTCTGCTGGATTTATGTAAATTATTTGTATTGAATTTTGGAAAACATAATCCAAAGAAATTTTAGACATAGCATACTTCAATCAAGACATTTTGATAATTAAATATTAAAGTCTGTATTGATTGGAGAAATTTATTTCTGGAAATATATTTTAAAAGAGTACTTTTATTTTATTGTGGTGATGAGAAAATAATAGCAAAACTTGATAAGCCTGATTCTGAATGTTAAGTAACCCAAGGATTAGAAGCAATAATTTATAGGGAATTCAGTCAGATAGAATTTGTTGTAAGACTCTGGTGTTTGAATTATAAAATGCCAAAGTGAATTCATCATGGAGATTTATCCTGGACTAGCTTGCATCTGAATCAAAGGTGATCCATCATCTCTGTCAGTTTTTATTGAAGTTCATAAATCCCCTATTCTCCATACCCCAGTTTGTGTGCCTGTGTATAATAGTACAGATTATTCTCTAATGGATTTTGGTAAAGAAGAATGTACATTTCTTGGTTCTTCTAGATAGTTATCATATAACACCTTTTGTATGGATTTCTCTGGATGTCAAAATGAGCAATAAGTACTAAGAGCTAGGATGTCAGTGTTTAGCAACAGAGCCAGTCATACTTCTATAGTGGGATGCCAAAGATACTCTTCTCTAGTTTTGTAAACATCTTATAAATCTCATATCTTTTCTGAAGTCCTCCTGCTGCCCAGAATTCCTCAGTGAACTCTCCAGGATAAGTAATGAGGGTTAGTGTAATAGAGCCCTTAGAAAATGCCATGCATTACTTACAACTCTTTGTAATTGTTATTCTCATATCATCACTTTGATATTCCTGCTGCTATTATCAATTTTAAAAAGAGACTGAAGTTTAAAAGAGAAAATGACTTGTCCAGAATCACTCAGTAACAGTTCCCGGAGTCTGTCCTCCAAGCCTGAACTACATGAAGGACTGATACTCTGGCTTTGGATCACGTTGCATCTACTAGACAACTTCCTAGGATCAGATATTTTCTTCAATTTATGTATTGTGTGAACAGATAGTCCCTGATAAAGTATCAGTGGTTCTATTCAATTATAGAAAGAATATTTAACTGTATCTTTATGAAATAATTTGTAGGCAAAAATATGGTACTCATGATAGTTATTTCTCATGCTGACATAAGTTATGACTACATGAGGTTTGGTTTTATCATCTATAAAATTCAGAGTCATATTAAATTCTCTCAAAAGTCCCTTGGGTTTAAACTCACACCAAATGCAGTTATTTTTGCCATTTGTACTCATTGTTCCTTGATTGAACCTTCTACAAATTGGCAGATGTATATGCAAAGTCATGAGAAAGTGGGCAAGTGATCTAATCATAGTTCTTGGTCTTAATTTTTCTACCTACCAAAAAAGAATGTCAGAATGATCACTTCAAAGAGTTTATAATGTACATGACTCACAAAGATGCCTGGGACAGGGCAAGTGCTTGCTAGTGATAGCTATAGTAATGTGATAATCATGGTGTGATCATGTGTATTATTATCTTATCAAAGCAATCATATTTCTAGGGTAATATAAAGCACTCAGCTATTTTTTATCATAAGACATTTTATGAAGCATGCCTCTCTAAACATTTTATTCTAAGTGCATCAGTATCTCACTAAAAGATGGGCAATATTTATATCAAGCATAATATAATCCACGTGCTCATTTATGTATGCAGAGTTTAACCTCCCTTCATGCTGTGAGAACAATAGGAATTTTAATAGTGTGAAACCAGAAGAATATTATCTCCATGAATTTTTATTTTAAATCACATTTCTGTGTTAGTGATGTCAAAATGGCTAAACAAGTTAAGTGAAATTATGTAATCCAGTATGGTTATGGATGTTGGTTACAAATAAATTGAAGAGAGAAGTGATGATAGCAAAGCCCATGATATTTTGTGTGTGTTGGGGTGGAGTAGGGAGATTGTGCCATACCCCCAAGGCTGACTCCTGGGCTCTGTGCTGAGGGATCATTTCTGGCAGTCCTCAGGACACCATATACAATTCCAGGATTTCACACAGGTTGGATGTGTGTAAGGCAAGAGCCCTACCACTGAACTATCAGTCTAGACTCCTCCTTGCCATTTTTTATTTAGAAACGTATTTCTCTTGTTCACTGATTGTTCTAAGTCTCACCTTTCTTCTGCTTCAAATCAATCATATGCAGAAAAATTGCGGTATCCGGTTAATCTGCCAGATGTTTGGCTTCACAGTGGCTGTAACATCTGCCTGTATAATTACATATTACATTCTTTCATCCAACTATTTTTGTTGTGTTACTTGAGGAGCCAAAGAATAAACTGCTGAAATTTCTCTTCTATTAAAGATGAAAGATCCTGGCCTGAAGTCCTGGGGCTATGGCCTTGCCTTTTCTCTCAATAGTTGCACGGCCTAGGGCAGAATTAGGATCAATTGATATAAAGTTGTGAGAGCATTATATAGATTCTTGAAGCTCATGTTGGTAAAAGAATGGATAATCATCTTAAGAATCATAGATTTTATCATAATAGTAATAATGAGATCAGAGATAAATCCCAATGTGACCCTGGTCCATAAAATCTTCTAAGAATTTTTCATGGCTTTAAAGCAAAACAACCCTACATGTGGACATTATTATTTTAAAATGTTATAGATGGCATGAAAAGGAACATATATAAACAAGATTAAGCAGCTCTCCTAAGTTCAGAAGTTTAAGACTGGAACTCAAATTGATTCTAGAATTATTATTCTTTATTTATATGACACCCTGTAGGCCACCACTCAGACTAAAGTATTTTGCTCAGCTTCTATTACGAGCCCTACTATAAAATGTACCTATAATCCCTTCCCTAATGATTAATTAAACACATGTAAGGCATGGCATTTAGCAATGTTGATTTACAGTAAGTGATAATACAACAATACCCCCATAAGATCTTATTATTTTATTTATGTCTGATAAGATACAAATATCTTATACCAGTTTAGTTTGAATGATAAGTTATAAATATCCTACTTCCTGGGACTGATGCATTGAGTGCATGCTTTATATTTAACATGTGATTTCATGTTGAAGACCTAGGTTTGATCCACTTCATCATATATTTTTTCCTAAGCATGAACAGAGCAATCCAGGAACACAGAAAGGAGACTAGTCCCAGATCCCTGCAGTGTAGTTCCAAAACAAACTAAATATAAAAAATAATCAAAATATATCTCACTCCCTGAAAATGCAGGCAAAAATTTTTATTTTTTAAAAGATATTGTCTAGAATGCTAACAATTTTGTTCTGATTCTTGATATAGACTATTACTTGAAATAATTGAAAGCCTACTGGTTATTACAAGTTCTTACTTTATTCTAAGAGCAAACTGTGTTCTGAGTAATGAAGATAATATTTTTCCTTTGATTTCTGCTGTGATGAACATTAAGTTCCTTTTAAGAAGAAAGAATATTTTCTTTTCTTTCATCCTATTCCTTTTTCTTCCCCTGTTTTAATTGAACAATCCCATGATCGCAATAACCCTGAAAATATTCTGTGTATGTATTTCTATATATAGATATTGACTTCAAATAATGTGTATCATATCTCCTAAATAAGAAATGAATATTCAGTCTTAGAACCTGACACCCATTATTCTATCCAACAAAACACAAAATTCTATATATTTATAGTTGTAAAGATGTGAACACCCATTACTATATCTCTACCATAGACTAACTATATTAATACTTGCTTTGTTTTCATTTCCTAATTCAATTGCTAGCACATTTTGTACTTAACACTTGGATATCAATGGGCAACTCTTTTTAGTCATCACTTTATCATAGCCTGGAACCTTTACTCATTGTCATTTCCTTTGTTCAGAGTGACCTTTCCTTGATTGATTTCCTTCTCAGAATTCTCCATCCCTCATGTTGTGAGGAGCACACATTTATAATTAGGGATTAAATTTGGTAATCAACCTTGATAGGAAAATGAACAAAGCAGAAGTATTTTAAGGAGACTCTTCAGTATATTACTCTGTTGGTCTTATACATCTATATATCTAATTTGGAATTCCTATAGAGACATATCATAAGCATATGATAAATATATATATATATATATATATATATATATATATATATACAGCTCAGAAAGATCTTGTCAATTCTCAGTCTGAATTGTAATTATGATGCTTTCAGGCCAAATTCAAAAGTCGCACATTCTTCTTATTTTAGTTCCCTTTAAAAAACACACATAGTGAAATATTTGATTTCAGAATGAAATTTAAGAGATGGAAGGAAAACATTAATGAGGGGCAACATAAATAATAGAAATTTCTTTCCTTGAAATACCTAAAGATGAGGTGCTTTCAAGAAAAATCAACCTTTGAAATAAAGTATTTTTTGAAACCTCAAACCTAGTTATAAGCATTTTACCTTAATATAGTTCTAAAGCACTAAGCATTAAGCAACTTAAAGGAATTAGAAAATTAGCATCCATATTCTCTAAACAATAGAAGCATATTGTCCAAAAGAGTTTCCCCATTAAGAAAATCTCAGTAATTATGGAGTCACATGAACAACAATTCTATTTGCTCATTCCTTTGTGTGACAGTATTTGCTACTCCCCACATTAATACACATACAATATACATATATTCATGCACATTCTCACAATTATTCATTTTTCTTTGTTTTAAGGTATATAATACTGATGTTTGATCTATACATCACTGCCTTTCTATATTCCTTACTTACTCCTTTTTATGTTGTTCCTTCAAATTCAGACACTGTTCCATCTTTACATATAATATATATATGTATATATACATATATGTATATATACATATATATACATATATATGTATATATATAGTATGTATTCTTCTGACTTGATCTCTTGATCACTTGAATTCCATTATTTATCGATTTGCTCGAGCGGGCGCCAGTAACATTTCCATCGGACCCTATCACGTGCCAATGTAGCCCAATGGCATCTGGTTGATTCAGGAATATGAAGAGCCTCAAACCATTCCTTCAGGGTCTTGACAAGTAAGTCTGACCATCTTGTAGGTGGGCAGCCACGTGATCTTTTGACATCCCGTGGGATCCAGTCGGTAATGGCTCTAGTCCAGCGGTTGTCTCCAAATCGCATTACATGTTCAGCCCACCTGATTTTCGATGTTTTGGCAAACGAGACAGCGTCCCTGATTCTGTAATAGCGATGGAGGTCAGAACTCCGATTCCTTCTCTCACTTGAGTGAGGCGTGATATTCCAAGCATAGCTCTTTCTATTCCTCTCTGGGAGACCCAAATAGCATTCTCATCCTGCTTTCGTAGGGCCCAGGTCTCTGAAGCATATGTTAATGCAGGGAGAATGGTGGAGTCGAAGAGATGTGCCCGGAGCCGGAGGTTCTTTGTCCTTTTAGCTATTTCTTTGATGCCTTTGAAGGCATTTCATGCCGCTCTCTTCCTCCTGCGCAGCTCAGGTTTTAGGTCATTCATCATGTTGACTTTTCGACCTAGGTACACAAAACTGCTGCAGACAGAGATGTTTGTTGCATTGAGAGTGAACCGGGCCTCTGGAACTGGTTCATTTTTCATGAACATAGTTTTCTTTAGATTCAGCTGTAGACCTATCTTTTCATATTCTCGGTCAAAGTCAGCCAGGATTTGTGCCGCTTGGCTAATGTTTGGTGTTACTAGAACGATGTCATCAGCGAAGCAGGAGGTGCTGTAGTTGCCGACCATCTATCTTCACTCCCATTCCTTCCCATTCTAATTGTCGCATGATGTTCTCGAGGGTGGCACTGAAGAGTTTTGGTGAAATGGTATCACCCCTGTCGAACCCTCTCTTTTGACATCAATGATCACTTCCTTGTTGAATGTTGAGATTCTGGTGGTAAATCCGGAATACAGCTCAAAAAGGATCTTGATGTATTGGGTTTGAACACCTAACAAAAAATGTTATTTCTTCTGACTGTAGTAAGAAATGCAGACCATGACTAAAATCTTTCTTGCTACTCTGAGTGTAGAAACTAAGGCCAAATATTATAATGCAAATGTAAGTATTTAATTTTAAATTATATATTTTTTATTAAATATACTATGAGATTTCAATGAGAATAGGGAGAAAGAATTTCCAAGTATGCTCAGAATATTCATTGTTATATGTTCTGTTAATATTTTCTTCTTTATTAATCCGAGCAATCCTACACTTCCCCAACATTATAGTTTTACAATATTAAGAATGCTTTCTAAAAGACAAATTATAGTGAAGTCTACCTCTCTTATTTAATTATCCTATTATGCAATGAGGACTTAATTAAAACCAACCTTCTTTACTACCTTTCGCCATTTTTAATAAAAATGCTGCCTTCACACCTATTTTCTTTTGTATATATTCCTTAGGGGTTGTGTGGAAGTTTATTGTTAAGGCAGGGATAATTCCTTGCTATGGGAACTATGAGAACCTGATTCTAATTTTTAAATGCCATCAGTATTATTGTATTCAATATCTTGCTTCCCCTGGAATAAAGAACTTTTGTGAGTTCCTAGATTCAGCTAAATAGTCTATATCTTTGTCTTAAATGCTATGCCTTTAAGATTAAAATATTGTTCAGACTGTGCTTAAAATTCATCTATAATCTCACTTCATTAAAGAATCATTGGGGCCAGAGAAAGTTGAGGGCTCAGTAGCACATGCCTTGCAAATATAAGGGTCTGAATTTAATACACACCGCTATATTGCCCCCTGAACAGTGCTGGATTAAGTTCTAGAGGCTTCTAGCACTGATTGTTTAGCAGCTCCTCATCAGCTCTAGCACTGATTGGTTAGCAGCTCCTCATCAGCTCTAGCACTGATTGGTTAGCAGCTCCTCATCACCTACGTTATTATTAAATGATCCAGCTTGGTTGAGTCAGTGGGAATGGTTTCCAATGCTCTGAGCAGTACTTGGGAGTCACCCACATAGTTTCAGTAGGTAAAAGGATACCTATAGGAAGTTGATGCATTAGAATTCCCAGGTGTTGGAAATATGGCTATTGTGCTATCTTATGTTAACTTTTTCCATGCAACTTAAATCCCCTAACGATGCATTCAATATGTGAGTGATTAAAAGATAACATAAAAGGTGTTAAACTTAAATAATATGAAGGTTCCTCAATATAAAATCTTAGGATCTATGCTTCCTATTATCTCTTTATCTTCTTTATAACAAATGACTGAATGGAGAGAGTAACTAACAATGTGAATATCTTTCTACTTGGAGGATATCAGTGATTTATTATGAAGATCTTACTACAAGATTTAAGGACAGTGTTAGTTTTCATTTACTCAATAAGAAAAGCTAACAAATAAGTATTGCCATCAATTGGGTTATTTGAAGTGAATGGTTTTCTCAAACTTAGGTGATAAATTATCACTCTTTTCTGGGTACTGTACCAAATTTAGCATTTTAAGTTGCATGTCCTAGGAAAAATATTTTTTTCCGGGGTAAATGGAAGTTTGGTCCCCTTAATGTGGTAGAATTGATTTTAGCATGAAATGTCACTTGTCTTGTCACTTATCTTCCTGTTCATCAATTTTCTCAAGCAGGTGCCAGTAACATCTCAATTCATTAGGAATTAGGTTCATTATTGTACTGTTTTTTGGTGTATCGAATACACCACAGGTAGCTGCCAGGCTCTGCCGTGGCTCTGGGTTCATCCCCTGGGGAGCCCATCTTTTACTAATGTCAGACCATCAACCATCCAGGGCCCAAGGGGCAGAGCTCTGGGAGGGGGTTAGACAAACCTGTATCCTGCTTGCCACCTGATGACACAGACAGGCACCTGAGCCACACCTGCAACACCTCGAGGGGCAGAAAGATAATTTCATATATTTATGAAATATAGTACATAAGAACCTAATAGCTCCTAAAAACCTAATCCAGTTATTTCTCTTTACAAACTACATTAATATAAAATTAAAATTAGCTACTACTGTAACTATACTTATCTTTTGTTAAGTTCACATTGTATTTGAAGATGAAACATGAATAAGTAACTGCTCTGGAGTCATATTATTTTAATTCAAATCCTGGTTCTATTTTCTCACTAGTGGAGCATATTAATCTCATTAGATTTGTATCCTCACATACAGAATACAACAGTACAACTGTTTGGTTATTAAAATTAAATGAGCATAAGGAGCTTAGAAAAGTTGTACGTCAAAATACACTCTTAACCTTTTAGGCACTGGTAACATCTTAACAATCACTCAGCTCAAGGGGGCTGGAGAACACACTTTGCAGGCAGCGGCTAAGGCTCAATCCTTGGCACCATGTGGTACCCTGAACTCTTGTAGTAATGACCTTTGAGCAGTGAGCTGGGAATAGCCCCTACATACCACCAGGTATGGAACAAACTTGTTTCAATTATTTGAATGTACTGTACTATTTTTTTCATCTTTGGGTCTCAGCATAATATATACTTCTGGAGTCTGTTATATAATTCTGTGCATAAAAGAGCAAATGGAAGTGTCTGAGTATAAAATTATTAATGGCAAATAACCAAATGATTCACATATACAACCAAATGATTCAAGTGAAAATATGTATCTAGTTTTATTAAATCCAAAAATTAGTGACAAGAGTAACACGAAGATTGAAAATAGTGTATCAGATTAAACTGATAAGAACAGAAAATAGTGTATACTAGCTATATTTTCAGAAAGATGTAAAATTGTATAAAACGAATGGAGAACTGTGTATTGAAGAGTTCTCTGATATGAATGATTTGTTTTTGTTTCTTATTTCATCCTTTTGGTCTAACTGGCAGCACTCAGGGGTTACTTCCAGCCATGTGAGTGGATGGAACCCTGCCCTCCTGCATGCAAAGCGTGTGCTGCCGCCTAGCATGAAATATAATAGGCATTATAAGAGACTTATGTGCATTTTCATTTTAATCTTAAATGAATATAAAGTTAAAAACTTGTTCATTTTGTAATATTCAAACAGTCCTTGAGAATGTTTTGTTTGGATAAATGAGAAAATGATTATTGAGGAAAGATTAAGGTATCTATCAGGATATAAAAATAACTTTAGGTGGTTAGAGTGGTTCTATAACTTGTCAATCTTAATTGTTCAATGACTGTTTTTTCCATTTGAATATTTATTTCTAGGTGTCAACTCCTATGTATACCATTAGGATTAAAGAGTATGTAATAAGATTGTTGAACATATTTTTTCTTTTGGGGCCACACCCGGCAACACTTAGGGGTTACTCCTGGCTCTTCACTCAAGAATTACTCCTGGCTGTGCTCAGTATATGGGATGCTGGGGATCGAAACTGGGTTGGCCGTGTGCAAGGCAAATGCCCTACCTGCTGTGCTATTGCTCCAACTCCCAATTGGTGAGCATTATTCACTAAGCCATTAAGTTAGGTTTAATTTTCTTAGTTCATGTTCCTGAAAACTGTTCTTTATTCAATTTTACAATTGGCAAAAAGAAAATCTATCAAGTTTTTTCCTAAGATGAATCTTTAGACAGATACTATAGTGCTAAAATGAACATTTTTATTCAGGTTATCACCAGAGTTGTTACTCACCAATATAACTGAAATCTAATGATATTAGTTTTTATCCTCTGTTTTATAATCTTAGTCTTGCTCTTTTGTCTACTATAGTAATGGAATTTTGTCTTATTTCTTTTGGTCCCCTTTATCTTTCCCTTGTTTGGTTTTCATAGGAAAAATTCTGTCATGCAAAGATGCAACTGAATTTAGTGACATAGAGTAATGGGTTTTGAAATTCATTTGCACATTAGTTTTGAAAGCTCTTAGGTTTCAGTAATGAAAGATACTATGCAGTATATAATCTGGAATCCACTATGCTATCATAGTACATCAATTAATATTAAAATGAATTAAGGGTCCTTAGAGGTATGCCCCAGTACTTTCAAGTTCCACAAGTCAAGGCCTGGCATTTGCTTAAAATTAAACAGAACAATGGGAAATGTTGACCCTGATATTCAAAGTAGATGAAACAAAAAAGCTGAATTCTGTTAGAAGAAACTTTATCAAAACAAAAGTAGGGTTTGGGGGATTTCAGGTATAAATTACGTCTTCCATTCAACTCTTAATAAAACTATTTTAATGATTCCTCCCAACTCTGCCCATAATTCTCCTTATTCAACTGTCTCTGGACGTAAGTCTGTGGAAAGATCACCTACTACTTCTATTGTCTAGTCTGACATACTTGAGAATATGGCATAAAAGAGAAAAAATGCATACTATTAATAGGACTCTGATAAAAAGATATATTGTAGGTGGAAGAAGACTATGGTTGTAATTCCCATAATGCTCTAAAGCATATTTAATATATACCATTGATTTGTATGCTCCAATTTAATAAGTATGTAGGTTGAGTGAGCAATTCTTTCATGACTTAATGAGAGGACTTTTGTGTTAGTTTCTGTAACTGAAAATGCTTTATTTTTTCTCAGTATATGGTCTTAAGAGACAAAGACACAGCTCTTCTAAATATATCTTTATTCTCTTTCACTTTAAATGCTTTATAAATATTTTTCTATTTCCTGCTTTGTGGAAGTCACCTTCAGTGTATGAATGTGTAACAGTTATCGCCAACATTTTATTCACTGACTTATAAGAACAATTGCCTGCCAATCTGTTTTGTGTAGTTTCTTCAGAGATGAAATCGTGAAGAAAGTAAATTAGATGCATTTTAGAATGGTTATTTACTGGAATAATTAACACCACAGTAGCAATGCAGCCAGATGCCTACAGGGTCTAGATATTTGTATAAAACATAGATTTTCCTAATTTTTCTTGCTAGCTCAATTGCAAATATAATTTCTGAATTAGAGCGAGAATGAATCTTTTTGTTTGTTGGTTTAGGGCCAACACTGGTAATATTCAGAGCTTATTCTGTATCTGAGCTTCCCGATAACTACTAGTGGTGCCTGGGGACCATATGTGGTGCTAGAACTTGAACCTACGTGTGTTAGGTGCAAAACAAGCACCTTACCACTGCTCTATCGATACACATTCAATTTTCTTATTGATTAGCAAAAATTACTAGAGAACATAATCTTTATATAACTTATATTATTGATTTTAATAAATTTAGAATCCAAAACATTATATTGAAGGGAATCACTGTATCACTGTATCACTGTCTTCCCGTTGATCATCGATTTGCTCAAGCGGGCACCATAACATCTCCATATGACCTATCTCATGCAAGTAGAGCCCAAGGGCACCTGTTTGCTCCAGGAACATAAAGAGCCTCAAACCATTCCATCAGGTCATGGGAATGAGGTCTATAATTGTTACTGGTATTTGGCATATCAAATACGACACAGGTAGCTGGCCAGGCTCTGCTGTGCGGGCAAAATATATCGAGAAATATATCTAGAAATTTTGTGATTTCTCAGTCAAAATATATCGAGAAATTTTTTTAGCCAAATATAATATCCCTAAGAAATAATCTAACATGCCAAAGTATTTCCTTGGAAGTTAAATTTTTTGAAAGGCAAAAGTAAGTACACTTTGAATTTGGGCAATAAACCTTCTGAGATTTAGTCTGTTTGGAGAGAGAGTTCCTCTCGCCGCATGGCACCATAAAGCTATGCCAGAGCTGAATGCGGGGCCTGGGGCCTTGCTCGACTTAAAAAAAAAACTGCAAATAAAATACAACTGATTACAACACGTCAACAGTCAGCACCTCACAATCTTCCATTTCCCCATGATTGGTGACACTGCATTTATTGGATTACTTCAAAGATAATTTTAGGCAGAGAAATTTAGAATCCTGTTAATGGGATTTTATGTATAAAAAGTTTCTCACCACATTCTCCCCTAGTGTCCACAGCCTCCACAATCTCTTGGCATTACCCATCCTGTAAGCACCACTCCCCTCCACTCCCATCTCAGCTATTTTACCCAGTGGAATGTTCCTGTTGAAATTTTAAGGCTCTGTCACCTTTGAGGATTAGTTATACCCCATTATTTTTCTTTATATACTTCATATAAGAAAAAGAATTCTGTGTCTGACCCTCTCCTAACTTAAATCTGTATGATACTCTCCAATCCAGAAGTATAGCAGCAAATTGCATTATTTCATTTATTCTTATAACTGACTAGTATTTCATTGTATACATGTACCATAATTTCTTTATCCTGTCCAAAATCTGTTCGTAAAAAATAAATGAGGATCATGATAAAGACATCCATTAACTTGCAAGACTATATTTGTCCACCACTCTTCTGAGAAAGGGCTAATACCCAAGATAAATAAAGCACCCATAGATATTTAATGAAAAAATTCAATGCCATCAAAAGTAGGGAGTGGAGAGATTAGTAGAAAAATTTTCAAAATACATACAAATGGCCAAAAGTTATCCGAAGCAAATGTTCTACGTCACTTATATTAGGGAAATATAAATCAAAGTATCAATGAGATTGGAACATATTACAACAACAAAACAACCAGGGCTAGCATAAATGTGCAGAAAAGGGACTGTCAATTTCTGCAAGTGGGGATAGAGACTGTTCCAGTCATTTTTGGAAAATAACATCAATACTCCTTAAAATAAGTAGGAATCAAGCTTCCATATGACTCAATAATTCCACTTCTTGGCATCTAACCATAATCAAAAAACTTTATTCAAAAAAGACATTTTCATTCCTATATTCATTTTAGCACTATCCACAATAACCAAAATATGGTAAAAACCCAAGTATACAAAACAGATGACCGGATAAAGAAATAATTTGAATACTTTAGTCAAGCAATGCAATTTTGAAAAATTTATGTTATTTAACCTCAGTATCATCTATAGAGTGGAGGATATAAAATACATTGTAAATCTATGAGAAGACTGAAAAATCTAAACCACTACTAGTTGTTCAATAAATGATATTGATTGTTGCATGCATTACGGTAGAATATAGGAGAATATCATTGAAACTCCAGTGTTTTAAATATGAATGAGAAAGAAGAATCACCTGTAAATGTGTGATTAAAGTTGATAGCTGCGATCACATTGTGAAAACTACATATTCTTCTCTGGAGGGTAATTTGATTACAGAGATATTACTTTGAAGAGGTAATATGTTAAATGAAATCATCAGTGGCCTGGAAGTGTTAACAAGATATTGGGAAAAGAGCCATTTACTCTTTTCACCTCTAAGATAAAACTTAATGCACACATGCATTTAATAAGTTGTTATTGCTGATGTGGTCTCTGGAGACATCAGTAGTTATTCTCAGATCATTCTCTTTTCTCCCAGCTTTAAATTTATTTCTCGTAGTTTTTTGTCAGGATCCCGTAGTTGATGAATCCAGTTGACTGCCTTATTTACTATAAATAGAAAGATTCTTCTCCTGTGCCCCTCCTTAAAACTGATTTTGTTTAAAAGCTACTACATCAGGTACAATTTCAAGTAGGTTCAAATGAAGGAAAAAAAGGACAGCCCCAAACACGTCATGTTTAACATACTGAGAGCAATGAAGAAATTAAGGGAACGGCATGTTTTTACTAGATTGAAATACCAAGATTCCAAGAATCCAGGAGACTGAACACCCTAGAGAATATTGTTGAAATCTAAAGCTTTGCATTATCATAATTTAAATTTTAAATTGTCTGTGATTTCATAACTATTTACCTCACCAATGTTAGGAATATAACATTCATACTATTAGTTATGTTTAAGATCATTCAAATTTCATCTTTGCCATTCAATTTATTTTAAAGAAAATTAACAAAATAAAATATAAATCTGTATCTGGTTGCATATTCCTGAATTATTCTCTCCTCTAATTTGCCTGTTTGGAGCAATACTTTTTTGATCTTACTTACCTAATAATGTTGTCAGTTCTTGTAACCATCAACCATGTTTATGTCTTCTTAATAAAATCCTCAAATGTTTTAGGAAAATAGATGTTTATAGCTTAAATGCTGAATCTAGAGAAAAAATCAATTAGACATAGATGATTCAACAAAAATTGGTATATAATTTGTTTTAGGACCAAACAATTCAATTCAATTAATCTGATGGGCTAGTGCACATGCTTTTCAAATAGAGTCTATGAGTTTTATGAACAGCACCCATCCGGTCTCCTGACTGACCCTAGTACTGAGAAAGAATAACTCCTATCCCCAAATCAGTGAATGTGGCCTCAAACATAATAAAACTGAAACCAAATGATAAGTTAAATTGTGTCACCAAACAGAAAGTGGAACATTTGTTCTATAATGAAAAATGCCTTAGAAATATTTTTTAAGGTCCAAGATTATTCTTACATGATTTTAAATGAAAGGGCAGACTGTCTGAGACCTCTGCTAAGAAATCAGACCCAGACATCAGGCACATGATACAATTAGAATGGTGCTCATCAGCCACACCACTGTTCTGAAACTGAGATTTATGCATCGAATATTTCCAAATGTGTGGGAGTCAGAGGTTAGGTAAGATGGGGAAGGGAACAGTGTGCTAATAATCGTTGGAAATTATAATACCAGCCTAGAACTGAGCATTGAATATAGGCAAAGGGATAAACATGATAACCTCTAAATGTGTGTATTGTAAGTCCACACTGTGTAAGAGAAGGAAGAGAGAGAGATTGAGACAGAGATTGAGAGAGAGAAAGAGAGAGAAAGAAAAGAGAAAGAGAGAAAAGAGAAAGAATTTGCCATAGAGGCTGGCTAGGGAGGGGGGGAGGGAATTGGGGACATTGGTGGTGGGAAATGGGCACTTGTGGAGGGATGGGTGCTGGAACACTGTATGCCGAAATCCAAACATGAACACCTTTGTAATTGTATATCTCACAGTGCTGTAATAAAATATTTTTTAAATATTATTTTCAGAAGCCCTATTGGTGCTATCATAAGTAAATTACCAAGTTATAGGTATTTTGGTTTTCTTTAGAATGATGCGGAATGGCTTTTTCATTTAAAATTTCTTAACAGAACAGGGTTTAGTCTAGCACTAAAATCACAGGGAACATTTCAGATGTGCTGTAATAGATGGAAATGTTAAGAAGCATTTAGAATCATCTTTTCAGTTTGACCTAGAGCAATCAGACTCTGATTGAAATATTTGTCAGAAGTTAAGTCCCAATTCGGCTGATCTTTACATTAAAATGTCCTTTCCTATTTATTTATATCTCCCTCATCTTTCCCCATTGCATCTCAATGCTGCAATTGGGATTATGCTCCCTGAAGGGGGCAATAGACCAATAAAAAGAATGATCATTTACCAATGCAGCTCAAAACAGGAAATAGGCGCTGGTGGAGGGAAGGGTGCTGGAGCACTGATGACCGAAAATCAAACATGAACATCTTTGTAATTGTATATCTCATGGTGGTATAATAAAATATTAAATAATAATAAAATAAGAGAGCTTGTCATTTGCCACTCTCTTAGTTGATATCGACAGTTTCTCCTCCTTTCTTCAAAAAGTTCAGACAGGAGAGAAGTGAAGACAAATTATTCATTTCAACTATATACCTTCAAATCAATCATTTTACCTTACTTCCAAGGAATGTTTGTTATAGCACCCATTCAAAGAGGTCAGAAGAATGACGTTTTGATTAAAACTCCTGCTTAGTATACCTTAGTGGTTTTCAATTGCTTTGGGGCACTTGTGACAATAAAATTCTATTAATGTAAACACCATTTTGACTCCACCTTGTCCGTATTTTGATAAAAAATTTATACTGGCACAGGTTTATCTGTTGATAATGGGCTTTCTGGCTATAGGAAATGTTGATACAGTGAGCTAGCATCTATCATTTTGACACCTACTCATTAGCAGAAGAAGAGAATAATAGTACTTGGGGGTACAAACTGGAGAAAAGTGAGCTATCAGTAAGTGCTGACCTGGTGGTGGAGTCTTGAATTTGTGCTGTGGCCTTATCTCTGTGGCTATCCCTTTTTATTTATTTATTTATTTATTTATTTATTTATTTATTTATCTATCTATTTATTTAATTTTTTCTTCATTTTCTTTCAATTGTCAGTAAAAGTGTTTTGCTTCAATTTAGTCCATTTTTCTCTATACTTCCCGGCAAAATTTTGTGTAAAATCATAAAGTACCCTGAACTATCTTCCTTTATGTTCTTGATAGTTTTCAATGGTTTAATGACACCATTGGAAATTAGAAGGTTATTGATTGAGCTCTGAGTGAACAGAAAAAAAATGTATATTCCTCCTGCATGATATAGAAAAAATATGATAACATGAAGATTTTAAAGCTTTATTTTTTATTCTTAATAAAATTGAAGGCATTTTCTGTATGCCTGGAAATTAGTTGACAAATAATGTAACGGAAAATATTTGTATAATTTGATCTTTATTGGGGAGAATATTTTAATTCAAAAGCACAAGGAATATGAAGTAAATCACAAATTTAATTTATGTTAAATCAAATAGGAAAATTATAACCTCTTTTCAAATATGTCATAATATTCCATTTTAATGACTCAAGTAAAAATGAAACTTTCAGGTAAAATTAGTTCAAATAATTCTCAAAACTATGTTCCATTATTTGCTTATGTTACATGCTAAATATGCCACTAGGATGAGAACATTTTAAGTTTCTTTCTCTTCCTAAGAGTATACACATCTAGAATTGCCAAATAGAAATTCATTATTAAAAGTTAAATTTGCTTTGATCAGTTAGTTGAGACCCTTCCCTTTTTTATCTGAATAGATTCATTATCTGCTGTTTAAAAAAATGAAACCTAGCAGTCTTATAAATTATGATATCCAGAAAGCAATCGCATTTTCATTGACTCTTGGTATAATATGTTATTTAAATAAAGTCCAAGACAGATTACTTTCTATTGTAAACTCTTAATTTTCCCACCTAATACATTTGTTAGAAATTAGATTATGATCAAAGAATTATAGGATGCTACAGCTTAATTGGTAAGGATTAGTTTGGGCTTTCTTTCTATGACTGTGGTTGAACTGGATACTAGGGAATCATGAGTTCTGTAGAACAGGACAATTGATTTCTTGGTGCTTTCTTTGGCATCTTCATTCCTGGCAATGATACCACTGCAGACTAAAGTAAGAGAAAGAACAATGAGTAAGGAAAAGTACAGCTTTTCTACTTAGACCAGCTAATGAGAAAGTACACAGAGAAAAAGCTTGCCTTTGAAAGATGCTGATGTTTTATTTTTATTCCTTACGCCAAACATATTTATCTGCTGAGTCACTAAAACGAAAAGTTTTATCTTCTTCATACTTGCCCTCTTGTCATAGAGAATTTTTATCTATTAAAACATATTGAAAAGCTATTCTGTTGTAGCATAAATTAAAATAATGTATGTTAATATATATTCTTGAATTTATATAGTGGTCTTTATAAAGGAGTCCCTAAATTTTCATAAGATAATTCATGGGATTATTTATAAAATAATCCCATGAGGGTTGAGACTAAGCCACTTCGTAATTATATAAACAAAATTGACTTGAGCTCAGCAAGTCTTTATTAAACATGACAGATACTGTAATTTGGGCCTAATAAAAGTTTTACAAATAAACATATCCCTTATTGTTAGACTATTGACACTAAATTAACAGACTAAGACTAATACATTCTGACTCTGTTAGAATAATAAATTATTTCTCCGTTAGAATTTATTCTGGATTCTTGGAATAAGAATCAGAATACTTGTGTATTTATATGGAAGTACTTTGGACTAGAACCCTTCTCTTTCTCTTTTTTTGCTTCTTGGCAACAAAGAGAATTTGCAAACATAAAATGAATTTTGGTATCTCTTTTTTATTTACATGATTTTTGTTTATTATGTATTATGAGATTTCATTCTACCAGAAGCACCCCAAAACATAGTTTTTATGTCAGCATCATCAGTTCTGAGAGAAAGCATGTGCACTGAACAAAAAAAATGTAATTATGGGAGCCGGAGCGATAGCACAGCAAGTAGGACGTTTGCCTTACATGCAGAAGACCCGTGTTCAACCCTCGGCATGCCATATGGTCCCCAGAGTACAGCCAGGAGTAACCCCTGAGCGTCTCCAGGTGTGACAAAAAGAAAAAAAATGTAATTATGAATATTTCCAAGTACACTCAAACAGAACATTATTGAGTGCCTCATGAGAACTTAACTATTTTCCAAATAAATTTGTACAAGGAAACATATTTTGATAAGTAAAATATGATCTCATTTTAAAATATAAATCTGAATTAATGAGAGTGAAATTAAATGAAAACATATCAGGGCTTGCTCTGTTTGATAATACCTCAGTAGCGACAATAAAATGTGAGAAAAGAAGAAAGGAAGAATGAGGGCAAGTATTGATTATATACTTCATCCCGTGCTAGAGCCATTGCCAAGAACTTCATTTGTTTTATTTTTATTCCCTACAAATAACTTAGCATTTTTCTATATTCTCATTTTACTGACAGGGGAACTGGGTATTGGATAAATTTATTAATCTCACCAAGGTCATTGTGCAAGTGTGTAAACTCTGATTTGGGAAAACACAGAGCTAGATTTAATTTAAGTAATTATTTTTGTATGTGTGGGTCAGTACCTTGATGCTAAAAGAGCAGATGACAATCCATGACTCTATAGTCATAAGTCATTCCTGATAGTACTTTGGGTCATATGTGGTACAAGGGTAAAACTTGGGTTGGTTGCATGCAAGGAAAGTATCAAACCCCTCTACTATCTACACAGACCTATATTTAATATAAACTCAGTTATTGGAAGAAATATAATTTTGGTTTATCGGTTTTCTGCCTTTCATGTTTGCAAATTTGTGTTTTGGTAAGTTGCCAGCCTATTTCTAAGTTCCTGTCACATTTGTTTTGTATGTATATTACTGAAAATTTAAGGATTACCCAAAGTTGCCATTATTTGTCAAAAAAATACTTCAGTTTTTTATGGGTCTTTGTAAGATTAAGAACTTTTGCATTGAAGGGAACAGTTAGTACTAGGGTTCAATTGGGAAAAAATAATGGACTCATCTTTTTAACCGCCCCCCCAGCTAATGAATTTATTGATTGCATACTGGCGTTAAGTTTTAGAAATAAGATCATTGGAGGTCTGGAGAGTTAATACAATGGTAAGAAAGCTTGCCTTGCAAGCAACTGACCTGATTTTGATCAATCTCTGGCATCCATACTGTCCCATGAGTTCTACCAGAGTACAGAGCATGAAGTAAGCCCTTTGCACTGCTGGCCATGTCTCAAAACAAACAAAATAGAACAGAAATAGAAAAAGATTTAGGAAAGGTAATTGTATAGGTTTATTGTTTCTTAGCCTTAAAAATGAAATTGCATTGAATTCAAAATCATTTTTTGAGTACCTGCTCTTAACCAATTCAGTAGTATCTGTCAAGGCTATAAATTACACATTTGTTTTTTAAATTACACGCCCCGATAACAATACAGATTCTGTTTTTTCCCAATTTCCAGCACCCATCCCCTCCCCAGCCCCCTTCCCCAAGCCCCACTTCCCTCCCCCTCCCCGCCCGCTCTTGGCAAATTCTTTATCTCTCTCTCTCTCTCTTTTCTCTTCTCTAAACTTTGTGCACATTCGGATCTCTGTATATCTTTTTCCTAATGCTCAGTTCTCTGCTTATCTTTTTGACAAATATTAGACCTTTCCCTTCTCTGTCTACCTAACCACTGTTCCCACTTTGGAAGATTCCACCTTTTGTGCTCTAGGCCTTGGTTCCCAGTTCCACCCCTCCGCCCAATCCATCTCCCATCACCAATGTCCCCACCTCCTCCCCCTCCGCACCTCAACCACTTGGCGTTCTGTATGTCATTTCTTTCTCTTTATATCTCCTCAAAACTTTCTTCTTGGACTGCAGTGCATTAAAAGACATTCTTTCTTTTTATGTTGCCCGGGCCCCCCGCTCCACTGCTTTGCTCTGTTGATTTTGAGCCGTAGCCGCGCAAAAATGGTGGCTAGTGTGATGGCGAGTCTCATCCGGTGCTTCCGGACCCCCGGCGGCGGGCCCCTCCCAAAGCCATCTGCCCTCCCGGGGTTCCTGTCAGCTAGGCCGGCGCGGCCGGCGCCAGCCTCCCCAGCCGTCCGTGAGGCCCTGTGGCCCTGGACTCGCGGGCAGGCCACCAGGCTCGACAAGATGGAGGGGAGGCGACCACGCCTCCACTGCGACTTCCCAGTGATTCCCGCCTCTTGGGCCGCCTACCTGGGCTCGACTGGCTGCTCTGTTGATCTGGTCTGAGGCCTTTACTCGACAGCAAAAATGGTGGCTAGTGTGATGGGCGAGTCTCATCCAGCTGCTTCGGGACCCCTCAGAGGCGCGGGCCCATACGAATAATTTTTAATAACAAGAATAAAATCAAAGAAAAACATGCATTCTAATTTTTCCTTTAGCTGTCAAATTCACTTTCTTTATTGCCAATATTTTTATCAAAATATTATTTATAGTTCAGTGACTTTTGTCTCACAAGAAGTCAATTCTTTATAGATAGCTTCATTGTTACTCTTCATTGATCAGTGGACAAGGAGTTAATTTGTGGCTCTACATCAATTGTTCTTTAAATTGTGTGTATATGTATGTCTATATGATTTGGCACTTGACTGCATATTTTTTTTTATCTTCTTTAGAATGCACAGGTAAATAAAAGCAGAAAACACCTAAACAAAATCTTAACAATTCTCCTCCTATCATTCATCCCTGTGAGAGTTTAGGTGGAAGATAATTCTTATTTGAACTAAAATGATATTTAGACATCACAAATTACAAATATTCATTTCATTTAAACTAAGTGACATTAAAGAATATTATACGGTCAATTTTTAGTTTGTTTTTGGGTCACGCTGACCATTCTTGGGGAATACTCCTGGCTCTGTGATCAGCAATTATTTCTTGTGCTGGATGACTGTTTGTTGTACTATGGATAGAACTCAGGTTGGTTGCTTGTAAGGCAAAAGCATTACTCTCTGTACTATTCTCTGACTCAGCGGTTAAATTTTTTTTTGTCTAGAATAAAGAAAATATCAGGTCACCCGATTCAGTCAAGTTCTCTGTTTACATTTTTTTCCTCTTAAATTGGATAATATTAAACTGTTATAACAAATAATACAAGTAGAAAGAAAGAAATATATAGGGTAACAAAGCAAAGAAGAATTATTTTCAAAATGGTATAAAAACAGATTAGTACTATTAGCTGGTGTAAGAAAGGATATGGTAGACTAAGTGATTTTGGCTACAATGGGATATTCCTGAAAATAAAGGGCCAGGCCAAATATAGAGTTTGATTTCCAGGGAAAAAGGATTTTAAAAGCAGAATACTTAATGGACCTTTAGTCTACAATATATGTGGACTTCTTTTTTTCTCATTTTGATTTTTGGGCCACACCAGGTAGTGCTCAAGGGTTATCAGTGGCTCTGTTTCATTGGAATGGTGATTGGTATTGACTTAACTATGATAAAGAACTTGGGAATGTCAACAAAAATGTTCATTGTGTTGGGGCTGGAGCGATAGTCCAGCGGGAAGTGTGTTTGTCTTGCATGCAGCCAACCGGGTTCAATCCCTGGCATCCCACCCATATGGTCCCCTGAGCACTGCCAGGAATAATTCCTGAGTGCAGAGCCTGGAGTAACCCCCTAAGCATTGCAAGATGTGATGCAAAAAGCAAAAAAAAATGTTCATGGTGTCTAACATGGTGTCTAACAAATCTTTTATTATAGCTGCCACCTGGAATGACATACCTTAAGAATTTTAAGAATTATGTTCCTGAAAAACAAAAGTTTCATGACCCAAATGGTGGAATGAAATTTTAATATGAAAAATATTGCAAGTAGGATGTAAATAAAAAATCTTGAAGAAGCATTTAATAAGAATAAACATAGAATTCTTTTTGTACTACTCCATCAAGGAATGCTTGTGGAGAAATTTCTCAAGTAAAGCTTTGAAAGCTCCATTTCTGCCTTGGCTACTGAATGAATAAATCACTGTTTTTCTCTGTCATCTCATTAACTTAAATTTTTCTTTACATTTCACTTGAATGATCAAGATAGATATGATATACTTAATATATCATATCAATATGTTATATTGATATGATATATTAAATACAAAAAATTCACAAGGTTATCCAAGAGAATTTAATAGAAAACAACAGTATTAGAAGAGGTCATTTTGGTCTTCTATCTTCTATTCTAAATAGACCAAAGGCTCAAAACTTTGGTTATAAAGTTTTCCCTAGTTCAATTATCTAGTATTTTGGACCCATTTACTCATGTGATACTCCAGATAACATCAACAATTATATGTCCCATTTAATAAATTAATTGAGATATCCTCTTACAATTTTATCTTCTCCAAATTGTTACCATACTTTTCATTTTGATAATTTTACTTTCACCACTTTAATTTTGTTAGGTTGCTGCAAAAATGATTTGTCAACCAAATAAAAGCACTTTTCCAAGAATATGATCAATCTTGAATATTAAACATTGAAGATAAAGAATAACAGTGATTGTCAGTTGAGAAGTAATGCTACTGCACTGCTGACCAAATGTCATTTGTGGTTCACCACCCCTTTAGCCATTTCTGTTTAGATTACAATATACTTTTGTTCGCTGGGCTCATGTGTTAGTTTTACAGCCAGACACTTTCTTGGTCTATTGTTTTGTTTGAACTTGTTTGTGGGAAATGTCTGGCGGTGCTCAGGGCTTATTCCTGACTCTGAGCTCAGTATAGCTACTGGTGGTACTCAGGGGACCATGGGGGTGCCAGGGTTGTAACTCAGAACTGTTCTGTATGCAAGGCAAGAATGCTACCCCGGATCTGTCATTCCGACTCCAGTTTCTTGGTCCCATTGACATTTACATACTGGCTATTTTGCACAATTCATTACTAATCATTTAAGACAAACATATGGACTAAGAGTTTTCATTGGGAATCCCTTAAACAAGTCCTTATTTATATTTCCATTATTTAATGATGATGAACAACTTTCATTTTTTGGAGTTGGACTATGGACTAAACATTATGTAAGTTCTTTTAGTTGCATTTGACTTAATATAATGAAATGGCTGTTATAATTTCTATTTTAAAATGATAAAGCAAAGGTGTAAGTAACTACTGGTCTGCAGATGTCTGGGTTTTTTGATTCTGTAGTCTACAGATTTTATCACCAGGACTGGCTCTTAATTTCATTAAAATCCCCAGTGAATCCTCTCATGAAATGCCTTCGGCTTTCAATTACAATCATCTCTGAAAATCTTTTAAATTAATTTACCTGGGTAACAATAACTATTTTAAGAGGCAATATGTTACAAGAAACTAGACTATCCCTAATACATCTGACATATTCGGTTTAATAATTTAAAAATTCTTCAAACTAGGTGTTACTATTTCCTAGATGAAAAAAAATCTACCAAGATTATGAGAATGTAAATCATTTTCCTAAAATCATATACGGAGGTATAAATTGTTTTAGTTAATGAAGCTTAGTGTTATTTCTGTCACATAATGTGAGAAACATGTCAACATTAAATAAATGTTTTTCTAACTGTTCCAGATTATCATTAAACAGTAGGGGGCAAAACATAGGGAATCAGGAAGGCTTTTTACACTCAGTTTATAAAAATGTATAACTCTGTCTATATAATCTATCCATTCATGGAATTATCGGTGCCCATATTTTCCTCTTTTGTCAGAAGTTTATAAGGAAAAACTTCATTAAGTACAAAGCTCCATTTTAATTTATAGAATAAAAGCTCATAGAAACAGGTGATATCACGTGATTCAATCTTTTGCCTTCTGAAAGACTGAAGAGTAATTCTTTTACGTAGTTCTCTAGGAATTATTATTTTGCATAACGATATATTTTAATCCATAATGATTCTTTAAACAAGCTTGATTACTACTAAATATGTACCCATCAAATCAACTTTATATATGATCTAATTCAAATATATGTCATTTCTCTTTTGAAAGAGTGAGAAAATGAAATTTAAATGTGTCCTGAATGATAGCTCTGTCTACTGTAGAGAGAAACCCACTTGGGTAGTTCCTTCAGACTGATATTTAACAGATCAAAGTAAAAAAAAATAGGTCTTCTCACTTCACACATACCATGAATTTTTCTGAGTGGCATGAAGATTATCAGTGTCCAACGTATACAAGTGGACAGTAGTGGATATTCATTGCATGGGTAAAGTGTTTTGTGCTATGACTGTTATGAAGTTACCCATTATTAGGGAAAATCGCAAATAACATTCTTTTTCACAGATATAATTTTATTCCATTTTAACTAAAGAAGATAGAAAATTAATTGGATTGTAAATGGATTGTTTAAGAGTGAAATTATTCAAAATAAATAAAATTCAGTGAAATTTACTGAACCTTTAGAATAAGTTAAATAAGCTCAGATAATAATTTTGGCATATCTGTAATGTATTTGTCTCCACATATGTGTAGTTGATCAAATCTGTATACACACACACACAAATAGCATCAGGTAGTCATACTTGTAAAGGAAAAAAAAAGCTGTTTAGACAAAACTTTACAAGGCTCTATAATATTGTGTTCAAAGATTAAAATGATGAATGTGGGCTTGTACAGGTTCATGTTCCTATAAACAGCATTTTCTTCCCTGTAATATTCCTTTCATTCTTACCTCTCTGTGCATGGTGTAAAAACATTTTCCAAGGACAAATATTATTATACAAGAAGGATTTTCCCAAAGAGATTCATTCATCTTGTCAATTTATTACATCTTATAATGGTCTATCATAGGAATACAAATAGCAAATTTAAATCACTTGGGATTGATGCTTAAATATGCTTTAAATTATTTTCTACTACTAACTCTTTGAAAACTGAAAATATATACTCATCTATTAATTATTCCCTTTATCATGAATAGATTTAATCATGGATAGGTTTAATTCAATGCAATTTTCTCTGTTTGTTCTATAAGATGATCTTGGATATGAGAATATTTTAATATTACCCAAAATAATATAGACATGGAAATAAATATCCTAAAACATTAATTTGCTCTTCTAGTCATCTGAAGATATTACATATTTCCTTTGAATTAAATAAGTTTTTATTACTAATTTTGTTATGTGTAACCTTATTTATCCTAGCATATATAATTTAATATAAATTATGACCTACTCATTTAAAATTAACTATTCATAGTTCAATAGTCAATTAAGATACAAACCTTTGCAAGTTTAAATAAACCCTGAATTTTCATTGGTTTTAATGAGTAAAATGAATTATTTCCCATATTTCATTCAGTATGCCATTTGTCATAAACGTCTCAAATTATTTTTACTTATCCCAAACTTTCTACTGATAAATGACATGTTCTTCTTTATTTCTGACTTACCACATTCATTCTGAAAATCATAAATTTGGGGGCTGGGAGTGATAGTAGCAGGTAGGATGTATGCCATGTATAGGAATATCCAAGTTTGATGCCTGGCACTGCACATGGTCCCCTGAGTCAGTCACTTTCTGAGTGCAGAGTGTAGAGCAACCTCTGAGCACCAACAGTGTAGCCACAAATGCAGTTGTTATTTCTGGGACTTGCCCCTGCTAAGAATGCAGATTTCTATAGCTCAAGAAATACCCTTCAAGTGTTATTGCCCTCATTACACAAATGCTCAGGGAAACACCACAAATTCTGGTCATGCATTTTGGAATAAAATGAATGAAAACAATCCCAGAATACTTGGCTGAGCTGACTATAGGTATTGAACAATATATAATTATAAAAAGTGTGGAAAATGATAACAATGAACAATGTTTGTGAAAGAAATCGAAGCATTGCTATGAAAGATGCTTGAAAGTGATTTAGTTTTTCTACATTGCCTCTTCATCACTTGATTATTTTTACTATTTCATTTCTATTTACATACTAAGTTGATTCTTTTGCTGCTGGATTTTGCACAGTTATTTCAATAATGTACGGTTCACTGGTTATAATTACAGGATTGTTAAAGTTCACATTTTACTATTCATCTTGTTATCTCTAGTAATGGAAGGTTGGAATAAATGCACCTAATTACATGGCTGGTTCTAAATTATTTTTATATTGCTCTTGCTAGGATACACTCCAAAAGCAATATTTATTCTCTAAGATTTATTTTTTGGTGGTAGTGAGTTCTAGCAAAATAAACATAATACACATAAAATATACTTGATCCTTGTGGTTGCTATATATGGTTATTTATTTTATTTCAAATTAATTCTTCCCTGTACATTTCTCTGAGCCTATTAGAGACAAGAGGTTCTTAGTTTCTATAAAAGGAAATATATTTTATAAAAGAAATATAACTATAAAATGTTATATTGATAACTATAAAATATTCTGATGACTATAAAATTTTCATCATGGTAGATGTGTCATTTGACCTATCATGCCTGTCAATGGCAGACTCAGAAACATATATACCTACAGAATAACACATTATAAACGATATTTAAATAAGTTTTCACGCCCTCCCCCGCACCAACACCTCATGTAAGCCGCGGCTTGGACAAACATAAACCCACCTTAGGTGAGAAGATCTAATAATTGACTGGCTTGCAACAATACCCCGCGGCACCAAAACTCCCCAAGAACCCTCGGTGGGTCTGAAGGAGTCCATTGTGGAAAATGGCGGCGCCATGGAGTGGGTGGGGCGCTGGCTTTTGTGAGGTTCTGCCGGGTGGGGCCAAGCTGACCCACCTGCCTCCCGACGCCTCATGACGGCTGGGCCGGGACAAGGAACCGCTCCCCTCTGAGAGTCCTGACCAGCAACCGGCGGATTGAAGAACGCAGGGTCGAGACCGGGTGATGGGCGGCGGCTGGGTGGAGTTCTGAAAGAGGAAGTCCATTGTGGAAAATGGCGGCGCCCATGAGTGGGTGGGGCGTCGGCTTGTTGTGAGGTTCTGCCGGGTGGGGGCCAGGCGGAACCCACCATGCCTCCCGACGCCTCATAACGGCTGGGCGGGAGACAGAACCCGCTCTGCCCCATGTCTGAAGCCTGGACCGCAACCTGGCCGGAGAGGAAAACCTCCGGGTGGGTGTCGATGATCCGGGCTTATGCTGGTCGGCTGGTGGAGTTCTGAGAGAGGGAAGTCCATTGTGGAAATGGCGAGCCAGGAGTGGGTGGGGCCTTTTGAGTTCTTTAAGTTTTTTAAATAAGTTTTATTTCAATATAAAATAATGGCTTGCTGTGAAAGACAATTGTTTTACTACAACCATACTAAAAATAGCTTAGTTATTCAAAGTCTATAGTACTCAAAGCATTTCATAGAACTCTTAGCAGCGCCCAAAACAATGAAATTATTCACTTTCAAATATTAATGAATAAAAATTGATTCAAATTTTATATGCAAAGTACTGGACTATATGTAAATGTAGACATTGAATGCTATTGTCACAAATTAAAGATAGGTATGGATTCAATTTGGCTTTAAAGACACTTAATTACTGAGAGTTAAGCAATTGTCATATTATGGACTCTTTCAGGGTCTCATCTGCAATCACTTGATCACTTGAATCCCATTATTCATCGATTTGCTCGGGCGGGCGCCAGTAACATTTCCATTGGACCCTATCACGTGCCAATGTAGCCCAATGGAATCTGGTTGATTCCGAATATGAAGAGCCTCAAACCGTTTCTTCAGGGTCTTTACAAGGAAGTCTGACCATCTTGTAGGTGTGCGGCCATGTGATCTCTTGACATCCCGTAGGATCCAGTCGGTAATGGCTCTAGTCCAGTGGTTGTCTCCAAGTCGCATTACATTTTCAGCCCATCTGATTTTCGATGCCTTGGCAAATGAGACAGCGTCCCTGATTCAGGAATAGCGACGGAGGTCATAACTCCGATTCCTTCTCTCACTTGAGTGAGGCGTGATATTCCATCTACTCATCTGCAAGTACATCAAAAATCAGATGGGCTGGTTATATAATGCGATCTGGAGATGACCATTGGACTAGAGCCGTTATTGATTGGATCCCATGGGACGCCAAAAGATCGAGTGGCTGCCCACCTGCAAGATGGTCAGACTTCCTTATCAGGACCCTAAAGAAACAATTTGAAGCTCTCAATATCCCCGAAAAAGACAGATGCCATTGGGCTACATGGCATGTGACAGGGTCAAATGGAAACATTACTGGTGCCCGCTTGAGCAAATTGATGAATAATGGGATATCAAGTGATCAAGTGATCAAGCAATTGTCTATACCCTCAGGTAGTTATGAGAAAGGTTCAAAGCAACTTCTTCCTATTATATCCTCTTTTAATGACCTTATTATCTTTAACCTACTATCTTCTAGTTTTTCATTGTTCCATATGCTCAGAATTTCTTCTCTCTCCTTTATTTTCATAAAACAAGGTTAAAATACATAGTCTTTAAATACACTCAATTTTTTTGAGAGACTCTCAGACATGGGGCAGAGCTGCTACTTGCTCTCCCTGTGCCCAGCCGCTCATGAGGCGCCAGGGAGGCATGGCAGGTTCTAACCCTGGCTTGCCACTCCAGCAGAGCCTCACAACAAGCCAGACGACCCCCCTACTCCATGGGGGCCGCCATTTTCCACATCCGGACTTCCCTCGCATCTCAACTCCACCCAGCAGACCAGACTATCACAGCCTGGCTCTAGCGGCCGCATAGTTTATCAATAAATGCTTTTTACAGGTGACTACAAGAGTATGCCACCCGCACGGCAAGCCTGGCAAGCTGCTCGTGGTCGTATTTGATATGCCAAATACCAGTAACATTTATATTAGGTCATTCCCATGACCTAATATTATGGTTTGAGGCTCTTTATGTTCCTGGAGCAAGCAGATGCCTTTGGATTCTACTAGCATGAGACAGGACATATGGAGATATTACTGGTGCCCGCTCTAGCAAATAGATGATGAATGGGAAGATAGTGATAGTGATAGTGAATGCTTTCCTTTCAACAAAAGATGCAAAAAGTATTCTAGACTCTGGTATCTGGACCAGCTCTGTGGCCCATGCAGCATTGTTGGAATTGAAGATTTATAAAAAAAATTAGGGAGAAATATGTGTCAGCCTTTGCTGACACTGTCTACTGTTACACATCAGTGAGCATGGAATCACTGTCTCATAGTTCATCTTCTCTTTAGGGTGGCTTATTGTTCTTCAGATGAATTACTTGCCCTAAAGAAATGTTCTACCTAAATATTAAGAAGATTAAATTAGTTTCATACTGACCCATTTTATCACTTATCTCAAATCCCTCAGCAATCTGTTACGTAATCTTCCCTAGGCATAAAATTTAGCTTAATAAATTGTTTGTATGGCATTATTTCTCACTGGCAAAAAAATAAAAGGAGTTTTAAAAATCCATACACATTCCTTAGGATATAAAATATGTTGTAGTGAGAAGAAAATCTTCATAGCAATGAGGTTAAATCTCAACCATATCATTGTGATTATCAGTATAAAGAGAAATGTATAATTAAATACAGACAAAACATACACATGATAACCTCTAAGTGTATTTATTGCAATCCACAATATGTAAGAGAAGGAAGAGATAAATAGAGAGAGAGAGAGAAAGAGAGAAAAGCAATTAAGAACCTGCCATAGAGGCAGGCTATGGGAGGGGGATTGAATCGGAGACATTGGTGGTGGGAAATGGGTACTGGTGGAGGGATGGGTGCTGGAACACTGTGTGACCGAAACCCCCATACATGAACAACTTTGTAATTGTATATTTCACAGTGGTATAATAAAATATTAATTTAAATTTTTAAAAATGTAGTAACCTGGTATAACTGAATCATAAAAACAATTTATAAGTCAGTTAGTAGATATATATTTTATATGCTTTTATGAAACCTAAAGCAATTCATCTTCAAATTATAACTTCCTTGACCCATTAACTTCCCAGGCTATATCATGGAGTATTGATCTAAGAATGTTTGTCGATACAATTGAATTTAATCATTTGGAAACAGGGAATCTATTCCTTCTATCAACACTTCCATCTCCCATTTGTTGTTCATAAAGTTGACTGCATCTATGAATTTAAAAAGCACAAGAGAGAAAAAATGGAAAAAAAATATATTATTTGTTCATTATATGAATCCATGCAGCTCCCTTTGAAGGCAAACATATTTTATGAGACAGTTGATGTGACTTGAGGAGGTTAAAAATTCAGAAACACAGCTGGCTGGCTGCCTTATAACTTTGAATTTTAGGTTATCAATTACAATGTTTTAAGTTATGAAGTTCTATAATTGAGTTCAGTTCATAAGGTTTCTTTTTCTGTTTCCTTCCTTCCTTCCTTCCTTCCTTCCTTCCTTCCTTCCTTCCTTCCTTCCTTCCTTCCTTCCTTCCTTCCTTCCTTCCTTCCTTCCTTCTTTCCTTCCTTCCTTCCTTCCTTCCTTCCTTCCTTCCTTCCTTCCTTCCTTCCATTCTCTGGGGCCCAATAGATAGTATAGCAGGTAGAGCACTTAGCTTGCATGTGGCTTACCCCCTGTTCAATTCTGGGCATCAGATATGGCCACAGAGGCTTCTAGGAGTGATTCCTGTTGTAAATCCAGGAGTAATTCTTGAGCACTGCCAAACTGCCAGGTTTAATCCAAAAGCTGAACAAGAGAAAGAGAGAGAGACAGAGAGAGAGAAATGAATGGCATATTCATGCCTTTTCTCTAAGGTATTACTTCTGTCCCTGTTTGCTGTGTAACATATAAAGAAAATAGTTAAGTGAATCAGAAATTACTGTTGCTAGTCCAGTATTCATCCATGAAGAAAAATTTTTGATACATGCAATCCAATCTAGGTCATTGCCTTTGTAAATTAAATTATGCAATCTCTACTTTTTAATGTGAGTATCTTTAAACCTTTATACAGAGTGATCAAGTTCCCTTTTGTACATAAAAAATTCTAAGTAGGAGATCCTTGAACATTCTACTGGACTGACAAGTGTTTATTAGGCATTTGCTCTGTACCCAACACATAGATAAAATTTTCAGGAATAATGTGGGAGCTTAACACTGTGTCATTGATTTTCTAGAAATATGACATTTATTTGAATAGTCACCTGCCCCTCGTGGTGTTGCAGGTGTGGCTGCAGTGCCTGGCTGCATTGGCAGGTGGCAGGCAGGAGACAGGCTTTTGTACACCCCCAGGGTTTTGCCCTGTAGGCCCTGGATGGTTGATGGTCTGACATAGAAAAAGAATGGATGAACCCAGAGCCACGACAGAGCCTGGCAAGCTACCTGTGGTGTATTCACTATACCAAAAAATAGTAACAATAATGGACCTCATTCTGAACAAATGGAGATGTTACTGGCGCCTGCTCAAGCAAATCCATGAACAAAGGGAACACAAGTGACAAGTGATTTGAATAGTGATAAGACTATATTGGTAAAAATAAAAATAACTTCTTGGAATACCTTAAGAGTCTCAATTTTCCATTAGCTTTTTAATTTTTAGCATTTACATGAAGTGGCATTTAAAGAATTATGAGTTAATACAATCGTAATAATAATTAGAAGTTCTGAAACTTCTGAAATGACAATGCACATGCCATAATTATTTTGTTTTTTCATACTGAAATGCAATAAATATCTACTAAATTAATAAATGGATAAAATGTATTCTATGTTGCAAAGGACCTTACTTTAGTGGGGGATTATAAATAACAGGTTTGCTCTGTGATCATAGAGATACAGTGTGAAATATGTCATTAGTACGATGCCCTGTTATACTATCAAATGTTATCTTTGCCCTGGAAAGAAATTGTTTCGGACTTTACCATTTATGTTCTAGTAGAAATAAGAAGAAATGGATCATTTATCACGAACTTAGGGTAGTCTTAATACACAATTTTGTTTTCCTTGCTCTCCAACCAAACTAGATAAGCCATGATGCTCCTATTTCCCCTTTTGCTAGTGTGTCCATCTTTTGTTCCTTTATAATTGATAGCTTTCATTTGACATGCAGAGATTTTTTTTTTGGCTACCCCAAACAATGAAGTGCTTTGCATAGGCTCTTCTGAGAATACATTAATGACATTGGCACAGGAGGTGCATGTAATTTGCTGTTCCCTCACATTCACTTTAATGGGGGTAAGATGCCTGAAGAGAAACCCTGAGGTCTGACCTGATCCAAAACCAGTCATCAGGGAAGATCGCCATCTGATCCCTCCTGCTGGGCTCCTGATTAGAACTGAGTGCCATTGAAGAGAATGATGCAGCTGCTATTGGCTTTCTTGTTCAGCTGTCAGAACATTATTACTGGAAATCATGGAAGAAGATCTGAATTGCGAAAGATAAATATTGCCGACAGAGAAGCAGATGCAGAGCTTGTCTCAATAGCACTTTATATGGAGTTCTGTGTTATAAAGTGCTTTCATTGTATGTTTACACATCGTCTTTCCCTAAATTCATGAAATTCAGCAAAGTACTTGTTCCTGTGGATTCATCTTTAGTTCCAGGACTTAGCATAGGCATATAGTTAGTCTTGAATAATAATTATTCAATTGTATTTTTTAGTGGACAAATAGTGTAAGTAAATAAAATAACTGTTTTCATCTATTGATTTTTTTTTAATTTTGGGTCATACCTGGCAATGCTCAGGGATTTCTCCTAGCCCTGCACTGAGGAATTACTCCTGGTGGTGTTCGGGGGACCATATGGGATGCCGGGGATGTTTCTATAATCTGAAATAGAACCTGCATGGGCCGGCCGCGTGCAAGGCAAATGCCCTACCCGCTGGGCTATCGCTCTAGCCCATCTATTGATTTTTGAAGGGTAGCTTATTTGGAGTTTCTTTATATTTTGAGATACTACATGAATAGAAGGATAAACAAATAAAGAAATGATCTTGAAAGCACAAGCTTAAATCATTTTTTAGGCTTCAACATTGCTGTATGAGGTAGTTCATTGCATGAACCAAATTCGTGCTTATAAGCTTTTTTTCTGCATAGTTCTTTGTAGATTAAGTGAGCCCCTTTCGTTCCCATTTTCTCAATTTTCAGCTTTTTGGTTATTTCAACTGAATTCCCCTTAAGAAAGTGTGTCTAATTATTTCATTTTCCCCTAAAAGCTGTACAATCTTCAGAACAAAAAACCTTAAAGCTATTGAGAGTAGTTTCTTTTCATAGATATTTCTGAGCTGAGACTTGGGTGAGTGAAGAGGTATACAATTGTAATTTTATGGTTTCTGTTGCCTGAGAAAAAGTAGTAGAATGAAGTCCTACTTGGATATATAGACATATTAGCATTAGGTCAAAGACACATACAGTTCTATATTAGTAGCAGAAGTATGCTGAGGTTTAATATTTCTGTGAGGTCTCAGTTTCTGGGGTTTTGGCCATGTTTGTATGCATGACTCTTCCTCAAAAACATGGAAGGTGCATAGTACAAGTTTTGCTTTTTCTGCAAGTGGACAACCTCCGTATGTCTAAAGCATGTCTCCAACACTGATAGGTTATCTCATGACAGTTCAGAGTGGTGATAGCAGACTATAGTTGCATGATCTAGATGAATTATTGTTTAAAATGTCACATGTGAGTTATAATCATATAATTTATCAACCATTTGAACAAAACAGATTAGAACTCATGAAAATGAGAAACTCACAAAAATCAAGTTGAGGAGGGTTATATTGATTTTGTGATCAACGCTTCCACCCATTCTATTTCTTCTTTTCTGTAAAATACACTTTCCTATTCCTACCAATAGGATCCTTAATGACTTTTTATCCTTCTCTTTACTTCTCTTCCACATTTGATATTTGCTGAACAAATTATGCATTTTCTGCATATTAGATGAGTATATAGCTAAGAATCCTGGAAAACTAAAATGGAAACAAAACTAAAATGAAAACCAAATCCCCATTGGAATTTCTGTGTATAATCCGAAATAGAACCTGCTAAATCCTTCAAAATTTGCTCAACAGTGTTTTTTTCAACAAAGAGAAAGCTGAGTTTTCTCAGCTGAGGGACACTGTCATGGGAAACTTCATTATGCTATATAGAACTCAAAGGACCTAAACATAAGTTCAAGAATTAGATGCCATTATATGAGATCAGTCATGCCAATTTCCTTAGATTGTCATTTTCTTTTCAAGGTGAGGAACAGGGATATATTTGACATTCTTTGAACATAGTGGAAGTTAAAGGGGGGGGTGCATGTGTGTATTGAGAGTTCTAACACTAGACCTGAAAATGTTTTCAAAGTGTTCCTTATGGTTTTATGACATATTAAAGAAAAACATGTTTCCAAATGAAATTAGTTTAGAGAAGTTTAGGCTCCAGTTTAATCATATATGTTCCCTTTTTTCAAATAATAAAAGCACCCAAACATTTCAATATGATCACATGCTCCGTGTTTTTCTAAGGAGAGTTTAATAAAAATTGATCAAACTTAAGTAAACATGAAATACGTGTGGAACAGAGCATCTTTAAAGGCCAGTGGTACTTGAAGACTTACATGATTTCCAAACACAATTGAATTTTCTTTGTCATTAAATAGAGATAACTGTCCTACTTTCCAGATTTTGCCTTTTATCTACATTTTATTATAAGATAGGCTGTGATTATGTTATGATATCCAGAAAATGGAAAAAAAATTTTATTCCCCTATTTTTAGCTCTCCAGACCCTAACTCACTCTGTAATTCATTGGCCTTGATTGAAAAGAATTTTTTTTTTGCTTTTTTGGGTCACACCCAGTGACATTCAGGCGTTACTCCTGGCTTTTCACTCAGGAATTACTCCTGGTAGTGCTCAGGGGACCATATGGGATGCCAGGAATCGAACCCAGGTCAGCCGCATGCAAGGCAAATACCCTACCCACTGGACTATTGCTCTGGCCCCAAGAAAAGAAATTTCTTTGCTAAATGGCTATAACTTTATGTACTATTCTGTCTAACAATTTCATAATATGCCAATAAAAAGTCATTATATAATATTATATATACAGAATATATTATATCCAGAATAAAATAACATTCTGGAATTCTTATTTAATGTAATTTAATAAGGTGACATTATATAAAATATCAAGAAAAATAGAGAGACCTTAATAGAAAATTAGCAACTGGTCAATCACTGGGCTAAGGTAGTCAGGATTTACTTCCACTTTTACCTAAGATGCAACAGACTTTATCCTTTAAAAATCTGAATTAGTAACTGAATCAATATTAACATACCTTGGTATTTTGGAGCAATGGTATCTAGACCTCAGTTTTTCATTTAACAGTATTCTAACAAGACTAGTGGATTATGGTCTTGGTTTCACTACCTTTTCAACCTTGCCACTTCTCAATTCTCTGTGAAATGCAACAGTGGAATTTTTATTGTGTTGTTATGAAAATTAAATGGATTAATATGGGTAAAGGCATATAACATCATTGGTATGGTTAGTCATTGTGAAATGCTGTTCTTATAAATGTATGTACTATGAGTATCTCTGAGAAGATATAGGAAAATAGATTGCAAAGTAACAGTTATATTTTCTCTGAAAGAGGTTAAAAAATACTGGGTATCCCAGATGGGAAGTATGTCTCTTTCCTTTGAGACAGTTTTATACTATTGAAATTTTAAAAATGTATCTATGTGTGTTATTTTAACATAATATAAAATAAAATAGGCTATTGGAATTATATTTAGCAAGTGAGGTTTCTCACTTTATAATTACACTTATAATTGACTATTCCTATTCCATTTGCTAAGATGCGTTTAAAACCAGATCTGAATAAGGGTTTGCATTCTCAAACTGTGTTATTTGTAGTATGACATGCTTAGCAAGAGAATTCAGAGATGAGTGGGGGGGTAATGTGGAGTGAGTATGTGTAGATACTATAGTAGTAGATGAACTGGACATTTATGGAAATAGTATTCATAATATTGAACTCTGCTTATTTTCTGTGGATTTTGTCACTTGTCTGTTTCATTCTACCTTTCTTTTTTCTCTCTGGCTTTCTTTGCTTGCCTTTGTATTTTTACTATCACTTGATCACTTGACATTCTATTATTCATCGATTGCTCGAGCGGGTGCCAGTAACGTTTCTATTTGACCCTATCATGTGCCAATGTAACCCAATGGCATCTGCTTGCTTCAGGAATATGAAGAGATTCAAACCGTTCATTCAGGGTCTTGACCAAGAAGTCTGACCATCTTGTAGGTGGGCGGCCACGTGATTTTTTTTTTTTTTTTTTTTTTGGGTCACACCCGGCAATGCTCAGGGGCTACTCCTTGCTCTGCACTCAGGAGTTACTCCTGGCAGGACACATGATCTTTTGACGTCCCATGGGATCCAGTTGATAGAGGCTCTAATCCAGCGGTCATCTCCAAATCGCATTACATGTCCAGCCCATCTGATTTTCGATGCCTTGGCAAACGAGACAGCGTCCCTGACTCTGGATCGTCAACAGAGGTTCGAACTCCAGAATCCTTCTCTGACTTAAGTGAGGCATGATATTCCAAGCATAGCTCTTTTTGAGCTATGCTGACTTAAGTGAGGCATACGATATCCAAGCATAGCTCTTTGAGAGACCCAAAAAGTATTCTCATCCTGCTTTCGTAGGGCCCAGTTCTCCCAGCATATTAAACTACCTACAAATTTCAATGAACTTGGTTACCTTGTGGATATGATTGATTGTGCTGAGTCCTTTTTGGAAGCCAGCTTGCTCACATAGTTGTCCTTCATCTAATGTTCTGCCAGTCCTGTTCAGGATGACTCAGTGAGCCACTTGTAGATGATGGACAACAGGCGGATCAGGCCATAGTTGCCAATGTCATGGATTCTCCCTTCCCTTATATATTTTTTACTATAAGTAAAAACTATTCCACTTTTAATTTGAACCTAGTATGGAGAAGCTAAAATAAGCCTGCAGGTAGGAGAGAGAAGTAGGGATACTTTGGCACCAGGTAAGTTAGTATATTTGCTTGGCATCCAACCCACTCATTCTTTTCACTTGTTTTGAACATTAAGCCTCTCCTATTCATCTGTCCTCTTTTTGATGAAATGGACATGCAAATTTTCAAAACCAACTCAGCCTCTTCTGCTCTAAAACAAAAGAAGTAATTGTACTATGAATCTATCATGTGTCCCAAGGAGGCAAACTCAATATTTGTCTCTGAAAAGCCTTTTTTTCTTTCTTTTTCATGTACAATATAAAATTGGCAAAATCCCCCATCCCCCACAGCTTTAAATTCAAAGAAACTCCATATTTTTTCTTTATATTTGCTCTGTAGCCAAAAACATAAAAGGGTCTGCATTGTTCAGCAGTGCAATTCCATAATACAATTCTTTAGTCCTGGCTACAATATGATTTCACAAAGTTTATTCAGGGACCATCTGAGCAATAAATCACACAGGAGAAGGATTGCTTCAGCCAGTCACCCTTAGCTAGTGCCTGAATGAGCTTCATGCTTTATCATCTCAGGATGAAGCTACTTCAAATGCATGATTCGTTTATTACCCAGTGTAATCTATCAAGATTCCTTTCACTTCTTATAGATTTCCTTCCTCTTATTATCCTCATCTTCCCCAGACTTTTCATTAATATTATAATATTTGAATGTGAGTATTCCCTCTCTTCCACTCATAAAGTACCGGCTCTAAATTGGCATTTGGTAAATTTATTTGATTGCTATTCAAATTAGGTCATTGTTTTTATTTCATTTTGCAGGAAGTTCTCTTAACTGTAAAAATCAAGCCTGACATCTTTTACCTGAAGCAATATCCTGGAAATTGTTTTATAGAGACGTTCACAAAATATGAATTGTCAAGCACCTTCCTTTCCTACCCCTGTTTGTATTTGATTTGAATCAAGTAATCATTTAACATATGTTCCTCAAATATTACTTGAAAGTGATATATAATAGGAAAAGTTTAATGTTTAGTTCTCAAAATACTTTCAGTCTCTGAAAGGTATTGGCTGGGTAAGGAAGGGGTACAAAGAAGGAAGTTGAGGAAGGTGGGTACTCTGGTAGTAGATGTGATATTGGTATTATAAAAATAAGATTAAATTAAAAAGTAACAAAGGGAGGAAACACATTAAAACAAAAAGCTATGTACCATGGTTATTACTACACTGAGTATGATTAGAGTATAGAATATAAAAGTTTCAATATCAAAGGAGCCTTTTCACATGCACTAAGAATTAAGAATGAGTTTTCTCCCTTATAAGTTTTATAATCTTATTATTGTTAATTTGCCTTTGGATTACAGATTTAACACTTTACTTTTTGAATAAAATGCAAATTATAAATTTGATTTTACAGTGAGAAAATTTAAATACCAAGTCAGCTATCATACCCCAGCAGAGATAAAAAGTAAACCAACCCACACAAATTAAAAACACACAAACAAAATTTCCAAGTTATTAGTATATAGCCTAGGGTTTGAGACCTATGTCTCAATCAGAAAAAAACACCTTTTAAAACAGAATCATTTCTTCCCTCCCAGTGCTTTTTCAATTTTGGGGGGGGAGGGACGGGGGCTTTTTGCGACACCAAGCCTTGCTCAGGACTTACTCCTGACTCTGTGCTCATGGATTACTCTTGGATATGTAATACCTGAAATCAATTCCAGATAGGACACCCAAGAAAAGTTCCCTGTTTTATACTCTGGCCTCTAAAGAAATCTGTAACTGTCTGTGATCAGACCTTTGTAAACTCCACTGCATTCGACTAACCATCTTCCTGACTCACTTTTGTAAGCATGAAGCTATCAGCAAGTTTTAGAACTAAGTATTTTGGATTTAAATTTGAAAATGAGAACTTTAGAAAATTATCATTTTTATTCTATTACAACATGTTACAAACAGTGCAATTTTTTACTAAATAAAATAATAAATCATATAAATTATCTGACATATCATGAACTCCCAATCAACTTAGCCCTATTTATCATTATTGCCACTACTATTGTTATAACTAGTTTGCATTTCTCATATTTTCCTAGAAAATTGTCAACCTTATTCCTCCATTCATGTAGCTTAATTTTTTGGTATGAATCATGGAGGAATAATTAAGTGGAATTTGAATCAGCAATGCATGTTTTGTAATTTTTAAGTTTTTATTTTTTTTAATAAACTGATGGTGCTTTAATGTAATTATTTGTGGACTTATAGTGCTATATTCAAGTCCAGGAAACTTTAGTCTGTTTTAGACTCTTTTTGTTTTCCTTGTACTAATAATCAATGAGTTTGTGAAATATGGCTCTGGAAACAAAATCACTTGTCACTTGTCTTCTCGTTGTTCATCAATTTGCTCCAGCGGGTGCCAGTAATCTCTCCATTTGTTGGGAATGAGGTCCAATCTTGTTACTGCCTTTGCCATATCAAATGCATCACGGGTAGTTTGCCAGGCTCTTCCATGGCTCTGGGTTCATCCCAGGGGGCCCAGTCTTTTTCTATGTCAGACCATCAACCATCCAGGACCCTGGGGCAGAGCCCTGGGTGTAGACAAGCCTGTCTCCTGTCTGCCACCTGCTGATGCAGGTGGGCACCGCAGCCACACCTGTAACACCTCGAGGGGCATATGGAAACAAATATACAAGTTAAAATTATTTCTGGTTTAGATTTAATTTGAATTTGCTACTTGTAAAAGTCTGGAGATAATTAATCAAACCATCATGTTGAAAGTAGTTTGGAAATATTATTGTAGGCATAAGTAATTAAAATCAAATCTATGTGGAACACTTTACTAGTTTTATGTGTTTATAATCTGTCATATTTTCTTTAACTTCCCCATTTCCATACCCAGGTCATTCTATTCTCACACCTTTCTGATTACAGAGTTTAAGGCAAATTGTATTTTCAAAAATATGTAAATAAAAGTCAGAAACAAAATAGCTGAGAGTATTTGAGTAACTCACATTAACCTTTTACAAGACTAGAAAATTCTCCCCAAATAGTGCTTCTTCCCAAGGCTTGTAAATCTTGTCCCTTGATCCACTGAAATGCTACATAAAGTTTCAGATCACAGTAGTGATTATTACTGAAAAAGTAGAAACTCCTAGGGACATTATACTCTATTAAGCAAATATGAGTGAAAAATTGTTTTGCTACAGAAATATATTTTAGCATCTTAAGTATATTTGACTGCAGTGCCCTTTCTTTAAAAAGTCTAATTAGGGGTAAGGGCAGGAGCGATAGCCCAGCGGGTAGGGCATTTGCCTTGCACACAGCCGGCCCATGTCGGCAGGGGTTCGATCCCTGGCATCCCATATGGTCCCCGAGCACCTGAGCACCGCCAGGAGTGATTCCTGAGTGCAGAGCCAGGAGTAACCCTGAGCATCGCCGGGTGTGACCCAAAAAAGCAAAATAAAAAATAAATAATAATAAATAAATAAATAAATAAATAAAATAAAAAAGAAATAAAAAGTCTAATTAGAGTTGAACTAGAGAGATAATACAACAGTTTGAGCATTTGCCTTGCTTGTGCCCAACATTGGTCGATCCCTGGCATCACATGTGGACTTAAGCCCTACTAGGAGTGATTCCTGAACACAAATCCAGAAGTAAGCCCTGAGTACTACTAACTGTGCCCCCCCCCCCAAAAAAAAAAGAAAGGACAATCTAATAGGTCATTTTAATACTCATTCCATGAGATCTAAGTAGTTCAGACATTGGGGATTTTACACCAATTGCATTCTAGATTCAATAGGATTCATTTCATGGAAATCATTTAGAAATAAAAAAATCATTATTCCAGGCACATTACTACCAAAGGACTATGGAGTCATACATATATTTTGGGACTTCATTTTCTTTATCTTTAAATTTATGTGAATGATTTTCATCTACTTCAATTATTACTGAAGTGAAGCTTAAATTGTATTGGTATGACAATGTTTTGGAGAGCACCTGGAAAACTGTAAAAGCATCCCATAAATACTATTTTATAACAAAGTTCCAAAATTCAGTGTCATCAACAGAGACCTAAATATCAGAAAATGAAAATGTGTGCTGTCTCTTAACATGAAAATACTGGGATAGAAATCAAGCTGTCTATAATACAATGCCCAAGTGCCACATTACAGGTAGTCTCTGATGTTATTTTTTTAAGGCAGAACGTTGGAATTGGCTTCAAACAAAATTAATTGGAATTACACAGTTTTAAATCTTTTCCATTATTCTGTTGACCATGTCTAATAACTTGCTGTGAAATTGCATTGGTTTCTTCAAAGTGCTTGCATATGCTGGTTCCCCTTTTCAACTAAACATGGCACAATTCATCTATGTACATTAGCATTCTAGTTTTAGGAAAATGTGGATGATAATCTTTTGTCACAATTAAAAAAAAACCTCTGTGTCCTGTAATTTCTTTCCTAGAGAAGAGAGATTTCTTTAGTCCCCAACAATTAATCTTTTAATGGTCTAAGAAATAAGGAATATGCCTACAAATTGTTATTCTAGGTCATGTATGAATAGAAGATATTCTATTCTATACTTTGCATCTATGCCTATAATGCTAGAATATACAGTTAGACATGAGTACAGTAGATAAAATTAATATACTAAAAAGAGAACAACACAGAGAGCAAGAGATACAGATGAAGTTTCTGACCCTAAAAAAAAAAAGAAGGGGGAAATCAAAGCAGAATATTTCAATTTTTATCAGCAGGAAGAAACAAGAGCAGCCAAACGAATGTCTTCCATAAAGTTGGAGGTTATAAAAGACGGAAGAGATAAAATATTTCTTTACAAATAAGGAAGATATGTGAAATAGGTTCAGTGAAATTGACTGTTTTTAAAGTCTATAACAAAATGTAGGAACAAATTTAGTCGACAAAGTAAAAGGAAAATGACTTTAAAAGAAAGTACTTTAATATTGATTAAAGCAAAAGTTAAAATTTAGGATATTTAAATGAGTCAGTAAAGTTGACCTAGATACAAGGTTATATTACTGGAATTTGTTAGAGGTTGTATTGATTGAGTTTGCTATTTTTATATTATAATTATGACTAGGAAAAGTGTCAGAAATTTTATCAATTGGTGGCATTCATTGCCTTTTTTGTTTCTTTCCTGGGTCATACCCAGCAGTACTCAGGGCTTACTCTTGCTCTAAGCTCAGGGATCGCTCCTGGTAAGGCCCAGGGGACCATACATGGTTCCAGGGATCGAATCCACGTAAGCTGCATGCAAGCAAGCACCCTACCCACTATACGATCACTCTGGCCCCTATTACTTTAAATTATTGTAGCAGAGTTTGACAAAAAATATTGTAGAATATTGTAGTGGTAGAATAGAGGTTTTACCAAAGAAACTAAAGATAATATTTTTTTGAAGATTATATTTACATAGTACCCGGCATTGAGATTGTATTTACATATATTACTTATCTCAGTGCTTCTTAATCTGAGTTGCTTATCACTTTCACCTGGGAAACATTTTAAAACCCTAATACTGAGAAGATATACCAGGCTAATTAAACATGAAACTCTGAAGACAGGGAGTAGATCCTGGCATCAGTGTTTCTTAAGTTTAAACACTAGCACAGAATTTAATATAAATATTGTTCATCATTAAAAAATAATCCCAGGAGGTTCTAAGGTATAGTAAGGTTTTTGAATCAATGGGCATTTAGAATTCAATGTAAAATCTATACATTTGTATTTTTCCTGTTTTATTTATGAGGACTCTGAGAATCAATGGCAAGAACAGATTGCTCCATCAAGGTCACTTACCTGGTAAATGGCTGCACAGAGATATAAAAGCAGCAATGTCTGGCGCAAGAGCCCACATTCTTCCCAGTGCTCAGTGTCTAGCAATTTTAACTATGGCAATAAATTCTCCTCTCCTGTTCCTGTTGTTTAGTGCTTATTGTAGTGCATGGCTTTAGCCTCAAGCTCATCTTATTATATTCACTATTGAATACACACAAAAGGAGCCAGTTTGCAGCATCATTTAAGCAATTTCTTTTGATGGAGCATTGCTCTAATTGCTATGGGGGAGAGTAGAGGGGTAAACACACATTTCCTCTACAGAGATCTCTAGAGAGCTTTCTGCAAGGTTTCAAAACCTGGACTCTGGCATCTGGATGACTAGTAAATTCAAATTTGCAATTGTCATCAAATTGGCAGAGAGGGACATACACCAAGAATTAAAACTTGAAAAACTGTTGCCTTGTATAGCAGAAAACATATACAATTCTAGAAGCAGTAGTGCTTTCTCGGATTAACTTTATGAATGTGAGCCACTTCCTTTTCTATGCTATTTTTAAAGGCCTCTTCCAATTAATATCAATGATACTTCGTCTGACAGTTTTGTGCTCAAGCGAAGTGATTGGGTGTCTTGCACATACCAGACATGTAGACAAACCTTTGAACGATCTCCTTAGGCTCCACTCATGGTGCTTTTGTGTCTGATTAGTTGTCAAAAATTCATTTGCAGATAGATCTTGGGAAAGTTATTCTACAGAAGTAAAATCTCTGTGTGATTTTTAATAAAATGTAAAGTATAGATATTAAAGACATGAAAAAAATATTTAGTGGATCAGAAAATAGCTCTGAAGGATTTTATTTATTTTTTATTGAATCAGCGTGAGATACACAGTTACAAAAGATTTCACGGTCTGGTTTTAATCACACATTGTTCCACCACCCATCTCTTCACCACTGTACTTTCCCTACCACCATGTCTCCAGTTACCTCCCACCACGCTTTCCCCCAAGCACCCCCACCGTTTGCCTCTATGACTGGCACTTTCCCTCATTCTCTCTCTCTCTCTCTCTCTCTCTCTCTCTCTCTCTCTCTCAACAAGGATTTTATTGTTCCTAGAAATTAAGAAGTTTTGAGAAAAATGACTGAGAATAATTCTGAGGAATTGTATTATTTGTACATAGAGATATACAGTTGAGTCCACACACACACACACACACATATACACACACACACATATATATATATATATATATATACGTACTATATGTCTCGGCTGGACGAACATGTCTAAGTGGCCTTTGTTTAAAAATATACTGCTAGAATGGTCATGTTTATTAAGTATATTTCAGAGGAAGATGACTTACTTATTCCTGAGAAATTTCTCTTATAAAGTTGATTACTTTAAAAATTATTCTTTTTCATATTGGCATAAACATTAATAAAATGTTAAATTGCATAGATAAGAAATAATATGGAAGACAGTACATAATTGTCTAAGTAATTCTGAATTTGGAGTAAAACACATTTTTATCTCTGGCTAATTATCAGAATCACTTGTAGAGGTGTTTTTTTTTTTCAGATCTGAGTTTTTGTGTTTCTAGTTCTGATTCAGCAGATCCAGTACATCCCTGGAATCTGTGCTTTCAGAAACCTTCTTTAATGATTAGATTTTTCTTTGTTTGAGACCATTATTGTCTGTTCAGGGGCAGATGAGAAGATAATGATGCTAGACCACGGATATTTGATAAAAGCAGAACTTCTCCCAGGAGGATGGTATTGTATACGCTAGTGTATTCTGTATTTATCCTGCAACTTAAGTTCAAACCAAATACCAATAATAACAGTAATAATAATAATAATCAAAAAATAAAAATAATGCCAATGAAGTGGATTTTTAAATTCTTAAATTTTCTAGTTCCCTCAGACTATATATTTTACCTAACACAGGAATTATTCTTACATAATACTGATCTGTGTTGTATTTGATATGCCAAATACCAGTAACATTTATATTAGGTCATTCCCATGACCTAATATAATGACTTGAGGCTCTTTATGTTCCTGGAGCAAGTGGATGCCTTTGGGTTCTACTAGCATGAGACAGGACATATGGAGATATTACTGGTGCCAGCTCTAGCAAATAGATGATCAACGGGAAGATAGTGATAGTGATAGTGAATACTGATTTTAGGATAAGGTTCTTCCCAGGATCTTTCACATTTATACACTGTATATCGTTCTAGACAGGTTCTAACTGATACCCGTCATCCCAGTTAGTCTAGCAAGAAGCCAGAACAACCCACACATCATGCAGTCATTCTCAACATAAAGACTCCATAGTTCCTCAGAGCTCCACCCAACGTTCCTTAGAGCTCCATCCAAGAGAAAACCTGATCTTTCCCCTTTAAATTTCATCAGTAAATGCTTGAGATGAGAGCCTTCTACTGAGAGTATACCACCTACATGGCAGAGCCTGGCAAGCTACACATGTTTTATTTGTTATGCCAAAAACTAGTAATAGTTATGCATCTCAATTCCATGACCACCATGAAGAATGGTTTGAGACTCTTCTTGTCCCTGGAGCAAGCAGATGCCCTTGGGCTAAACTTGCTTGTGACAGGACATATAGAGATATTACTAGTGCCTGCTCGAGCAAATCAGTGAACAAAGGGAAGACGTGATACAGTGATAGGAAATATTGGGCCCAGAGAGGTAGTATAGGTTGTTTTTTTGTTTTGTTTTGTTTTGCCTTGCATGCTGGAAACATAGATCCTGTGAGCACTAGCAGGAGTGATCCCTGAGTATAGAGTAAGGCCTAAGTACTGTTGGGTGTGGTCCACACCTCTCCATTCCCCAAATAAAGAAAATATTGGAAAGACAATTGCCACTTTCACACATTGGGAATTCACCAATTCCCATTGGTCAATGAACTATTTATTCAACTTTATTTTCCTACTGAGAAAAGGAAATCCTATCCCCAGAGAATGAAATAGAAATCCATTTTTGTCTCCTAGTAGGAGACGAAAATGGAGAGGAAAATGTGTCTTCCCTCTCCAGAGGGAAAAGATAGCTGATATCTTTGGGGAGGAAGTGTTTTTTTTTTAAACCAGAGGCAGCTGACTAAGAAGTATATTAGACAGGTGCTATAGAGACAGAATGCAATTTATAACAGATGATTTTAGAGAAAGCCATTTATTTCTTTTCGTTCTATTTATTTTTTTAAATTCTTTTGAGCATAGCTGGTTCTCCAGGGAAGAAGAATATTGTGATTAAATGTACAGCTCATTGGGTTTTCCCTCAAACTTATTCCCTCACCTGAATGGACAATCTCCTGTTTTAATCCTTATATCAACTTCTGTCTATATTTTCATAGATAGTATTGTTTGCCAATGCTTTTAGTTTTCAAGATAAAATTTTTTAAGGAGGCCTCTTTTTAAATCATTTTTCTTTCAGATCCATATTTACTTGTTGAATAAATGGATAAATTTTTGACTGAACAATTGAACAATAATGCTTAGTAATAAACTCTTAAAACACACACATCACTTGTATCACTTGTCTTCGTTTTTCATCGATTTTCTTGAGCGGGCACCAGTAACATCTCCATATGTCCTGAAGCAAGCAAGTGTAGGCCAAGGGCATCTGCTCCAGGAACAGGAAGAGCCTCAAACCATTTATGGAGGACATGGGAATGAGGTCCATAATAAAACACACATATCTATAATGAAAGGTTTGCTACTTAGATTTCCCTGAGCTGCATTGTTTTATGTCTGTTACACATCTCATTTAGAATATGTTTAAATCACAGCTATCACATTGAAATCCAAATATCATGTTATGTGTAGTACCTAGCTGTAAGCATAAAAATGCAGCCTTCTTTGTGAAGGGAATCAGTCATCAAATCTATGCACTTGGCATAGATCCCTGCGGTTTCTTCTCAGTGTGGATTGAGGAATTGCAAGGAGAATAGGAAAGAGAATATGTTTTCAATCTATGAGTGATTAGGTCTGGACTTTGGTGCCTTCTAGGAAAGTATATTCACAGTTGGCAGAAAATCCTTAGCTAGAACTTATGGGTTGACAGCTTTGCCAGTAAAAATTTCAACCTAAATGAAGTGTTAAAGCATCGCTTGCTTAATGAGATTCTCTATCTCGCTAGCAGGTCAGCAGTCTGATCTAACAGACATATTTCAGTTTATAGTCACATGAAATCTTGAAAAGGACCCACAGTTCATCTATGACACTTTCTTTTCCTTCGTGCTCGGCTCCAGCTGCAGTCATTAAGTCTTATCATGTCTTTATGTACCCAAGGAGAGAAGATAAATTGACCCAAAGCTCCTTTATCAGAGCCCCTGCACTAGTCTTAATATGTTTGGCTTATTCCAAATTTACATGAATGGACACAGGTATAATTTCTTAAGAAAACTGTGTATGGTGGCCCTTCTGAAATTATTAAGGGTATGTTATAATATATTCTACCTCTCCCCTTCTTAATTATCTATATATTTCTGGGATACTCTTTGGTTAATCTGTTCCAAGTTTTTTTTTGGAGATGTTTTAACTGAGCAGTGAGTCTCTAAAGAAGACTATACACAAATGGTTTTAAAATTGAACTCCTCTGAACTCGAGTTTTCGTATAATAGTCACTGAAATCCAGATGAATGCATCTTTTCTCCACACTTCCTATGAGGTTAGGAGATGGAAGAGACTTTTGTTTCTATTAATGGCAAAGCGAAAGCAAAGAGAAAGTATAAAATTTATTTAAGATTTCTAGAGGCTTCACAATTATGGTCTTATAAGATTCTTAGATTCCTTTTTTGATCTTTGACCATTACAACAGCAGAATGTTGCTGCTAAAGTGAAAAAACAATATTTGCTGAAAGACTATACACTGGTCCAGTTTCTAGACATCAAAGCTTAGACTGAAACAGGTCTCAAGACTCTAACAAGGCTCCATAGGCTATGTCTCTGGAATATTCCTGAGTCCTAAAAATACCTCAATGTGGTGACTCTTCCAAAACAATATAATCAGTTCTGCCTTCACCCCTCTGATACTCAGGTTTTTCTCACACAAACTGTGTTGACCATTTTCAGGATCTCTGCGGCTCCACAATTCAATTTCATTAACTTCTGTCCTTAACCCAAGAAAAACCCTTGAGTTCTCATTTAGGTACCAATATGCCACCCTCATGATATTCATTCTCACAGAATTTGATTTCCCCAGACCATACACAGCTGGCAGAGCTAAAGGCTTTTAGTGCTGGAAAAAAATCATGTATTTTCATTGCTGATATGTTTTCCACACTTCTCCAGAGCCCAGAGGTATTGTACATGAACCCTGGTTCAAGGTGGGAACTCTTTTCATAGCAGTAGAAAGTTTCAAGTCCAGGAGCCAGAGCAATAGCACAGTGTGTAGGGCTTTTGCCTTGCACGTGTCGTCCCAGTTTTGATTCCTGGCATCCCATATTGTCCCCTGAGCAGTGCCAGGAGTAATTCCCAAGTACAGAGCTAGGAGTAACCCCTGAGTATCACCGGGTGTGACCACCCCCAAAAAAGAAAGTTTCAAGTTCTTATATTTTTATAGAGTGTCTATTATGGATTCAACAACTTGTTGAGTATAGACTGTGTGTACTACAGAGTCTTACATAGAGCTTACAGGGGAGGAACCAACTCCTGTGCTCAGGAGTCTAGATGGGGGAATGGGGAGCAAGGGTCGAGCCTACTAGATGATGGAAAATAATGTATGAGGAAAAACTTGAGAACTACAGCTAAGCATTGATTCATGAAACAATGTTTATCGAGTCCATATTCTTTTGTTTAACCTTTTTATTTGTTGAGGTATTGTGATAGACAAAATTGTTAGCGAGAGTCTCATGTGTGCATAATCTCTATTTATACATTATACTCGGTGCTCTGGGGAATTTAAACATGTGTCTAACATGACCATTTGATAGATCAATTAATTATTGTTGGCACAGTCAGAGAAAAGAAAAGCAAATAAATGAGTTTATAATCTTAAACCTCCAAATCTCTTGAAGATCTAAGGTGATATTTTAAATTTCTCCATATTCTTATAGTAACATTCTTACACTCCTCCTATCTCTATTTTCTCTATATGTATTTATAGTTTATGAGCAAGACAGAAATGTTTACTGAACTCTCTGCAGAGTCAAAACAAATCTCTTGATTCACTTGCATCCATTGACTCTTTACAGGCTACATTTTTGAGGTTCTGCTAAGCAATTCTCAAGCATTGGTTAGGTGCAGGAATTCACAGACAGAAAGCATGTGTCAAGGGAAATTATGTCCAGTCTAATCTCTTCACAAACATACTGATTCAGGAAAGGTCTTCTACAGACCAAATCCTACCCACAGACTATTTGGCAACGGGCTTTTAAAATAAATATTAGTTTTGAATGATTTAAGGAAGGAAGACACTCATCAGGTTCACAAAAGCTTCACTCCTCATCTTCATGTACCCAGGCCTGAATTACATATTTATGTCAGAGTGCTGCAGCCCCCCAGAAAGTCTTCTGAACTCAAACAGAGAACAGCAGAGCAGTCTCTAAGAAGGCAGCTTCAGCATCACCTTGCAACCTTCCATAACTGCAAACTCTCCAGTTCTTTGGGCTTACTGACTCAGACGTTCTGGTTAGGGGACACAGTAAGTCTTCTAGATGATTCAGCTGTGCATTATACTTGGAGAATCATTGGCTTAGAAAGTAGTTAAGGCTTCTTATAAAAGCTCTCCCTTTCTTGGAAGATAAGAATAGCATCTGCTCTCTTGTTAACAGTCACCTCTTTTGACATGCCTCATAACCCACAGAGGTGCCTTTCCAGACTCTTTTCCACCATGACCCTCCCAGCAAAGGTGATGCAAGCACTGCTTTTTCCAGCAGGGGAGTATTGGCTCTTAGGGGATGGAATTTGACCATGTACTGTGTTTTAACGTGTGCCTCTTGCCGTATGCCTCTGCCATAATGGATTAGTCTATAATTGAAAAAATATGTGTAAGTAAAGTAATTTTAGACATTTTTTCACAGAGTTGCAACTATTAACTTTACTGTTCTTATGATAATTGTATCAATTTTCATGCACTTATTTTCTCATTCATTTAACAGTTAAGATGAGCACCTCTACAAAAAGCACTGTGCTCAGTGATTTATTTTTTAACTTAAAAATGCCCAGGAGAAATCGTTATTAATAACATTGTAAACTAAAAAAGCTAATAAAACACTATCACTATCACTATCTTCCCGTTAATCATCTATTTGCTAGAGCGGGCACCAGTAATATCTCCATATGTCCTGTCTCATGCTAGGAGAACCCAAAGGTATCCACTTGCTCCAGGAACATAAAGAACCTCAAACCATTATATTAGGTCACGGGAATGACCTAATATAAATGTTACTGGTATTTGGCATGTCAAATATGAAACGAGCAGCTTGCCAGGCTTGCCGTGCGGGTGGCATACTCTTGTAGTCACCTCTAAATAAAGCATTTATTGATGAACCAGGCTGTGATAGTCTGGTCTGCTGGGTAGAGTTGTGATAAGAGGGAAGTCCGGATGTGGAAAATGGCAGGCCCCATGGAGTAGGGGGTGGTCATCTGGCTTGTTGTCACGCTCTGCTGGGGTGGCAGGCCAGGGCTAGAACCCGCCATGCCTCCCGGGCGCCTCATGAGAGGCTGGGCACAGGGAGAGCAAGTAGCAGCTCTGCCCCATGTCTGAGAGTCTCTGGTTCAGCATACCTGGGCCGGATTGAAAAAAAAAAAACTGCTGTAGCGTGGGTGTCGATGATCTCAAATAAATACATCTCAAAATATATACAAAGTGGCTACATTATCATGATCAAAGCCTATCCTTCCATTTTTTTAAGAGTAAAGCAAAAACTTATTTTACAATGGTAGAAATCAGATCATTAGGGCTCCAAACTTCTTAGCCAATATGTACTTTTAGACAATGAAACTCAGCCAACTGGGAAAAACAGTTCAATTGAAGAGCCTGTGGGTGATGTGCCACTGGAACCCTACAGAACCAGGGACTACCAGGGACACTTTGGCAATGTTTGTGAACCTCCAGGACTGTATCCAATGATGCTTTTGAGGTCTGGTGGTGTTGGAGATTAAACTTGGCTCAGGCACGCTCTAAGAATGTAATCTCCTGGGCCTCTCCATCTCCTTAATTTTAATAGGACAAGGCAGTGGCAAAAATACCTCAATCAGTTTTCCAAGAAGTGTTGGCCATTTGCCCTTATTTAAAACTTAAAGATAACACTACAGGGATTCTCAGGATGGCCTTATATAGTCTTTGTATTCATTCTTTCACTTACATAATAATTTTCTATTGAGTGCACAGTTTCTTGCTGTGCTAGGCACTGCTGATTCTTTTAGTTCCTTTTTTTAAAATTTTGGGATACACCTAGAAGGTCCAGGGGTTACTTTTGCCTCTGCACTCAGGAATTACTGCTGGTGGTGCTCAGGGGACTATATGGGATGCCAGGGATCAAAACTGGGTCTGCCACTTATTGAAACTGGGTCTGCCTCTTGCAAGACAAATGCCCTACTGCTGTGCTATCGCTGTACTATTCACTCTGGCCCCTGATTCAGTTTTTAAAGAGACAGATTCAGAAGCACAGAAAGTTTTCTACAAGGAAAGAAGTCCGATTAATTTATTTAATTAACTGCTTAAATGAAGAATTGATGATAATAATATAACTGTAAAATATATAGTTATGTTAATTACACAGTACAAGGGAAATACAGTATTTAGCATTAACAGTTTGAGAGTTGTTGAGATATCAGAAGAGATACATCACTTGTTAGGTACTTTGTTTGGATTGTGTGGGTAATTAGAACCATGAGCCTTAATATGAGAATCAGTTGAAAACACAGACCGTAGACAACAGATAAGATAGGAGAGGCCGAAGTATCTATCCCACTTCGTCCACTTTGGAAACCAGAAGCTCAAGGCCCAGAAATGGTAAAAAAGAGATGACTGAAGCCACTGTTAGTGATGAGAATGTTGTTGAGTGGATCAAAATGGCTTCTTTACTTAGAGGCCTAGGATGAGGGCATGCTTTTTCCAAAGAGAAGTGAAATCACATCTGATAAAGGGCGTCTTCAGATATTAAGCACGTGCAGTATATGCAGAGCTTCAAGAACAGTGAAATGAGCCAGCTAACTAAGTGGAAGGAATGAGGACAAAAGACCCATGGGATAAAAGTATGTGTGACATCGTCCCTTATGTAGTTGCTGAGAAGTCTTGCTCTTGTTCACCTCTATCTCAGTAGAAGCAACTAGAAGTAGCGGAAACATGGTGTAAGCATGCCATCATAGGTATACTTAGCTGTTCACTGTGACTGAGGACTTGTTCTTGGGCAGTTGTGTTGCCATGTGTGTGCAACAGTCTAAGATGCGGGGATTCTGATAGAATTTGTTTAATATGAGAGTGACTCTATCCAGGAATAACTTTTACGCCTGCATTTGGATGGTAGTTAGAAGTACCTCTGCAATTTTTCCAGGTTCAACACAAGTCATATTCAGTTTTCTAGAGATCACTTGATAGGTGATATTAGAAGGCAAACTTGACATGATGTGGCTGAAGGAAATGCTGCACAGTGCAAAAAGGGAATGAGAAGTCCATTTACCAATTATACCACCTCCCAATTATATTCCAAGTTTAACTCTAGAACTTGATTGAATTGTTGTGTTCTTAACATTTTTGTTGAAAAGTCGCAACTGTAGAGGACTTAAAGGTTTATCTGGAATAAGAAATGTTTCAGAGATTCTGCTGCTGTTGTCCTTCATAAGTGATATTACAAAGAGTCTTTAGAGTGGGTTATGGAGTTTCCACATTTTTAGACCAGGAGTATGAGTCAGAGCTTTACTGCATGACTTGCCCAGAGCTACTAGTAAACTAAAAGTATTTTGCTTTTCTACTTTACCCGAAAGGAAAATGGAAAGAATAGGAAGTGGATACAAATTAAACTAATTCCAGAGAAGATTGCTGGAAATGAGAAAGCAGATAGGTTTTGAATTTCTAATAATAAAAAGGTAAGGGCGATGGATTTAAAATAGGAGCATGCTGTGATTGAAATTTGGAGGAATTGCAGAGATTTTAAAATGGAAGTGGGGGGCTAGTCAAGAAAGAAAATAGTTAGTAAGGACAAAACCAAAGATAGAAGTTTGCTTTGAAGGGCTGGAGAGATAATACAGTGGATAATACAGTGAATTTGCCTTTTATGCAGCTGATCTGGGGGTCTATCCATGGCTCCCCATATGATCCCTAGAGCAATGCTAGGAGCAGTCACTGAGCAGAGTCAGGACTAAGCCCTGATTATCATTGGTTGTGGCTCAATCATGGAAACAAACAGAAAAGAACAAAGCTTTAAGATATGTACCCCTGACTTAGGTTTTAAAATTGAGTTTCTAGGTCTGCCCTTTCAAGAAGGATGAAAGAAAGGGTGTTGATTCCATTAGTTTTCTATCCTCTCTCATGTATCACCCTGGTAAGTGTACATGCATGTGTGTCCTCCCCATACCTATCTTTATACATGCACAAATAAAGTGCAAGCTGAGAGAATTTGGTAGGTACAGAGAGAGATTGTGCAGAGTAAGTGCATCATGGGGGCTAAATCCATGTGGTGATCAAGTTCATAGCAATTTCCCCAGGAGACTGTATCATATTCTAGTGAACGGGAGTATGGCAGGATGTTTCCATGGCAACAAAAGGCCTGATATATTGACTCTGACTAGAAACAGGCCAGTGAAACAACCTAACTAGGATTTATGGCACATTATAGTGTGAAAAGCAGGAGAAAATTACTGTAAAGGCAGAAATTATAGCACAACAGAATATATAAATTTCCAAATCCATCTTCCTAATTAAAACAGCATACGTAGCCATAGAACACAGACTAAGGCTGTTAGCTTAAATGAGATGTGATATCATGTTTCCCAATAAAGTTTATTGTCTTTAGATCAACTGATATGTATTTGGAGAGTCAGAGGGAGGGTAAAATTACCAGAAAGGGGACTGAAGCAAGATCTGGATGGTTGAATTTTTTCAATCTCATTCCTGGCAACAAAAAAGGTTCTTTAGATTTAATGTCTCATCCCATAGATCTCGGAAGGTGCTCAGATTTCTCTATATGTAAAATATCTGACCTCTTTCAGATAGAAGACTGGGAGAGTAATGTGGTATTCAATACCATTGCACTTGATCAGGAAGGGAAATGAGAAAAGTGAGGTTGACTAGTGTGAGAGTTTAAGACTCTAAATTCATTGATCTTCAATTTCCTGATACCAAACAACTCTGTATATTAATATGACTGATGAAATAATTCAAAGTAATTTAGAGATTGCAGATAAAATTCTGAAAAATATTACATGTTCTACTTTCTGATTGATCACTTGATCACTTGAATCCCGTTATTCATCCATTTGCTCTAGCTGGCACCAGTAACATTTCCATTGGACCCCATCACGTGCCAATGTAGCCCAATGGCATCTGGTTGATTCAGGAATATGAAGAGCCTCAAACCGTTCCTTCAGGGTCTTTACAAGGAAGTCTGACCATCTTGTAGGTGGGCAGCCACGTGATCTTTTGACATCCCGTGGGATCCAGTCGGTAATGGCTCTAGTTCAGCGGTTGTCTCCAAATCGCATTACATGTCCAGCCCATCTGATTTTCGATGCCTTGGCAAATGAGACAGCGTCCCTGATTCTGGAATAGCGACGAAGGTCAGAACTCCGATTCCTTCTCTCACTTGAGTGAGGCATGATATTCCAAGCATTGCTCTTTCGATTCCTCTCTGGGAGACACGAATAGCATTCTCATCCTGCTTTCATAGGGTCCAGGTCTCTGAGGCGTATGTTAATGCAGGGAGAACAGTGGACTCAAAGAGATGTGCCTGGAGCCGGAGGTTCTTTGTCCTTTAATCTATTTCTTCGATGCCTTTGAAGGCATTCCATGCCACTCTCTTCCTCGTGTGCAGCTCAGGTTTTAGGTCGTTCATCATGTTGATTTCTCGACCTAGGTACATATAACTTCTGCATTCAGAGATGTTTCTGATTGAAGAAATAAAATATATTGTGTACATACTCCAGGGATGTATGATTAACTCAGTGTTTCTGTTTATTGTGAATAGAAGAAAATCTAGACTTTTTACAATTCAGTAAGTGACATATTTAAAGATGCAAAGAATAACATCAAGACACAAAGTTCTTGGTCAGCAGACATGAGACCAAGGATGCACCTTACCACTTAGCAATTCTTGAGGGAAAATGCCAATAGGTTCAGAAATTTCTGATGAATTTTTGGTATAGTTTGTGTGATTCAGATACATATAAAAGGCCCTTTCAGGGGTGCATATGGATTTTCTTTAGCTAAGCCTCCAAGCACATTATCTTGTTTTTTCTAAATGGTTATAGATAAGAACTGAAACTAGAGTGAAGTCAAAGTAAACCAGCATAAAAAGGTGTTTCTGGATCAAAACTACCAATAGATGAATTCTAAAAAAAAAAAAACCCAAACTAAAAATGAGTTGTCTTGGTTCAAATTCAATCATCTATTTTCAACAATTGTTTTTTTTCAATGAGTAGGTTCATAGTCATAGGGAGTAGATCTCTATTCCTTTTAACTCCTTTTGTTCTTCCTAGCCTATACCAGGGCTGAACTTGGGACTGAACAATCTTGATTATTCCTCGTGATTTATCTTTCAGTGGAATATTAACCATCTTATAATTTACCATCTTTATAAATAAAGACCCAATGATTTCAAATTAGTTCTTGGAAACTTACTTTTCAATAGAGCCAAGTCTGAAATATTTCAAAACCTAAGATACTAGGGTGGTTTAATATTGATTGCTCATTATTGATTCAATCAGTCATTTCACAAGTTGATGTTTATCAAATATGTACTAAATTTTAGTGAATCCTGCATTCATATATCCAAAAAGGTGATCAGTATATTTGCCTAGTATGAGATAGCCAGATATTAAAAACATTATGACTTAATAACTATAATAAGAATACAGAAGAAATAACAGCATATTTTGAAAATTATAATCGTTATTTGTTTAATCCCATATATGTAATTAAGACAATACGTTCCAACATAGACTTGTCTGACTTGTTTTAGGTTTATAATATTATAGAGTCACAACATATCAAAGTTATTTCAAATTATTTTCAATACCATAACTATCACTTGTGTTTTATATTTTCTATTATAAATTCAGGCTCTGGAGGGCATTTAATATATTTTTAAAATAAATGTCTATAACTGTGTAATTCAAAGTAAATAATGACTTTCCAGGCCTAATGTTTAGAAAAGAATTATTATTGAGAATTTTGTTGTGACAAAGTAAAGCATAATTTTTCTGCAGCAAAGTAAATATGTGTAATGAATATGGTTAAGCTATAAATGATTGAATTATTATTTATGTGCTATTTGTAAGTATTTTCTATTGATAACAGCTCCCCAAAGAAAGATTCACCAGTGTAACTACTGCATATGGGACTTTTGCTGTAGATTAATAATGCCATGATATTTTCTTTAATGAAGGGGGAAATGATTGCTTTATTTTAACAAAGGGCCTCTATGTTCCCCTTGAGTTTGAGCCTTGAATGTAGACGATCAGGGATGCTATATCACAGCTGTCTCCATGCTGATAATGACTCTCCCTGGGATTTCATAATTTCAACTTGCAATCCATTGTTTCCTCTCAGGAGGTATTGAGAAAATTTATAGAGGATTCTTCAATTCTAGTACGGAAGAGGGCTTTTAATTTTTTTGTCTTCCCACATGTATTATCTGACTTTCTGGTTTCCATTCTTCAAATTCTCTTTACTTTCATCTTTGTGTTTTGCTTAATACATAATAAATGCTCATTATTGGATATTTATAGATATTACTAATTGTCGTTAATAGATATTGCTCTGCCCTTGAAGTATTGCAGGTGTTGCTGCAGTGCCCAGCTGCATCGGCAGGTAGCAGATAGGAGACAGCCTTGTGTATGCTCAGGGCTTTGCCCTATGGGCCCTGGATGGCTAATGGTCTGACATAGAAAGACTGGGTCCCCTTGGTGAACCCAGAGCCATGGCAGAGCCTGGCAAGCTACCCATGGTGTATTTGATATGCCAAAAACAGTAACAATCATGAACCTAATTCCCAACAAATGTAGATGTTACTTGTGCCTGCTTGAGCAAATTGATGAATAATGGGAAGACAAGTGATACAAGTGAATATATTGCTGTTTCCTGTCTTGACCACCTCTGTTTTGACAAACAAATCTTCATTACTCCCCCAGTCTTCATGTTATTCTTGGTTGGCAGAATATGTAGAGTATTATAGAGGCAGTAAAGAGTAATGAGTTTTTAATAAATAAATAAAATCTGAAATGGAAGTATGGAAGCTAATTCTGGCGCTGCCACTATCTCTTTATGACTATAGGGAAGTTATACAATCTTTCTGGATCCCAGAGAGTACAGGAGTTTGGAAAACAGTACACTTCCCTCAAAACAATGTTTCATTCCTTAATGGAACACAAAAACATTATTATTATTTATTGTTAATAGTTGGGACTCAAAAACTGAAATTAATTCTTGCTTCAGTATGTAGGATTAGTCAAGCATGTACCTTAGCTTTTTATCATGATTCCATATCAGCATTCAAGATATTTTGAAAAGGTATTCTTGGGTCCTGAAGCATAGTTTTATACTCCCATTGAGAAACATAGGAACATGTATCCGTTTGAGACATAGGAGTCTATACAAAGATTTGGTGAACTGCTTCAAAAGCCTTCTTTTCAGAGAGGATGCAGTTTAACAGATTCAAGTGACTAGTGTAATGTCTCCTTTGCTCCTCACTTCAAAATCATTCAAATAAGAAGAAAATCTTTTTGCAGTCATGTTTGATACTTTAAAGTATACTGTAAGCTTTCTAGGATATGATTAAGCTTTCTAGGATATGATTAACTGAATTCTTCATTAGGTAAGTGATAGCATCTCTATGAATAGTTTTGGATGATTTCCAACATTTTAAGATTTAATAATCTTATTGTTCTACATGATTCAATAAAAGCACTAAAATGAAAGAAATGTTGAATATTTCTAATTATTGCCATCTATTATTTGTTTGGATCTAAGTAAATGAATTTATACTAACCCATTAATGTAATTTTAATTTTACTGATAATCATAGAAGATGAAAATATTTGCATTAATGTAATTCTCAATACTGACTGAAGAAACCCATTTGCTGCTCAATTCCAGTACAAAGACCAGGTGACTGATCTTCAGTTAAAAGCTTGCCTCCTGGGAATATACCCTGGAGACCCAAAAACACATTGCAGAAACACTATCTGTACTTCTTTATCTATCGCCACGCTACTCACAATAGTTAGAATTTGGAAATAACCTAAGTACCCGAGAACAGAGGACTGGTTAAAGAAACACTGGTACATCTACACAATGGGATACTATTCAGCTATCAGAAAAGACGAAATTATGAAATTTACCTGCAAATGGATGGCATGGAGACTATCATGCTGAGTGAAATTAGTCAGAAGGAAAAGGATAGACATAGAATGACTGCATTCATTAATGGGATATAAATATATACCAGTGTTTTACTAAGTGTGGGAAATGGTAATGCCAGACTAGAACCCACCATTGAATATACACAATGATAAACCCTAAATATCTGCAGGGCTAGCCGCAATGTGTAAAAGAAGAAGGAGAGAGATGCAGAGACAGAGAGAGAGAGAAAGGGAGAGAGAGAAAGGGAGAGAGAGAGAGAGAGGAAAAAGGGGGTACCTGCTATTAAGGCAGCCTGGGGTGGGGGGGGGGGTGTGGGTACATTGGTGTGGGAATGGGGCACTGGTGGAGGGATGGGTGCTGGAATACTCTATTACCAAGGATCAATTATGAACGCCTTTTGTAATTGTATGGCTCACGGTGGTATAATAATTTTTTTTTAAAAAAAAAAGCTTGCCTCTGAGGCCAGAGTGGGAAACGAATAAGTTAGGGAAGAAACTCTAGGACAATGCTGGAGTAGAAAATCGCCTTCCATAGTGACAGGCTCCTTGGTGAGAGGGAAACTGACGTTGGTGGAGGGTAGTGAGCGGTAGTGAAGGGATGGGTGTTGGAACACATGCCTAAAATTTTATCATAAATATATTTGTAACTTTGTAATTCAACAACAAAAACAAAAGAAACCAATTTGAGAAACCCCCATTCTATTTTCTCTGACCACTTCCTTTTTAACCGGCCTTAGACTTTTCTAAATGTGTCTTGCTTCCTCCTCTTTACCAATATACCTAATATCTGCATCTTCCCCACTTCTCTTTTCCATCACTTTTCCTATTTCTTGATGCTTTACATCTTACAGTAACTATAGAATATGCCTTGACCAATATGTTTGTGCCTTATCAACTTATCACCATGTCACCATATTGAAATAATTCCACATTTGCCTTATTCAAAACTCCCTTATCCCTACATCCAAAATGAGATATTTTTTATGTCTCAATAGCAAAGTCTGCAGAACTTTTCAAAGAAATTATATTATGTCTAAAACAGTCCCCTTCCTTATCTAAATCTGAGTAGGAGTATAGACTGTTAACACCTTAAATTGGGAAAATGCTTTCTGTCTTCTTGAATTTAATTGATATGTAAATACTTGCTAACAAAGGGAATACGTTTTCAATTAACATATGTACAGTAGCTCATGCCAATGTTTGTGTAGAGAACTAGATAGTGTATGCAACTTTATATTTGTTTATAGGTAGGTGTACAAATAAATTGATAAATTTTAAAGTTCCTTAATATTTGATCCGGTACAAACTAGATGAGATCGGGCGCGCTCAGGGTGGTATGGCTGTAGACAAGCTAAGAACTAGATTATAGTCATCTCAACCTCCTTCCTCCCTGAAACACTCAGTTCTCTTTCCCCCAGCTTTTTGTATAACTTGTCAGCCTCAACTCTTCACATTAATATCAGGAAATTTGCCTTTTTTGTTTCTTTCTGAATCTGCAATCACAAGGGTGTTATATTAACATGGAGATAGTCCATATTTGTTACTTTAATTTTTTAGCCATAGTTCACTCCTCACACTACACTCAGCTTTATCTTTGGGGAAAGAAGAGTAGGTTATTTGTATGCTTGTCATACTCTTTAGCTCCCAAGCTATTTTCCTATTATTTTTAAATTCCTTTACGCTATCTTTATAGTTAACTTTGCTTCCATTGACTGCAATTAATAATACAATCAGAATGGGCAAAAGAAAAGGTATCTTTAATAATGAATGTATAACATGGTTTTCTTAATTTCCCTTGTTACCACAAATGCAATGGTTATTTATCTGAGTTTGGTGGGCAGATGGCAGTGTGCGAGCATATGCATACGGCCTAAATCAACCACCAATCATTTATATTGTCTTATTAATTAGACCCTCCAACCTCCTAATGTTGCTCTTTTTCTACACTAACATAAACTCTTTTTAGAACTAAAGTGCCCCAAATGAGTAAAGGACACAATCACTTGTGTAATATTTGATGGGGTTCCTTTAGTATGTTTATTTAAAATACAGTAATTTTATTAATTTGTTTGGACAAATCATTCCAAAAAGGTCTCAGTATTTATTTTTTTCAGAGATATTAGAGATACATGATTTCCACTAGAAATAGCTGAATGACTCCAGACAAATGGTTTTAGATAAAACTCTATGTCTTACGTTTCTGGTTTGGATTCTTGCAGGACTTGTTCTGTGAACTGGGATAAAGTAATTTGATAGTCACCTTTAAAATATACAAAATGATGCATCAATAACCTTTACTTCAGGTGATAGCCAAAAACTTGATTTATTGTTTATTAAAATGTTGAACTAATTAAATTGTCACTCATTTAAATTGTCACTTATTCATTCATATACTACTAATTTATAAATAATTTGCTAAGTCCAACCCACTGTTCTAGGAGGTAATGCTAAAGTTATCATGTTTTGTATAAAGACACAAGTTCAATACATCCTTATATGTCTTTATATCTTTTAAAAATACATATTCTAAAAGTGGAGGGATGATATATGACTTATTGAATATAGCTAATTTGCCAATAGCCACACTACTACTAAATGACATGGTCAGCTGACCCCAAACTTTTGTCTTCACTCCATCTTTAGATTTTGCATTGGGCAATCTTTACCCATAGTTTTTCTGTAGCTACTGCCTACAATATTTACAAGTGATCATACTGCCAACACCAATGACAAAGGCTACATTCTCATGGTTTACTCTCAAGGATGTGCATTACAGCATTGTCCAACTGTTAATCATTAGGGTATCTCATACCATAGTCTAATTTTCTTGCTTCTCTGGAAAAATTGGAGGCTCTAACAATACTAAGTGTATAGTGTCAACAAGTAAAGACCAGCTAAGCTTTCTCTGTATCTGAGGCACATGATCACTGTCTGTCTGATCACTGTCTTCCCGCTCATCATCGATTTGCTCGAGCGGGCCCCAGTAACATCTCCATATGTCCTGTCTCATGCTAGTAGAGCCCAAGGCATCTGCTTGATCCAGGAACATAAAGAGCCTCAATCCTCGGTCTATAATTGTTACTGTATTTGGTAAATCAAATACAACACGGGGCTCCCAGCTTCAACTTACATCCAAGCCGAGAACGCGGCCGCGCCGGAATAGGCACCGATAGGCTGGTCTGCTGGGTGGAGTTCTGACGAGAGAGAAGTCCTGATGTGGAAAATGGAGGCCCTATGGAGTGGGGTTGTCTGGCTTGCTGCGGGCTCTACTGGAGGGGGCCAGGTAGAACCCACCACCCCCCGGCGCCTTGAGCAGCTGGCACAGAGAGAGCCAGTAGCAGCTCTGCCCCCAGTCGCGAGCCTGGACCGGCATACCTGAGCCGGATTTAAGAAAGACGCTGCAGGGTGGAACTCGGAGCCGGGCGCGATAGGCGGTCTGCTGGGTGGAGGTCTGACGAGAAAGAAGTCCTGATGTGGAAAATGGAGGCCCTCATGGAGTGGGGGCGTCTGGCTTGTTGCGAGGCTCTGCTGGGATGGTGGCCAGGGCTAGAACCCACCACCCCCCCGGTGCCTGATAATTCTTTAGGCACATGATAATTCTTTAGAATTTTGATACTTCTCTCATCACTCTATATGAATACTTCCATATATTTGTTTATCCTTTTATATTTCTTATGCACTGCCTTATCATTGCTTCACCCATGTGGTGCTCCAATATTTGACTTCTATAATAAGCTATCACTCTAGAAAACATTAACATGATTTTTATAAGTGAATAATAACAATTCTACATTCACTTTTAGCTTAGAAAGAACAGGTAAAATCTTTGGTTTATTGATAAAGGAATTTTATAAAGATTTTCTACAAATTTGTATGTAGTAAAAAACTAGACTTCAAGACAATAGGTTCTAAGCCATCACTAGTTTATCATTATCATCTGTTAATTTTTACATATTATTTTAATACATAAAGTGTTTAAGGAAAGAGTCAAATGTAATTAATACTTGCACTGCTTGTTAATGAAACTAATGTGAATAAAACATGATTCTGGGCCTTTAGAAATTCATGGTTAATTTAAAGATAATTGATACATATGGTTTTGAGTATAATATAGTATACATATTACATACTTATATATTACCATATTAGTATCAAAGAGAATGCGCTTAATTTTAATTGTGACTAATTATGCCTACTGATTACAAGGGTGGTAGCATGACTATGTTGAAACTATACCATATTTTTCCATGGCAAAATGATTAACAATATAAATCCTAAGATGTCTCAGCTTTGCAGAAGCAGAGAGTAAAATGTGGAATGCCGAATTGAAAGCTAGAACCCCAAGTGTTCATATCTGCAGTTCTGACACTTTCGATTGCATGATCTTAAACTAGTTATCAAATTTATAAATTCTTCAATGTCTTCATCATAAAGTAAAGTAATATTATAGGGTGGGGGAAGAGACCAGAAAACAAGCTGATTTAACTCAACACTTTGATCTTTTGACTGATGGGTATCCTTTGCCTATACATGGAATATTTGAGGCTATGTCTGCTTAAAATTTAAGAGTGATACCATAGGTTCTGGAGAAAGGATGAAAAGATTCTAAAATCTAAGAGGAATTTGATTTGTGAGAGTGAAAGCAAATGAAAAAGTGAAATGATATTTTGTTTTAAAGTCTATTACCATAAGTTAAATAAGAAATAGCTAGTAAAAATAAAATGTATAACAAACTGACTCCAAACCAAAGATCCCCAGTGGGAGGTGGGTATAATTTCAGCAACAGAAGGACCAAATAATTCAAGATATGGATGATTGTAACATTAGTTGAGCCACTTTGAGAGTCACCAAATTGATTTCATGGTGCTGGCTATGTTCAAAATGCTCCTGGAGACTCTTGACTCAATTCCAGTTCCTCAAATTTGGTGAAGCTATCATTATAATGTGTGTAGCTGCTTCAGGGCTAAGTTTTTTTTCTTTTTATCGTATTATTTTTACCATGATTACATCCCACTAGTCCTTGTTTGGTTTATTTTCCAATGGTTTCTTCACAATAAAAAAAAATTGCCTAACTTAGGGCTTTCTTAAAATCACCTTTCTGGAAATCTGAGAAGTTATCTTCCATGTAGGATAATGGATAATAAATGAATAATCCAAGGATTGGGGCCTGTATGTGGAAATCATGTGTTCTTATAAATCTCCTCCTCCTTTCTGTCTGACTAATTTCGTTATACTGGTTATACTGTTCAGTGAATTCTCCTTGCTTCAGTTGTTGCCATTACAATTTTAGATCATTTGCTGCCTGACACCAATATTGAGTGCTATAAATAAATGTAGAAAGATTTCAAAGTGAAATCTCGAGACAACTTGATCCAGAGTCTCTAAAACAAAATTTAAGAGCAGGTAATATACACAATTTCTGAAGTTGCTTTAATTTTACAGCCTTCTTCTCCAAGGTTAGAAATATGTCTTTGTAGGAAGAAAATGTCTAAGGGATCCTTCTATAATGGAGTAAAAAAGATCTATTCACATCTTCCCTTCATCTTATACATTATCGTTGAAGAAATAACAGAGTTATTAAGGTACCTGACTTTGGAGCAAAGGGTGTTAGTGAAGAGGATCGTGACAGCATTTGTTGTTTATAATCTTGGTCTTACATTGTGATAATAGTTCTGGAATGATGTGAAAATTGTCCCATTAGCCTTGTGATAGTCAATGGGATAGACCATATTACCTGATAGCACCGAATGTCACACCCGCCCTTCCTCTTCCACTGCCTTTGCAAAATTCTTAAATTTTTAGAGAAGCAACTAAGGACAATGATGAGATCCTTTTCACAATAAGTGACTTATTTGGAGTCTTTTCTAGTAGATGAGCTCTCCTATTTGTTTATTAAATACTACCCAGCAGACCAGCCTATCAGCGCCCAGCTCATCGAGTTCCACCCTGCAGCAGTCTTTCTTAAATCCACAGAGTTCCAGAGACTCCGCAGACATGGGACAGAGCTGCTACTGGCTCTCCTTGTGACCAGCTGCTCATGAGGCACCCGGGAAGGATGGTGGGTTCTAGCCCTGGCCCACCACCCCAGCAGAGCATGGGCCTCAGACACGCCTGGGGAAGCTGGAACTCCGCTTCCCCCCCCCACACCCGCTAAGCTGATCATGGGGCTCTTGGGAGGGCAGATGGGTTTTGGGAGTGGGCCCATCAACTCCGGGGGTCTCGGAAGCATCCAGATGAGACTCGCTCACCACACTAGCCACCATCTTCGCTTGATGTATTGGGTTTGAACACCCTGTATTGAAGGATCTTGATGTATTGGGTTTGAACACCCTGTTTGGCTAGGGCTTCGATGACTGCTTTAGTCTCCACAGAATCAAAGGCTTTCTGTAAATCAATGAACGTGAGACAGAGCAGCATCTTGTACTCCCTACAAACCTCAATGAGCTTGGTTACTGTGTGGATATGGTCGATTGTTCTGAATCCTTTCCGGAAGCCTGCTTGCTCGCATAGTTGTCCTTCATCTAGTGTTCTGCCAATCCTGTTCAGGATGACTCGTGTAAACAGCTTGTAGATGATGGACAACAGGCAGATGGGGCGATAGTTGCCGATGTCGTGAATGTCTCCCTTCTTGAACATTAGAACTGTCCTGTTGGTTTTCCATTGGGAGGGTACCTTGCATTCGGACAGGTAGCATGTGAAGAGCCGAGCTAGTGTATTGATGAGTACCTACGGCACTCATATTACAATGGCAGAATCCAATGGTTGCTGTACACAGTTATGATTTACACAACAAACTTTTACTAGTACATCTTTTGTGGAAAGTGTTCCAGCCCTTGCCTTTGAGCTTAGAGGGTTTATACTATTTTGACATACATAGAATAGGAGAAAATTTTATTTTAGGTAAATAGGTAACATAGTTGCAGTAAGCTATTTTAGTAAAATCCAGATTTTAATGTTCACTATACTGAGGTGGACTGAGGGGTGTGGGAGCACTGTGCTGTGCTCTACACCTTGTTTTTTATCTCAAGCTGTCCTTAGAGGTTACAGGATTAATATTTGAAGAAGACATACAGAAAAGGGCCATATGTTTGGCAGTGCAGGGGAGGATTGTGCAGGTCAGCTGCTTACAGCTTGATGACTTAATCACTATAGCAATATGCCATCTGGATTTCAATGCTGCTTACCTTAAAATTTCCCTTCTAGAAGTCTTTCCCCCCTAATTATTTTCTAAAGCTTACAGAAGTTTAAAAAGTGACTTTATTAATTTTCATATTTATTTCTGTTTTCTTTTTGTTATTAACCCCACATTTGAGACATATGTTATTATTTTAAATTCTGGATTCTTATATTCAGACCCAACCTTTATTATTATTTTTTTACCCAGGGAGGAAACTAAAGCAACTCTGCAAAGAAAGATGCTGATGTTATTTTTTCCATGTTCTCGATGCATAGCCATCAGCCCTGTGTGTCAGGCAGTGACATTATCACATGTGGACATTCATAAAACCATCATTGCATCCCAGACAGGCATCTGTGAATTTATGATTTCATGTTTTTGTTCAATTTCTGTCTGATTTGGAAGAGTTGACACGCTATTTCCTAAGATCTTGCTTTTCAAAATACAATCCCTGGACCACTTGGGAGCTTGTTAGAAATGCAAACCCAGAGAGTTCAACCCAATTTTATGTTATCAGAATATTTATTATCTGGTTATCTGGTGATTAATCTGCTTATTAAAGTATATCTTCCTGTGTAAATTTATTAAGTTGATGATTAATTGGCAGAAGAAGGAATATATCAGAGTTACTGTAAAACTTCTGAAAAATAAGTATGCCCTGGGAATTGTGCCATAAGATTTTAGCTGAAATAAAATTCAAGTACATGTATATTTTAATGTTTTCAGAGACAATTCTGATATAGACAAATTTTACCAAAAGTTTATGTTCTAAGGGTTTTCAGAATTGTTTCTTATTCTTCTCTTTTAAATTCATTGGCAACTACCTCCTGCTTCCAGATCAAAAAAGATCATCTGATGTAGTATTGAATTTTCATTATCTTGCCCATTCTTGTAGTTTGTCTCAAATGTAAGTAAAGCAAGGTGTCTCTTAAGGGAAAATAAATATATTCATATACTCTCACAACTGACTTAGAATATTTCTTTTAATGTGTTACATATTTACAAACAGAAAATAAGTATCAATGTTATAGTCTTATAGTTCTTAGAAGGCAAAAAAACTTATCACAGATTTCAGATAATCTTAAAACTAGGGATATTTATTTAATTTGGCAAATAAATTTTCCTGTGAATAAATCTCCACATTCAACATAAAAAACATGATTGGTGCAGTACATTTCTGCAACTCTCTACTTCTATGTTGTCTTGTGATATCTTATTTCCCTTAAGTTGTTTCTGTTTTAATGACTATAAATCTTCACACTGTAAAATACCAATGTCTTCTATTATCATAAAGATATCTAATCTCTCTATATATATTTAACCAACTTTGTTTCTCAGCAAATTAAAAAAATAATTCCCGTGGCAGAAGAAATAGTACAGGGAAAAAAACACTTAACTTGCACACAGGCAAAACAGACTCAATCCCCAATTCTGGAAATGGTTCCCTGAGCTCCTCTAGGACTGACCACTGAATACAGAGCCAGAATCAAGCCATCAGTACTGCTACATATGGTCTTCTCTAAAAAGAAGAATTACTAGTAGTTTGTGTTTACTTGTTTTGCATTTTGTTATATTAAAACAGCACTGTCTTCCAGTACTGTAGTCATTGTTACTAGAGTTATGATATTGCCATAATCAACTCAATTTCATTTAATAAATCTTATTTGTCATTTGTGTGCTGGTACTCAGTTGGAAGACTGCATTCAGAATATGCTTATTAAATTAAAAAACAATGAATTATAAAATTATTAAAAATATTTTTATACTTAAGACTAATTCCTTGGCATTTGTAGTTCAGTGTACAGTGGGAGGCAAAAGGTAGTAGCACTTATGATGATGCCTATGGAGTGAGAAAGTCCTTGAATTCGTTTCTAGCCATCCCTCTGGTAACTGCTTATCTTATTTTCATATATATGTAAAGGAGACGGCTTTACTTATTTCATAGAATAAATAATAAGGTATATTTTAAAAGAAATTATTTAGACTTTAGGTTTAGAGTATAATGAACTTTCAATTATCAGTACCTCAATTGTAGATTTAAATATTACTTTTCTTTAGATATGACACAAATTTCTTTATTCTATTTGCTTATTTTATTCCCAAAGCACTCTATCTTTTCAACTAAATTATTCTTTATTTTCTTTTTAAACAACACCTGACCTTGTTATGACATACTCTTGGTGCTTCACTTGGAGACCACTATTGGCAGAGTCCCAGGGACCATATGGAGTGTCAGGGGTAAAAGCAAGGTTGGATACATGGAAAGGCAATGCTTTAGATGCTGTACTATATATCTCTATCACAAATTGTTTTGATAATCTTATTTATTATTTTAATAGATTTTATTTTAAAATGTATATTATTTTATTCACTTACATTTGCTGAGATTAAAAGGATGAAGCATTTGGCATCTGATTAAAAGCATTATTGTTGCTTCTATTGTTATTCTTATTGCTATTATTATATATTTGTCCTGAAGCTTTGTGTACCGACCACTTCCAGAACTACTTAGACACATTTCTTTGCTTTGCAGTGGAACCATCCTTGTAAAGAAGCAACTCACAGTGGTGGTGTCCTAGGACTGAACACTCTATGAGAATGCTGATTTCATTAACTGTTTTTGTGGTTTACATATTTGCTAATGAAGTGTCAAACAAATTGAAGGTGAAAAACGCAAAAATATGGAGAAGTGCAGTAGTTTATTTTGCCAATAATATCTTCCACTGTTTGTGCAGTAGGCAAAAAAAATTGGAATTCCATCCATAGAAATGCATAGTTCAGTTCTCTGGCATGATATTTTAGGCTGACCTTTACAGTATTTTATTAAATTATTTTGCTTATTTCCAGTCTTTGTGTGAGTAGATACTTTATTAACAATAACTGTTTAGAGTATATGCCAGAGGCTTAGAGAATAAATATGGAAAGCAAGCCTGCAGAAAGGTGACAAGGAGGTTGGAAGGTGAGAAGTGATCATGGGAGAGGAGAAAATGAGGAAAAGAAGGAAGGAAGGGAGGGAGGGAGGGAGGGAGGAAGGAAAAAAGGAAAGAAGGAAGAGAGGGAGGGAGGGAGGAAGGGGAGGGAGGGAGGGGAGGGGAGGGAGGGAGGGAGGGAGGGAGGGAGGAGGGGAGGGAGGAGGAGGAAGGAAGGAAGGAAGGAAGGAAGGAAGGAAGGAAGGGAAGGAAGGAAGGAAGGAAGGAAGGAAGGAAGGAAGGAAGGAAGGAAGGAAGGAAGGAAGGAAGGAAGGGAAGGAAGGAAGGAAGGGGAAGGAAGGAAGGAAGGAAGGAAGGAAGGAAGGAAGGAAGGAAGAAGTAGGTGGACAGGAGGCAGGCTAAAATACAAGCCCTGGCACTATGAGTTATTGAGCAAGTCATTGATGAACGATTACAAAAGACTCTCCCTGGGTTTAGATAAGAATTAAATAATGTAAGAATTTAAGGCAAGTAAAAGGATGCAGCACAGTGTCTGACTAGAGAATTGGAAACTACAGTTAGTCAGATAAAAGAATGATGGGGAAGGTGACAGTCACAAGCTGTGGAGTTGAACCTTGAAATGTTCTGCCAGTGTTAGAAAAGCTTAATGTGGAAGATGACAAGTTCTGTCAATTCTTTGAGTGGCTCTTATTCAGAAAAGAGATTTTTTTTTGTCAACCTTGCTTCAGAAATCACACTTGGACAAATGGATAGAAATTGTGGTAAGATTTATTTGGGCACCTTAACAAGAATTATATTCTAATAAGGTATGCCAACTATATACAAAAGCTCTTTTAGGAAATATTGTATTTTTAGTCATTGGCAGAGCTCAAAGTATCAGTGATAATAATAATTGAGAGGAAAATTAACTCTCAGACTCTTCCAGTTATGGTTCCAAGGACCGTGTATTCTTTTTTTTTATTTTAATTTTTTTTATTTTTAAAATTACAAAGATATACTATTAAAAAGTTCATATTTGGGTTTTGGTCAAACAGTGTTGCAGCACCCATCCCGCCACCAGTGCCCATCTCCCACCACCAACATCCCGGTTCCCCCCCCCTCCCCCAGCCCTGCTCCATGGAAGGTTCTTGATTTCTTTCCATTTCTCTCTCTTTCTCTTTTCCTTCCCCTCTAGACTATGAATTACAGAACATACATTAAAGGGTTGTCATGTGTATCTTTTGCCTCTATTTAATGCTCAGTTGTAGGTTGGCATTAGTACCCTCAACAATTGTCAGCACATTGTTCCATTTCTGTCTTACCTAGCCTCTGAATCCCACACGTTTGTGATAATTTCCACCTTTGACAGGACCTCCTGATATATGTTTCACTTGATCTTGGATATTGGTATCATAATATGTACCTATATATTTATGTTATGCAGATAAATGCAGTCATTCTGTATCTGTCTCTCTCCTTCTGGCTAATTTCGCTCAACATAATCTTCTCCATGTCCATCCATTTATAGGCAAATTTTATAACTTCATTTTTCCTAACAGCTGCATAGTATTCCATTGTGTAGATGTACCAAAGCTTTTTTATCCAGTCATCGATTTTCGGGCACTCTGGTTGCTTCCAGATTCTGGCTATTGTGAATAATGCTGCTATGAACATAAAAGTAGGGATGGTGTTTCCGCTGTGTATTTTTGGCTTCCCAGAGTAGATTCCCAGGGAGTGGTATGGCTGGGTCAAATGGGAGTTCAATTTCTAGTCTTTGGAGGAAAGTCCATATTGTTTTCCAGAAAGGCTGTACCAGCCGGCATTCCCACCAACAATGGATGAGTGTCCCTTTTCCCCACACCCACGCCAGCACTTGTTGTTCTTGTTCTTTTGAATGTGTGCCAGTCTCTGTGGTGTAAAGTGGTATCTCATTGTTGTTTTGATTTGCATCTCTCTGATGATTAGTGATGATGAGCATTTTTTCATATGTTTTTTGGCCATTCGAATTTCTTCCTTGCTGAAGTTTCTGTTCATTTCTTCTCCCCATTTTTTGATGGGGTTGTTTGTTTTCTTCTTGTAAAGTTCTACCAGTGCCTGATATATCCTGGATATTAACCCCTTATCGGATGTGTATTGGGTGAATATTCTTTCCCATTCAGTGGACTGCTTTTGTATCTTAGTCACTGTTTCTTTTGAGGTGCAGAAGCTTTTTAGTTTCATGTAGTCCCATATGTTTATCTTTTCTTCTAGTTGCTTTGTTAGTGATGTTTCATCTTTGAAGATGCCTTTAGCTTCAATGTCATGGAGGGTTTTTCCTATATTTTCTTCAATGTACTTTATGGATTCAAGTCTGATATTGAGATCTTTAATCCATTTTGATCTGATTTTTGTGCATGGTGTTAGACACAGGTCCAAATTCATTCTCTTTACATGTCGCTGCCCAGTTTTCCCAACACCACTTATTGAAGAGGCTTTCCTTACTCCATTTTAAACTCGTTGCACCTTTATCAAAGATTAAATGATCATACGTTTGAGGTTGGGTGTCAGGATACTCAATTCTATTCCAGAGGTCCACGGGTCTGTTTTTATTCCAATACCATGCTGTTTTAATTACTACTGCCTTGTAGTACAGTTTGAAGTTGGGTAAGGTGATGCCTCCCATCTTCTTTTTCCCGAGGATTGCTTTAGCTATCCTTGGGGGGTTTATCGTTCCATACAAATTTCAGGACTGTTTGGTCAATTTCCTTGAAGAATGTCATGGGTATCCTTATAGGGATTGCATTGAATCTGTACAGAGCTCTAGGGAGTATTACCATTTTGACAATGTTGATTCTCCCCATCCATGAGCAGGGAATATGTTTCCATTTCCTTGTATCCTCTTTTATCTCTTGGAGTAGTGTCTTGTAGTATTCTTTATACAGGGAGGACCGTGTATTCTTGAAGACTCACTTCATATGTGCTTACAGTTGTTATATGCTCTGTTTTGTAGATGAGTAAAGTGAAGAGATATAATATCTATATTTATAGATCTAAATTTATAGATCATATAGTCCAGACTACCTGACCCTTGCATTCTTTTCCTTGCTACTATAAGAAGTGCATCTCTCAATATAGGGAAAATTAGAGTAACTGTGCTCATGAACACTGGAAGAAAAAATTTCTGCACTGAATTTTTCTAGATGATCTCTGTAACACTTATCTCTTTTTTACTTTTTTGTTTTGCAGTCAACACCTTCCATGACAAGGCTTATTCCTGGCCTTGCACACTAGGATCTCTCCTGGCATTCTCAAGGGACCCTATGAGGTGCCTGGGATCAAACCCAGGTCCGGTAGTGCTCTACCCACTGTGCTTTCACTACAACTTCCATCTAAAATACTTGCCTTTTGTGTATAATTTTCATAAGACCAAAAGCCAGTAGGGAAAAGCAAGACTCACTGTCAAAATCTAAGATAAAATATACCATAAATTATCATTGAGTTTGTTCAATACACAGGCTAAAACATTCCCAAAGCATTTCCGTCTGTTCAGATACAGAATGCAATATTGTCTACCCTAAAGCAAAATAGAAGTGATACATTAAACTTTGGAAGTTGTGAAATAACTAAAATCCTAAAAGGAGACTAATGTAAAAGAGAAAAGAAAAGAATTACTTTAATTGATTTTTCTGTTCAAGATGGTAACAAAATCTTCCCCTCAAAAGAAAATACTTAGTAATAAACAGTCATTGTGGAGCATCCCACAAAATTAGACTGTATGGGTTGCATGATCTTCAGAATGGAAATCATAATTTTATACTTTATATAAATAATAAATTCAGCTTGAAGGAAGATACAGATATAACATTTTATTTTTTTAATTTTTATTATACCACCGTGAGACATACAATTACAAAGGTGTTCATAATTGGTTCTTGGTAGTACAGTATACCAGCACCCATCCCTCCACCAGTGCCCCATTTCCACCACCAATGTACCCCACCCCTCCCACCCACCCCCCAAGCTGCCTCAATAGCAGGTACCCCAGTATCTTCTCTTTCTCTGTCTCTCTCTGTCTCTGTATCTCTCTCCCTCTTCTTTTACACATTGTGGCTAGCCCTGCAGATATTTAGAGTTTATCACTTAAGTCTCTTTGTGTATATTCAATGGTGAGTTTTAATCTGCCATTACCATTTCCCACATTTAGTAAAACAGGACCCAAGTGGTGTTCAGGAGAATGGGCAGTAGTCAGTCCTAAGGTCTGTAGATATAAAGTGATTAGAAATCTTCAGGCTTTAGTTCAGTTTCTGCTGTACAGAGAGCTAAATATAGACATTTGTCCATATTAGAAGACACAGCCTAACTTTGCTTATTGGATTTTAATATCATCAAAGAAATCCCACTGAAGCTGTGTTGGATTTAGAGAGCTTTGATATTTTAGTGTCCAGAAATGTAAAGTGTGGTATAAGAGTCTAAGTTTTTCTCCCTACCTTAATTTATTGTAGTTTTTCATAACTTTAAAGAATAAATGGTCCCTTGTTATGAACATGGTACATTTTTTGCATGTTTAGATGGATTACATGAATTAGAACATAGTTATTTTTTTCCAAAATGTGAACAGAATTCCAAACTCTATTTAGTAAATATTTGCTGCTTAACCACCTGGTATCTTGAAATTTTATTTGAATAATTAAAGTGGATAAAGACGTTGTTAAAATAATTATTATGGTTTAAATTTTAATGTAATTTTGTGTTTTTCCTTTTTGTAAGAGAACCTCAAATGACAATTTCCTCTATCAATTTATTTTAGCTGAATGCACATTTAAGATGCCCTGAATTTCCTAAAGACTTGTGCTATGGGTACTTGAACTTGGTCAGGAGTATAACATCCTTCATTCAATTTAGTGCTCTGCTAAGTGCACAACAAAGATGACAACACCTGGGGATAAATGTGAAGCAATGCACTATAAAAATAGGGAAGCTTCTTTCACTTTCATTTCTTGTTCTTGCTTTTCTTTATAGTCTTCATCTTTATTTATCCTGGTATAAAATGGTATGATACATTTATCCTGGGAGCACCTCTGAGCCTTGCTTTGCTAACATAAGTATTTGGAATAATTAACTATACAATTAAAATATTAGACCTCAAAATGCCCCCCCACAAAGCAAAGATTTAAGTGAGACGACCAGTGTTATTTTTGGCCAGTTCTCAAAACATCAAGTACTCGCTGTGTATATTAAAGATGCTGGGTATTAAACGCACGTTGCTTTCAAAAAATCTTTTTATTTCTTCCTTTTGAGTGCTTGTCTAATAAATGGTAGGATGAGAGTTTATGTTTCTATCACTGCCTCACAATCATGCCAATCAAGCTTGACTGCTTTAGGTTGACTGCTATCATAATAAATTGCCTTCTTTGGAGGAAGTTAGCTTTGGATATATAGATATAGATTGGATAGACCAATACTACATATAGTCGCATCACTAGCTCATAGGAGATGCAAACAAAATCATTGCTGATGGGTCTAAATAATTTTCTTCTAACATAGTAAAATATGAAGTTAGTTAAAGCAATATCTAAATAAAATCTTTGTTGCATGTATGGGAGACTGTAAGTCAAAGTTGACTTAGGCATAGATTTCTCTAAAATTGAGCCATAATTGAATTCTTGTTGAATTTGGCATTAGATCCCCAAGCCTGGTAGATGAATTCACTAGAAATAATTACATAAGAAATTTCAGTGAACTGATCAATATGTTAAAATGCATACCCACTTCCTTTGCATATAAAGAAATAACCATTTTGTTCACTACAGTGAAATAATATTGTAAAAACTTGTGATTACATAAAACACATACACACAGTCTATTAAGGAAACTACTAATATCACAAAATAATGCAAATTAATTTACAAATTATAACAAGTAATTAGTAACACAATGATTAGCACTTCCAAATCGCTAAGTATCTATAAGTGATAGATACAGTTTTAAGACACTCTTTGTAATTCATAGTAATAAACTAAAGAATAGGGAAAGAATAAATGTAAGAAGAATAAAATATAAAAACAATAAAAATAAGAGATTTTCTTTTTTTGCTTTTTGGGTCACACACAGTAATGCTCAGGGGTTACTCCTGGCTCTGCACTCAGAAATTACTCCTGGTGGTGCTCGGGGGACCATATGGGATGCTTGTGATTGAAGCATCACCTGGGTCTGCTGTGTATAAGGCAAATGCCCTCCCCGCTGGACTGTCACTCCAGCCCCCAAAATAAGAGATTTTCTAAGCATCTTCTATGTAGCAGGTGCTATGAATTTAGCAGCTCACATATTCACATATGTTAAATTCCTTAAAACTCTCACCAGTGATGTCAATTACATATTTTATACCTAAAAGACATTTATATAATATGTTAAGACATCAAAATTCTTAAAAATAAAATTGGAAATTATACCTAAACTTCTCTAATTCCTAAGCCAAGATCTTAATTAATGATCTGTTACCACATTCTCAGTACCTTTATTGTGGAAAATCCCTGAAATCCGGGATCCCATTATTCCAGCACAGCAATTTTCTCTATATGCAGGAATATAAACATATAAATGTTTGCCAATATTATTGGGATTACTCAGGTGGTAGTTTGCCTTTGGAAGAAGAAAAAAAGTATGCAACTGATAAAAGCATAATCCCCAGCTTTATATTATTTTTTTATTTTCCAATTTTTCCTTGATGTTCATAATCACGTGAATAATTAAATGTCAAAAACTGATGACTGATTTCCAGTCAATAAACAGGTGACTCTTCTTTATTTATAAGGATATAACTTTCATGGGCAAATGCAAGACGGATTTTAAAGACGAAAGACTACTAAAAGTCTTACATGAAATTTTGTAAATAATGGAGGCAGCATAGTTTATGGGCTTAGTTCACAGACACTAAATGTACACTGACTATATTGGAAAGTAAAGTGAAACCAGTAATAGTGCTTTTTTCTAATGGTCATTAAACACATTCAAACGCATTCAGTCAACTATGTTGTGTAAGGTTGCTGACTTTATAACATATGCATGACAGTCAATATATCTACATTATATTTGATGAAAATGAAATTATTATAACTCTCCAGTAATTAGTAATGTTAAGTGGGGCTCTTGAAAAACCTGTAGTGTTTGTGTTTGAGCTCTGTAAAGACTGCTTGGATTATTTCTATTTCTATTTGTTTTGGTTTGGGGTATAGTCTTAGATTCTAAGAATCAAATGTTTTTAAGGGACTGTATTGATTTTAGAGCCTCCTTTGATTGTCTTTTACATCCTGTTAACTGTACCTATTTTGACAAATGAATGAACTATAAATCATAAGTTAATAGAAAGCAAAAGATAGTAAAAAGAGGAGCTAGATTATAAAAATAATTTTCTAGGGTCATAGCAAGACATAGGAAAGGCTACGCTAACTTAACCTGCTCCAGGCCTGGGGATTTTCCTTCATTCCCAGACTACTGTGTCTTTCCAATAATTTGTATGTCCTGTAAGGAATGAATTAAAATATGTGTAATGAATAAGAAGATGCGAGTGTGGGGGAATAGAATTTCAGAATATACTAGGCCCAAAGAGGACACTTAGATCAATACCAAGCATCAAGGTGTAGTTGTAATTGAATTCCAGAGTGTCCAGCTTTGCTCTTGGAACATATCCATACCTGTAGGAGCAGCAGAAAAAGCTAAGATGACCCTGTATAAATAATGCATTGTCCCGGCTTCCATTCTGTCATTCATATGACTACAGTAATTACAATAGTCATAGTTGCAGTGGGGATGACAACAGCCTTGCGACATATGCCCTGCCATATGGTTCCAGTGTGCTAATCTAGAGTAGCTTCCTTTGCATCTCCCCACAGAAATTTTGCTTTCCCTGCACTGGTCTGCCCCTGCATATGTCAGAGCTTGGCCTATTTTGTTTCTCAGGAAACTGCCTGTGGAATTCACTCTCAGAGAGACATTTTCTTGACATTTTGACATTCGCTCAGAGCAAGGCAGAATTCTGGCCAAGGGCCCAATCATCGGTCCATCAGAATCAAACTATATTTTCTCAGCAGCTGTCGATAGAGTGTGCATGAGATTATTATTGTTTGCCAACGCTCTATTGATCTTGGCTTTGTGGAGCTCAAAGTCTGTTTACAGTCACCTATAAAAATGAATGGCCACTTCTTTTACTGAAGGTTAACATGCCGAGTTTATTTAATTGAATGGAAATGGCTTTGTGTTTTCAAATGCCATTGTTAATAAAATTTCGGACGAACCTGAGTTGTGTGTAAAGGATGAGGATAGGAGAGTAGGGGTAGAGGTGAGTTGTTTAGTGGGGGTAGATGCTGCAAGAGGCAAAAGAAATTAAAGGCAGAGGTACAGGGAAGAGATTGAATACCTTCTCTAACCTAGAGAAGCCAATAAAAAGCCCTACTCAATATTAGTGTGTTTTCTAAATTTGTAAAGCAAAGGGTAAGATTTTTCCCTTGGGTGTTTCTTTCTTTTTCCTAACTATATGTGTTTGTTCTTTAAATTTCCACAAAATGTGTTTTAAAGGGACACTAAGATTTTTAAATTATGGTTTTTGCTATTTGGTGTTTATCTACTCTAATTTGATCATTTCTCCATGCAATTAAAAATACCTGTAAGGGCTGGTGGGGCAATGGAAATAAAGAAAAAAATACCTTACAGATATGGCTGGCATCCAAGGCTACGTGTCATAGAGTTAGACAATGACAATCCTATTGACCTGATTTTTGAGAGACTTGTTTCAACTGACTGTATGGGAGATGCAGACAGCTAAATGACCAGAAGAGCTATAAACAATCTTGGGAAGATAGGAAATGCTGTCTGGGTCTCTAGGATAATACATGAACTGCAGAGATTTCAAAATCAGTCTATTGAATGCTTCAAATGGAAATATAAAAATAAGTTTATGGGATTCTTTTTAACTTTGCTCTCAAAGTTTATCATTTTATGTATTGAATATTGCCAATTTCCATTCCATTTTTTCTCTGGATATTTTTGTCTCAGTCTTTGTCAGGGAAAATGTTAGCTCCTTTGTGAAATACACATGAGCATCAATGGTTATTTAAAAATTAAAACAACAGCAAATTGTTTCAGTCTCCAAGAAGCCTGTTCAAATAAGTGAATGACTTTTACTAAGGACTGAGAACAAAGGCTACACAAAAAATTGTAAGACAGGGACTCAAGAATTCCAGTACCCGTAGTTTTGTTTTTGTTTCTATTGGTAGAGTGGACATCTAGGAAATTATTTTACAGATTAATATTTATTTTGGTAGATACTATCTAAATATATATGTAGGAAAATACCTGGCATAAGCAAACAGTTCATTAGCACTGAGTAAAGGGAATCCATCCTCACCTGCAGGTTTTTCCCCACTTTCAATTTTACTCCAATGAAACTTAATTTCAAACAATCAGCACATTGATCTGTTTTTTTTTCAGGAACCCAACAGATAGTGCAAAACTGTTCAGTGTTTGGGGAATGTTATTTCTAATACAAAATTTCATTTCTTGGCTATTCCTTTTACAAAATCAAGTTGGCACCAAAGTTAGAAATGTGCCCTTACCTTTCTCTGTGCAGTGAAAAATGTGGTGTATGAGAAGTAAGCAAGACTAGGATACGGATCCCAAGGCAGATTCTCTAAGTATATATTTGATGCCTGAAAATATATTTTGTTCTTAATTTGAAATAGATCTAAAATTCCATAATAAAAGTAGCACAGGAATATTAATAGGGTAAGGATGGGTGTGAAAAGATGGATTTTTTTTGTAGAGAACACTCAATTCAGACTTTTCTCTTTGCCAATTCATTTTACTTTGAATAAATGGCTAAACTATTAGATAGTTCTATGGAAAAAGTTGAGTTTCAGTGATCTCTATGAACTTGCACCTACCATTGAATAAAATGAGGCTTGTGAGTGTGAAACTCTCTGGCAAGTGTTTTTAAATATCAGATAATATTTAGGGGGAACATCAAATCATAAAATCTGGGGATTCCCTTCACAGTTAGACTAGTGGGCATAAGTTCTTTGTATATTGAACGTACTCAAGGTTGTTTTATTGTAGAATTTGATTTGAGGATGGTGTAGTGCCAGGGATCTGGGTTTAATGCCTTTGTGAATAAGGTGATCTTCTTTTTCTGTTTATCATGACCAGTGCTGTGCCTCAAGGGATCTGTCAAATTGACAGTATGGACTCATGGCTCTGAGTGCTACCATTACAGTGAGAATTTTTCTTCATCATTTTAATTCTTCTAATTAGTGAACTTGACCAGTTTAATTAACCTGTCAAAGAACTAATTTCTATATTTAAAAAAATATGAACAATAGGAATTTTTCATATTAATCACATGAAGTGAATAGATAAGCCAACCAGCAGAGTGCCTGTCATAAACCTACTATTAAGAACCTGTATATATTTTTTAAACATTTTATTATACCACCGTGAGATATACAATTACAATGTTGTTCATGTTTGGAGGTTTCTGTCACATAGTGTTCCAGCACCCGCCCTCCACCAGTGCCCATTTCCCACCACCAGTGTCCCCAATTCCCCTCCCCCTCCCATAGCCTGCCTAAATGGCAGGTTCTTTATCTCTTTTCTCTCTCCCTCTCTCTCCCTTCCTTCTCCTACACATTGTGGGTTGCACTACATACACTTGGAAGCCATCATGTGCATTTTTTGCCTGTATTTAATGCTCAGTTCCATGTTGGTATCAGCCCTTTCGACATTTATTCACACATAAGAAACTGTATACTTTAATAAGTATTGTCAAAGATGTTTCTAACCGGTGTTTCCTATGTTTGTGGTCAAGTTAAAAGAGTCACAATAATTGTTGGAACACTGGTATACTAATTGTTTGAAATGGTAACACCAGACTAGAACTGAGCATTGGATGTTGGCAAAGGAATTTATGTGATAACCCTTAAATGTATGTAAGGCAAGCCACGAAGTGTAAAGAAGGGAGAGAGAGATATGAGAGAGAGATGGAGAGAGAGAGAAGGAGAACTACCTGCTACGGAGGCAGATTGGAGGTGGGAAATGGGCGTTGGTGGGGGATGCGTGTTGGAAGACTGTATGACTAAAACCCAATCATGAATATCTTTGTAATTGTATATCTCTCCAGTGGTATAATAAAATATATTTTTTAAAAACTTTAAAAAAATAATAGAATCACAGACTAACACCTAAACTAACACCTTTCAGATTTCTGGATCTCTTCTTCATAAGGTTTCTTGTCCTTGAATTATAGACTAATAGTACATATCCATCCTATTCTTTTGAAGAAATAACCAAAAGGCATTGTCCTATTTACAGCATAAGAATGACTTTCCTTAGAAGGACAGTATTTTTTTGATCAAATACATAAAAAACTTGTCTTATGTATAGTATCTTTGGTGAGATGATTTCTTTACATCTTTATTTTTAGGAAATAAAAGTAATGAATTCATTTAAGTATATTGTATATCTTTGTGTTTTTATATTATAAAACTTCCACCATATAAGTATATTTAAAAATTAAGCACTAAATCAGTATGCAGCAAAATTTTAAAATTCAAAATTCTTCACCTAGTAGCTAGAAAAAGTCCTTGTCTGGTCTTTCATGAAGTTGACCTCAACAATATAAATAGCATTAGAGATGGAAAATTTCACCTTCCTTTATCTAGGTTGACACTGCAGTATGCATTTGGGAAGTTTCCATGTATGTTGGTAATAATTTCACTGTTAACAATTGATATTGAAGGAATGCAGATGTGATGGATGGTAGAAAACCGATTGTTGTAAGAGCGGTGACTTCACACTCGTTGAGAAGACACTAATTAACCTCAAAAATCCAACAGATTTATCTGTACAAATACATCTTTTGTTTTTGATTATTTCTTCTGGGTTTCTTATGTGACCAGTCTAGACCCAAGGAAAAGATTGATCCACAGCAGTGATAAATAAGGGGGCCCGGAGCGATAGCCCAGCGGCCTATGCTGGCCTGGGTTCGATCCCGGCATCCCATATGGTCCCCCAAGCACCGCCAGGAGTAATTCCTGAGTGCAGAGCCAGGAGTAATCCCTGAGCATTACCGGGTGTGACCCAAAAAGCAAAAAACAAAAAACAAAAATAAGGGAGAGGCTAATGATTCAGAAAGGTAAACATTTTTCTGAAAATTTTCCTTTTCCTTCATTATTTCTTGTTGCTTCAAAAGTACATCCATGATCCCTGCCTGTTATTATCACTGTATCACTGTCTTCCCATTTATCATCGATTTGCTCGAGCGGGCCCCAGTAACATCTCCATATGTCCTGTCTCATGCTAGTAGAGCCCAAGGGCATCTGCTTGCTCCAGGAACATAAAGAGCCTCAATCCATTCGGAATGAGGTCTATAATTGTTACTGGTATTTGGCATATCAAATACAACACGGGTAGCTTGCCAGGCTCTGCCGTGCAGGTAACATACTCTTGTAGGCATCTCTAAGTCCAGCATTTATTGATGAACCGCGCGGCCACTTGGCGGCCGCGCAAGCTGGGCTGTGATAGGCTGGTCTACTGGGTGGAGTTCTGATGAGAGAGAAGTCCGGATGTGGAAAATGGAGGCCCTCATGGAGTTGGGGGTCGTCTGGCTTGTTGCGAGGCTCTGCTGGGGTGGTGGGTCAGGGCTAGAACCCACCATCCCTCCCGGTGCCTCGTGAGCAGCTGGTCACAGGGAGAGCCAGTAGCAGCTCTGCCCCATGTCTGCGAGTCTCTGGACCGGCATACCTGAGCCAGATTTAAAAAACACTGCTGCAGGTTGGAACTCTATGAGCCGGGCTGTGATAGGCTGGTCTGCTGGGTGGAGTTCTGACGAAAGAGAAGTAGATTTAAAAATGCCTGTTATTAGTAAGGAAAATTCATTAATCCAGATAAAAGAAAAAAAATTAAATTATATAATTTGGTTAACTAAACCAACATTATACATCTATATATAGAAGATCAAGCCGGATGAAACTTTAGATAAAATAAATCTGACCATTTTAATTGTTCATACAATTAAAAGTAATTGTACTAAAAGAAAAAAATACACAAATATAGAGTCTACTAATAGATTTCTAATCTATCTTGACTTGTGTTGATCTGTGATATGAAATGAGCCTACCTAATTCTTCCACTTAGATTTTCTTAGTTGATCTGCAACGTAATTCATTCGCCTTCTACATAATATCCTTGATTATTTTTCCACTCAAATATATCCTTTGTACAAAGTCAATGTTAACCTAGATAAATTAGACCTGACCTCATCAATGTAAAAAGTTAACCAGGATTCCCAGTTATTGTTAGATTGTAACCAGAGGAATGGAGTTTGTTGCCGCAATATATGATTTATCAAAATTTCCTCCCTGGGGGTGCTCCAAAACAGTGCTCAGAAGGCTTGGGACCATTCTGGACCATTCTGGAGATATTCATCCTGACTGCGTGGGCCCAGTGACATCATTCTTGGGTTCTCTAGTGTGGTGCTGCCCAGTTATCAGGTTCAGCAGGGGCACACCCTGAAGTAGTTTGGGGCATTCATGCTATGCCTGGAATAGAATTCAGCACTTCCACATGTTCGAGTGCTTTGATTGATAATCCTCTTTCTGCCTCCTATCCTTACAACTTTTCCTTATTTTTGTAGGTACCACCTGCAACTTCAAATAATGGGTCTTCAACTCATTTTGCCATTTTAGATCATGGCATCCTGAAATGACTTTGTCTTTCGTACTGAAATGTTTTGCATAAAGTCTTTTTTAATGTTCTTTCCACTTCCCTTCTGGCTGTCCACTTCTACTGATTTATGAGGCTCACATATCTTTCCTTCAGTGACAACTTCCTGATAATCCTCCAGCACAACTCCAGAAAGCTCTCCCTCTGTGTGGTATCCTACTTTCATTACAGAGTATAAGGTGTTAAGGTATTAATTCTCACTTTGATTCACCAGAAGCTTTTGTATTTGTTCTACTCTTATATTTCAAATAGATTTTATTGATTGATTAGTTTGAGTTCTCACCTTTTTTTACTTTTTATTGATTGTGGCACTGTGATTTATAAACGTGAATGATGTGGTTGGTGGTACAATGGGTGGGGTGTCGGGATTACATACAGGGGAGTTCTACCCATATCCATCATATACACCATCCTCCTCCAAGAACCCCAACCCTTCCTTTTATATCCTCTCCCCAAATTGAGTTGAGTGGATTAGTTCTCCCATTGTGTTGCTTTGAGACCAATGTTCCTACCTTTGTGTGTATCTTTATGATCCATATATGAGAGAAATCATTCTGTATCTGTAATATTTTAAAGTGTCTTGAAAGATTTGCTTTTCTACTCTCAGAGTAATTTTATGTGCAAAGATTGAAAATTCTCTGCAATGAACTTTGCCTCAAGGATACAATTTTAAAGATCATGAGGTCTCTCTGTCATGGTTTTGAATGTCAGTCTGCTTTATCCAGTGGGTTTCTGAGTTCTTTGTGTTTAGAACAATTTACTGTGCAGCAATGACATAAAGTCCTAGAGAGTAGGTATTCTAACTACAGTGCATTGAAAAAAACATGTGGACTAAAGTTTCAAGGACTGTCCGATGTGTTTCAGAGATTCTTGGATAATTCTCCTTTTGCCACTAATTTTAATAATAATTTATGAGTACGTATTTTTGTTAACTATTTGTTTTCCAACTACGATATCTAATAATTAAATCTCTACAATGCTGTGCTACGTCCCAAATTCATATTGCTATGAGACAGGTTAGATATGGTCCTTCACAATTCAAAGGGAAGAAAGACCAACAGAACAATGTTGGTCTCCAGAACACCAAGTGTTCAGTAATGGATACGTGTTGAGGAAATTCCAACTTTCTTTCAAAGGGAAATTCAGCTCTTTTGGTCTTTCTATAAAGGAATTGACTATATCAAGAGTTGAGAATCCAGAAAAGGGAAAAGAGCTGTGTAGTCACATCCTGTTTGTTTTGAGATTGGACTTCAGTCCCAAGAAACAACTCTCTTTCCCTCTGCTGACAACACTGGAAATTAGAAACATGATTAGATCTTTAGATAATTTACTCTAATACGATTTGGACTTTCATTCTTTTGACTTCTCTCATTTTCTGTGGCTAGGTATTCAAATGGCTCCATCATCATAAGATTTCCCAAACCAAATTAATTTTAATTTGGGTAAAGCATCATGTAAAGCATGATGTAAAGCATCATGTAAAGCATCATGAATTACAAAGTCATTGATAGTTTTTGACATTTTTTTGTGTTCCATTCCTTATCCTGCCACCATTGTCAACTTCCCTCTAGTATTGTTCCCAGTTTCCCACTCTTATCCCCATCCCCATTCCCATACCCAACCTGCCATCTTGATAGGCACCTTTTAATCTTGGTAATTAAAGTTTGGGTCTTATGATTTCAGTATTGTTGATTCTGTGGTTGGATATTTAGCTCTATCATTCCTTAATACCATTATGTATCTGCCCCTTGGCTTCTCATCTATCTCTTCTCCCCATCTCCCTTATTCTATTTCTTTCCTTCTCCCTATCTCCTGGGGCCAAGGGTGATTTAGGCACGTCCCTTCGCCAATTACTCTAATTACCATATCTAAGTGTTAGCATCCTGTGTTTATACTTCCTCTGGCTTTTTTCATTTAACATGATATTTTCCAATTCCACGTTTTTAAACCATTCTGGCTAGGGTTTGTGAGTCTGTTCAGAAATCAGGGAATGCACCTTATGTGCAAAAGGACTAAACTTTGATCACTAGCATTACATATCCTGCCCAAACTGTTGGGGTGACTCCAGTGTCCCACAGATAAACAGGGCCCAAGACTTTGCTTTGCAGGTCACAAGCATTGACCTGTCCAGCCCAGTTGCCTGCACATGGCCAGGACTGCTCCCAGGTTTCCTGAGATGCACTACCTGGGAAATACTCCTTCAAATTGTGAGGTGACAGCCATGGGATTCATAGTCTTCTTTACTTATTCTTTAGACTAAAAAATACAAACCAGGCCAGAGTGATAGTACAGTGTGTGGGGTACTTGCCTTCATCCTGGGTTTAATGCCACATACTCCAGATGGACTCCCTGAGCTCTGCAAGAAGTGAAACATAAAAAAACGAAACCAAAATGCAGAGCCAGAAGTAATCTCTGAGCACTTCTGGGTACCCCCTCATTTCTATATACACACACAAAATACAAACGCATATTCCAGAAGTAGTACAAGAGTTAAGACATTTGCTTTGCATCATTTCACACAATTTGATACCAGTGCCACATATGATTCCCTGAGTGCCTTCAATAGTAATTCTTAGGTACAGAGCCAGGATTATCCACTAAAGACTACATATGTACTCTCAAAAACTAATTTTATAGTGTCTATTTTCTGAGCTTATAGTATCTAATATATGCTTTTACATGTGTGGGAATATTTTTCACAGATGACACTGTTTCATTATTCTTTAAAATTTGAGGTGCCATGATTAACAATACTGTTAATGATGGCATTTCATGCAGATGGCATCCAACACCACAAGTTCCACCAGAGTGCCACCCCTTCAAGCCCCATACATATTATAATATATATTATTTATATATGCATATGTTCATATATGTTTATATATTAATCTAGACATAATATATAAACACATACATAAGTATATACATATATGTATATACACATGTATACACATATAAATGTATATACATGTATATAAATGTAATTTTATATATTTTATTGATAATGACTTGTCTGCAAAGTCTAGCTAAAAGTTTACTTGAAACCAGCATAGCTCTTACTTACTATAATCACTCCAGCTAATTGGAAGTATCTTGGTCATATTTGAGATGGTTCTTTGATAGAGAAAACAAAAACTACAGCATCCCAAGTGTTAGAATGCATAGGCTGAAATGACCAGAAGCAGCAAGAATATTTGAGGAAATACCTACATCTTATCCTCACCCCAGAACCAATCAAATGAGATCTAGGGAATCACATCTCTTACGTTGCTTCTTCTACTACCATGAACACAGATGCACCCTGGGAGTTAAATGCCACTCAGCCGTAACTTCTACCACGTAGCACTAACCAAGCATGTCTCACTGTTTGGCCAAACTTGTAGTTAGTAATAACTAGAAGCAATAACCCTTTCTAAAACAAATCAATGACGTATAATGCTATGAGATCTTTCAGCCCAGCTATCCATGATCCAAATGTGCTGCACTAAGCTCTCAATTAGAAATTGAAGAATGGGATCCAGCCTGTTGGCAGCTCTGAGCACAGGTGCACAATTTGGAAAAAATGAGACCAATTCTATATTTTTTAAAACAAAACAAAGCTATAGTCAAAGAAGTTTAATAAAAATGTAAATCCCTTTACAACTGACCCCAGGTTTTTCATCTCTTAATGAGCACCTGTCAATTGGTGAATAATGACCCAGGCCTTTGAGTATGAGTCAGACAAGCAAAAAGGCCTATGGCTGGAGACCCCGTTAAGCTTTTTAAAAATGAGCAATTTCTATCTGACAAATAAAAACGTGTAGCAGTGATGCAGGCATAACAGTGCAATCTCTTCAAGAGAAACAGTATGCAAATGAATCACCAGGCGCGAAGATAAGAACTCTCACTGTTTCCTGACTCAAATTTCCTGGGATCATTTTGAGCTGGAGAATGCACGGTAGAGCAGGGTTTAGGACAGTATGCTGTAATGTGATTGTTGAGGGGCGGTAGAAGCAGGACTGGGAAAGTGATGCTTTAGACTGAGAAGTTGGTGTAACCATAGCCTTACCAAATACTCCCACAGATTCTGAAATTAGGTTTTTCCTGGGATGTCCTGGAGCACCTGGGTTCTTGAGCAAAGGGAACGAAGACTCCTCCCCACCCCCACCTCTGGCCTTCCAACTCATCCTCAATTTAAACTCTAGTCACTTCCAGAGGCAACTGAGAGTAGTTCCTGAGAGAAACTGAACTGAGCTGGAGCCAGCCTGCCTAGTATGTGAGGGAATAGGTCCCAGTCTTAAAGGGGCCATACAGGAACACCTCCACCGCAGCTTTCTGCTTCAAGGCCTCTAATCCTAGAGCTCAGAGCCCCAATAGGCTTCTGATCTTCTGCAGTCTACCGAATACCCCTGACAGTCCAGTGAAGTGATAATGTTAAGGAAGGAAATGATTAGAAGTAATTTGCTGAGGGACCAGGTTTGCATTTTGAGCTGTCAGCAAGTAATGAAGCAAGAATGTCAATCGACAGGTGAATCAAAGTCTCAAAGTCGGGGCAGAAAGGAGGGAGGAGGAAATTTGCTCCCAGAAAAGCAATTGCTTTAATTGAGGCTTGTGATGAGATAAGTGGAGAATGTGGAAGCAGCCAGATATTGCTAACAAGGAAAAAGCTTTGCATTTGTGTGTGTGCTTGTCTGTGTGTGTGTGTGAATGTGATTATGCATGTATTGTGTGTGTGTGTGTGTGTGTGTGTGTGTGTGTGACTGGGCAATGAGAACATGAGTGGAGTTAGGAGACAGAGCCTCTCTTGTACAGTAATACTTTCTATTCCTTTAATTGCTGACTGTCAAGATACAGTAAGCTGAGAGGGAGATATTTTTATTGTCCTATTAAACGGAAGAGCTGCTGTCATGATAGAAACCAGAGCGTAGTCTCCCGCCTGATGCAGTGCTCTGCTGAGTGGCCCTGGCCACTCTGTCCTTAAGAGAAACTCGGACATGCTCAAAGCTGCTGACTCCTCACCCTCCTCAGCAGCACAGCTCTGAAAGGTGCTTGAGCAAGTCAAACCGCTGAAACTGAGCAACCACGGAGTAAAATGATGTCTAGTAAAGGCCATTCTGTGACCTGTGATTGTGTTCAATACTGATAAAAAAAAAAAAACCTGCCCTGGGGTTCTCTGGTTCTCTTCTGCTAGCGCTCTCTCTCTCTCTCTCTCTCTCTCTCTCTCTCTCTCTCTCTCTCTCTCTCTGTCTCTGCTCTCTCTCTCTGCTCTCGCACGCTGCACGCAAACACACACACACACACACACACACACACACACGTTTCTCCGCCTCCTTTCCATTTAATTTTTCTCTTTCTCTGCCTCTTTCCCCCAACCTCTTCTATCCTTCCTCTATATTCACCCCTTCCATTTGATTTTATTTCTGGATTTTGAATTCATCTCACTGTTCTTTCCTCAGATGAAAGTCACAGAATTCTAGCATTACTATGTAGAGGTTCTAGGAAATATTTTGTAATTATAGTTATTCCTGAACTGTTGTCTTGTTCACCTAGCTGCATGACACTGACTTTAATTCAGGGATGAGCTCTTCTCTCCTGCTTTTCTGCTATCTTGAACATCATATCTGGAGTGGTCAAGATCTTTATAAGTACAGGTTATAAGTAATTTGTTTGTCTTGTCTTGTTCTTAATTCCTTTGGGAGTGGAAAGCATAGTATCTTCTGATCAGCTTCTGAGAGAAAAGGAAAATTGAAAGTGAATTTTCTTTGAATTGAAAGACTGTCACACCAGTGAGAACTGCAATCGCCACTGTAACCCCTGACGTTAATTAGTAATTAGTTAAGTTTAGCAACTCTGCTTCTATATTCTACCATGTCTGCTTTCAATTCAGAAGCTCCCTAAAGCATATGTGCGCCCTTTTCGGATCTTTGCAATACTATTGTGTGTGTCTGTGGGAGGAGGTGTTGGGTCCACACCCAGCAATGCTTAGAGTTTACTCCTGTCCCTGTGCTTGAAATTACTCCTGGTGGTATTATCATTTCCAACAATTATTAGCACACTGGTCCCTTCTCTATTTTACCTGATCTCTGACTCTCACACACTTGCGGTAGATTCCACCTTCTGACAAGTCCTCCTAATCCATCCTAATCCATGTTTTGTCATGGATATTCGTATTTTTTAATTATATCCCACAAATCAATGCAGTCATTCTATATCTGCCCTTTACTATCTGGCTAATTTCACTCAACATGATCCTCTCTGTATTGTAAACCACAATATGTAAGAGAAGGTAGAGAGAGAGAGAGAGAGAAGAGAGAGAGAAAGAGAGAGATAGTGCCTGCTATAGAGGCAGGCTAGGGGTGGCAGAAGGAGGAGGGAGAAATAGGGGACATCGTTGTTGGGGAATGTGCATGTGTGTGTGTGTGGAGAGAGAGAGAGAGAGAGAGAGAGAGAGAGAGAATAGGCAAAGGGTGTGCCATAGAGGCAGGCGGGGGAGGACGGAGGGAATCAGGGGACACTGTGGTGGGAAATGTGCACTGGTGAAGGGGTGGGTGTGGGATGACTGTGTGACTGACACCTAATCATGAACAGTTTTGTAATTGTATATCTCATGGTGGTATAATAAAATTGAAGAAAAAAATTACTCCTGGTGTGACTTGGGTGTAATCATACATGGTGTGAGGATCAGACTGGGCCAGCTGCATGCCTGACCTGCTATACTGTTGTTCTGGTCCCATGCTTTAGTACTTTGTGCCTTTTCTTGGGCTCTCTTGTACTTCCTAAAAATACTTGCCCATTTACACTTTCTAAATGCCAAGTCCTCATTATTTTTTTCTTTTGTACTTTTTAAACATTGAACCACTTTGAGACACACAGTTGCCTTCACTGTCGTGTAAAAGCAGTCAGCATTCCTCCTAGCTACAAACTCATCTATGTAATAAACAGAAAGAACTTCAGTATATTTCTCTAGCCTAATTCTGATGCTGTTATCAGAACACCACTCACATATCAGAATCTCACTTTTATACTTTATTCAAAAAAAGTCAGAGCAGCTTATAAGTTCTTTTCATTCAGTAATGTTTTACTTCTAGCTTTTTATGCATGTGGTTTTGTCTGAAACAAATCATCTAAATTAATTGTGATGCCACAAGAAATGTCTTTGTTTCACATCAGAAGCCAAATTTTTTTGTTCAGATGAATGCATGAATAGTATTTCCCCAGGTTATTCTATGGGCATTGAGGATTGTGTGTTAGTGCCTAAATGTGCTTTTTAAAGCTAAGCTTTATCTGAAAGTATTTAAGCATCCTAAACAATTGCATTGTCTTTGCTGCATTATTTTCTCTAGCAATCAATATGGTCACGTCAGATTTATGCAACATCATATTATTATGACTGAAGCATATTTGCACCATATTAAAAGTGTAATTACTGAAGGAAATATGAAGATTCACTTTTAGAAATCAGAGCTTTGTGTCTGAACTTGGTGTGATTGCTATAGCACAGATAATACTGAAGTAGGGCATCGCGGTAGGTTTCAAGAGTAAATGGAGCATTATTGCTTTTACTGGCAGCTGAGAAAAATGGCAAATCACATGTGGATATGTGTTTAGCCTCGGTGTGCAGCACACAATCTATGGGTTCCTAGGGAAGTCATTTGACCTCACTGAATCATGCTGTGTTCGTGTGTAAAATGACATTTTGATTTAGATGTTATAAAAGTAACTTTACAATTTTTTTTTAAATATATACCTCTATGAGAATTCAGGTGGCTTGGCCCCATTCTTCGGGTGCTTTGATCATTTTTTTAAAAAAATTATTCTATAGCTGCAATGTACTTTTTCCAGTAGCTAATATTTCATTTTTAGGAAAACTGTTCTCAGTTCATTGCTTTTTTGTCTCTAGCTGGAAAATTTATTACATATATATGTATCATATATATCAGTATGTACATTATATATGGTATATATAATTATATGCACTCTGATATACAATACTATTAATGGTAGGAGAGTTTCATCCATAGGACATACCAGGACCTCACCCTTCAAAAGACTGTTTCCCTCCATCATTGTCCCAATACCCCCTCCATTCTATAACTGCTCCTCTACTCTCACTATCTCAGCCCCACCCACATTCCTTAAGCCTTCTTGTATCGATCAGTTCTCAGGGTCATTTGTTTTCCTTCACAATGTTTGTTTATATTCTCAACTGCTGTCTACACTGGGTCAGGCTGAAGCCTCCTTTGTAGAAGTTCACCTGGAGTTTTCCTTCTGGGGTTTCTTCTTCTCATTTATCTGATACCCTTTGTAGCCTCCCTTCTTATAGGTCCTCTGGATATTTATATTTATTTAAATCATTTACATATGAATTATGTTCTCAAAATCTCCTTATTCTTTGAACTTAACTTAAGGAATGGTGTATTTATATCTTTCTATTGATCAATTTATCCATCACTGTCTTCTATCTTGTGTCTAGTCATTAATAAAATTTGGTTTGGGTTTGTTTGAGCTCTTCTGATAAAGGTAAAGAGAGGCAGAATGTTCTTTGCCTACTGAATTGTGCTTGTTTCATGATTTTCAGATCACATATAACATATAGTGCAGTTAAATAAATAAATATCTAGTTTTAAAAGCCCTCTATTAATGTATAGATTTTCATCACTGATTTTGTCCCCTGGGAATAGTTTGAATTAAGTTTTCAAATAAGCATGTTATAACATGTTACTATTTCTGGGAGTTCCATAAACTGAGTTGAAAAGTCATAAGAGAGGGTTGTTTGTTTCTTGCCAGGATAATCCAGTTTTTAACCTTAAAGATCATGGGGGGGCGTGGGCAATTTCTACTTGAATCTTAATGGAATATGAATTGAGGTTTGGAATTTGAGCCAAGATTACCTAGACAAAATTGTTTCTGAAAAGATTTTTGCTTGTGCCATCTGTGTATGTGTGGAAATAACCAAAAACAAAAAAGTAAGATAATTAAAAAGTGTACAACTGAACTTCAGACCAAAGTCCAAATCTTTAATTCACTTGTGTCCCTGGTCACCCCAAAGTATAGTTTACTGCAATTGTCATATAGTAGGCACAGTTTCTACTTGATGTTTGGGGTGAGACATGGTCATACATTGACAAAGATATTGAAATAAATGGAATGGCATTTTCCAATTGCTTTATGCTGTTATTTTCTCTGCAAGATACATTCTGCCTTCTTTTATGAGCCTTGGATTTAATTCTACAAGCTTCTGAGAAATACAAAATTTTTATACCTCCCACAAAAAAAGGAAGCTTTTATATAATATGTTGTATAGAGAGAGCAGGTATGTGTGTGTTTGTATGTGACAGAATAGTTCCATTGACATTATACCCATAATGTAGGCGCCACTTTTTCATCAATTATATTGCCAGTTTACTACAAATCATTAAGTATGGGGTTTCAGGTGAAATCACAAAATATACTTTGATATGTAGTCAATAATATTGATATGTACATAAATAATTTTTGGATTAACAATAAAAATAGAATTTTCTGATTCCAAATGGCCAACTTAAAAGTAATGCAATCCCGATTTTGATGACTTGCCTTCCAATGACATTGCTTTAGGATCAGATATTATTTGTGTTTGTATAATCAATTATAAATCCAATCAAATTGAAATATAAAGCTATATTAAGTTTCTAGTTTCTACAGACTTAGCTAGTTTGTTATCACTTGTTTGTTATATTTAAGAAATGAGCAATTATTTTTTTTGGTTTTTTTTTCTTTAAAAAATTTTTTTTTATTATATCACTGTGAGATATAGAATTACAAAGGTGTTCATAATTGGTTCTCGGTCCGGTCATACAGTGTTCCAGCACCCATCCCCTCCACCAGTGCCCATTTCTCCACCACCAATGTCCCCAGTTCCCTCCCACCCATCCCCAACCTGCCTCTATAGCAGGCACCTTTTCTTTTTCTCTCTTTCTCCCTCTCTCTGTCTCTATCTCTGCCTCTGTATCTCTCTCTTCTTTTACACATTGTGGCTTGCCCTACAGACATTTAGGGTTTATCATGTAAGTTTCTTTGTGTATATTCAATGGCGAGGTCTAGTCTGACATTACCATTTCCCACACTTAGTAAAACACTGGTATCTATTTATATCCTATTAACGAATGCAGTCATTCTATACCTGTCCTTTTCCTTCTGACTAATTTCACTCAGCATGATAGTCTTCATGTCCAACCATTTGCAGGTAAATTTCATAATTTCTAGACGTGTCTTTTCTTTTTTCCATTTTTTTTCTTTTTCATTGCCACAACTGTAGATGCCAAGGTGTTTCTCCTGGCTCTGCACTCAGGAATCACTCCTGGCAGTGCTTGGGGACCATATGGGATGCTGGAGATCGAACCCTGGCTGGCTGCATGCAAGGCCAATGCCCTATCTGCTGTACTATTGACCCACTACCTCTAGACATGTCTTTTCTTACCCTTTCTGTAATGCTTTTTTAGCACCTCATCTTGTGAATTCACAGAGACCTTATTCCATCATGGCAGTCCACATGGCATTGCCTTGGATTAAGTAACTCTTCACCAGGTAGGAAGCACAAACATGAACTCATAATTAAAAAATCCTGTGACCTAGCCATGCACTCCACGACCCATAAACAACTGATTTGGTTGAAAGAAGCCATAAATTATTAAATACTCAGCTATGATTATAATTGGGTTATAATCACTTGTATCACTTGTATCACTTATCTTCCCGTTCCTGATCGATTTGCTTGAGTGGGCACCAGTAACATCTCCATATGTCCTGACACATGCGAGTAGAGCCCAAGGGCATCTGCTTGATCCAGGAACATAAAGAGCCTCAAACCATTCCATCAGGTCATGGGAATGAGGTCTATAATTGTTACTGGTTTTGGCATATCAAATACAAAACGGGTAGCTTGCCAAGCTCTGCCATGCGGATGACATGCTCTTGTAATCACCTCTGATCTCCAGCATTTATTGATGAACCGCACGGCCGCACAAGCCGGGCTGTGATCAGCTCTTCTGCTCAGTTATAATATATTAAAATAATAGGACCCTTCCTTATAGGATACAGTTTCTGCTTTGAATCAGAGATCTTTGCACTATTTCTCTCACAGCTAGAACACATGGATCCAGGAATAGATATGGAAATGTGGAAGTTATTTTATACCCAGAAATTCAGTCAGATGACTTGTTTTCTCTCCCATCAACTTTTGAGTTCTACTTACTTAGACATCATGGTCCCTGAGCAAGAAATCTCTTTACCAGTGGACAAAACAGTGGGCAGTGGTACCACTAAGTTGCAAAAGGAGACATTTATTCATTGCAAGATGAATGTAAAAACCGTATACAAGAATTCACTGTGGATAATTTTTAACAATTTCTATACTCAGTAGTAAATGTTAATGGAAAAGCATTGGCACCTGGAATAGACAGGACAAATGGTAGAATCCATTTGTAATGAAAACTTGGGTCATGAAAATAGATAGTCCAAAGAAATTGAGGATCTTACCAAAAAGAAGGGAAATATGGAATGGGTACTTGAAGAAGAATGTGAAATAAACTCTAATGAAGGGAAATAAATTCTGATGCCATGACCAAGCACAACACAGGGGGTAGAGCTGCACCACATCTATTTTCTTTGGCTATAGTATGCATATACATATTTGGAAATGAGCAATTATTTAAAAGCTTCTAATTCCATTTTTTTCTTATGAAATCACTTGATCACTTGATCACTTGAATCCCGTTATTCATCGATTTGCTTGAGCGGGCGTCGGAGGGCAGTCATCTTGATCTTATAGTTGGCGAAGGACAGGCAGGCGGTGCGAATGCTTTTCCTGGCTTCTGCTGCATCTTCCAGTATTTCTGCTCTTCTGTCTTTGAGGTCTTCTTTTATCGCTTCTCTGCACTGTTTAGCAAGCTTGGATGTTAGCATTTGGTCTCCTGAGGCTCGCCTTGCCACATTGGGGAATGAACTCAAGAGTTTCTGGAGACAAGCGTCCTTTGTGTCTTTCTCTCTCAGCATTCTCCGCACAATCATGGAGGTGCTGAACCAGTCGGTTGTATTCTTCATCGATGTCGTCAATGATGGTATCTTGCCATGTTGCTGCAATGGTGCCAAAGAGTTCCCAGTTGGTGGTCGTTCTGGGAGTTCTCTTCTTAAACTTTACAGCCTTTTCTCCCCGTTGCGGGAAGTAGAATTTTGCATGAAGGAGACGGTGGTCCGATCCTGTTTGGAATTTGGGGACGACAGCTATATCGGTCAGACAAAACCGTCAATTGAAGATGATGTGGTCAATTTCATTGTGGCACTGTCCACCAGGAGATTCCCATGTCCAACGTTTCGCTTCAGCCTTCTGGAACTGTGAGTTCCCATGAATGGTCTTGGTGGACATGATGAACTCAGATAGTCTCTCACCCTGTTCGTTCCATTCTAGGCCATGGGTCCCGATGTGGAGTTCTTCAGCCGATCTTCTCGGTCCTATCTTGGCATTAAAATCACCGACTATAATCTTGTAGAAGGTGTGATCTTTTTATAGAACTCCTCCAATTCCACGTAGAATTTCTCAATTTCATCTTCTTTGTATGTGGATGTTGGTGCGTAGACAATGAAGATAGAAATTGCTGGCAGTGGGCCACATCTCTTCAAGTGTAATCGTCCTATTCGGTTTGTTAGGCATTCAAATGAATCAATGTTTACGGCCATGTTCATGTTGACAAGGACACCAACGCCACCAACGCCTCTTTTCATCGCATGTTCCAAGGAACAATTCTTCTCCGGTGTCAAATACAGCATGATGCAACTGACGCCTCCGTTGTCTCAGTCAGACCAATGATGTCGTACTTGATCTTTTGCGCTTGCACCATCAGATCCTCAATATATGCTTCCGATGCCAGCGGACGTGCATTGAAATTACAGACAGTCATTTTAGTCCTTCTTCGTTTTGGCAGCCTAGGATGGCCGTGAAATTTTATCAGGCACTGCTTGTTTGCCTTTCTTACTGCTGTCGTATTAAGGCATTTTATTTTTAATTTTAAAAATATTTTTAATTTTTTGTTTTATTTTATTTTTTCTTATGAAATAGAGAGAAAAATCAACATGACATCATTAATATTTGTGTTTTTTGTATTTTTTCCTCTCTATGAGTCTAAATTTTACAAAACATTTAACAAAGCATGTACAAATAATATAATTCAGTAATCAATATTTAGCTACGCACAGTGTATTCGCTTATGCCAAAAACAGTAACTATAATGGACCTCATTCCCAGCAAATGGGGATGTTACTGGTGCTTGCTCGAACAAATTGATGAACAATGGGAAGACAATGACAAGTGACAATCAATATTTGGTTGATTATCAGAATAATTAATATTTTCTGAGTTCCTTAAATTCTTTGTAAGCCCTCAGATCGACTCAAAAAGAGGACTTCCCATATTCTTAAAGTTAGAAGGCAGAGTAGTATAACTTAAGTAAAGCAAATACTGAGCACTGGATTTTTACTCTTCCTTAAAGAAACACGCTGCACATTTATTGGCCAAAACAAGTTGTTTATCAGTTCAAAGAGTAGCTAAGGTATTAGGGGGAAAGTAGGTGATCTTAGCTTTTTTGGCTACAAGATAAAATTCACTTGAGGAGGTAGTTAGACACTGTAATCTAAAGCCCTCAAATTAGATTTAGGCAGAAATTTGAGTTCTACCATAACCTGTTTTATCACTATGATTTTGTTGAAATCACTTACTATGTATGTGTCAATTTTGTCATCTTTAAACTAGAGATCTTAATATTTTTCTTATAGTAGTAGTACTTTGTTTGATGACACGGTGTATGAAAGTCTTGATTGGCAAATGTATGTTCTTTAATTGATAGTTTTCTTTAATTCATAATTTTAGACAAATATTATTAGTTCCTTTATTTTTAGCACACTTTACTATACTTTATTCATAGTGTATATATTGATAACATTCTTAAAAGAACTAGTATTTTAATTCTTTAAATTCTAGAATTTAAAGAATTATTTTAACTAGAATTTTAAATTATTTAAATTCTAGAAACCATAATTCTATGGTTACTATGAGTTCTGAATATTTACAGTAGTCTATGTAAATTAGACACCATATGGTATGTTGACTTACATGGCTCCCGTCCTATTTTAATAGAAGTTTGAGATTCTAGGGCAATGGGTTGCTGGATCCATATGCTATTCGAGGGACGTATGTAGTGTATGGTGACCTTGTTATTGCACCAAATAGCATTTTTAAATTTGAAATGAAGTGGATAAAATGCTTAGGTCAATGCAACAAATATAATTGACCAATGTGGGAAGGACAGTTCTATTCCAAAAATAGTCAACAGCACGTACGGTCAGAATTTCATCACACTGTTAAGGTTCATAGGGTTAAAAACTTTCCTTGTCAGTAAAATAAACTTTTAAAAAACCTTGTGAAAATTTGAACAAACAGCTAGGATTTTAGTAGAAAGCATATACTTGGTATCCTAGTAAAGAGAAATCAACCTTTTTGTAGTGGATTCTTGTTGTGGGCTTGTATTCCCAGTTCCAGAAATCCAGAGAGAAATAGCTATCCAAACAAAATGCTGAAATTATTTCAGGACTAATTGGATATCATAGAAGGGCAGAAAATAGTATGCATGGAGACTGTATATAGAAGTATTTACCAAACAATGCTTAAAATGACCCTTCAAGGGCTGGGCAGTTAACTGCAGAGATTTTAGAACAAATCCCTTGCACCCTGGTTCACGCTCTGTCACTACATGAACCCCAATGCATTACATAGTATAGCCTGGAGGATCCTGAACACTACTAGGTGTATCCTTAGAGGTCACTAAGCATCTTTGAGGGTTCCAGTCATCTCGAGGACTTCAGGGCCCAAATAGTAGCACATTCTTGCCTCAAGCACTGAAACATGGAGTGTGTGTGTGTGGGGGGGGGGGGGCTGGAGCAACAGCACAGCAGGTAGGGTGTTTGTCTTTCATGCTGCCAAACATGGCTTGATCTCTGTCATCCCATACGGTCCCCTGAGCACTGCCAGGAGTAATTCCTGAATGCAGAGCCAGGAGCAACTGTTCAGCAATTGCTGGATGTGACCCAAAAAGCAAAGAAAAAAAAATCAAGCAGTAAAACATCAACCTGCATGGTGGTGCTTTGCTGAAAGTGGACCTCAGGTTTAAGAGCAGAGTTGGATATCCCATCCTCTGTTCCCCAACCCCGGCCAATTAAATAACACTTCAGATGAATGCAATGTTTAATAGTAACCGGTATCCTTCTCTAAACCCAGATGCGTGTTTAATCAACCCCTGTGCTATTAATTCTTTAGTTTATTCTATCTCATTTTTTCTTTCAGATTTTGCTAAGCTCCTCATTCTACATAACAGTAAATAGTGCCAGACTTAGGGTCTTGAAGGCAATTGGTCATTGAATGGTGCAAAGGTCATTGTAATAAGGGAAATAGCATTTCATTAGGTATTTTCTCCACCAGAGAGTCTCTCTAATGACTAAAATCAAAGAAAAACAACAGCAATAACTCTAATCCTAAGAAACTTTACAAATGTGTAAGGAGCTCTATTACGGACTGAATAATTATTGCAGTGCTTGCTTAGATAACCCCCTCAGGTACTACTTATCTGTATTGTGAGCAGAGTCTTTTAAAAATTGAGTAAAAATTACTTTAATTTGGAAACATAAAGATAAGCCAAAATTCTTTGTGTGTGTTTGGGGAAGAGAGGTGTTATACCTTGCTGTGCTCAGGGCTTACTCATGATTCTGTGCTCAGGGCTCTCCTGTAAATGTTTGGGGACCTTTAATGTTGACAGGAATCAAACAGGCTTAGCTCTGTGCACGGTAAGGACCTTACACCCTTGTTATATGGATCATGTTATATGGATAATGTTATAGGGATCATGATGGCAATAAACCCTGTTTCTCAATATTTTTATTTACAAGCAGTTGCATTTGGGATATTTGTATTCAACTTCATCAGTCAAAATTAAAACATTAATGTTTTACCTGTATGGAAATTGTGCTTTGATAATTTTCCCTTTTATATTTTGTTGACTGAATTATAATTTCATATCTCTGTAAGTACGCAGGGCTGTCCACAGCCTTTAGGTATTTCACGTGATCTGTTTCTGCTTACCCTGAAAGGTTTAAAATCCTGCACCGATCTTACCAGTGAAATTTAGTGCTTGTGGCAATCCTCCCAGTGGGGGAAAGGAATGAACAGGTGAGGCCAAAGTCAGCATCTGTGACTTGTTAAGACAGGCTGGCATTTTCTGCATAATTTCCACTTCAAAGAGTTTAGAGACAGCTTGGTGATAGTTCATTAAGTCTGGTGCTAGTAAATGTTATCTCTAGTTCTGACTACAGCTGTTGAAAAATACTATATGATCTTCCAATAATAGAACAACAGAGCCCTCAAAGTTCTGTAATTTGATTCTTTTCTAGTGTAAATGATAAATGAAAAAAAATCATATTGGTTCAGCTTGTGTGTTATATGAAATTCATTGAATTATTCTATGCCAGAAAAAGGGGGAAAGAAAGAAAAATTATTCAAAGATCGATGGTTTAAAAACCAAACTTTGCATTACTATTCTTTTGCTTTCTATTCCTAGCACCCACTTTATGTTTTATATATAGTTAGTCCAGATAAGTGCTTTTGAAAGAGAGTAGGCAATTAACAAGTGTTAGCCAAACAACTGATTGAATTGATGAAAATACCTCCCATAGAATGACTCTGTACTACATTTTGTTGTCAGAGTGGCACTATTATATGAGTAGTCTCAAAGATCAGAAGAAGTCAGCGAACATGTTTGATATAGAAGCCTTTTTGTTTGAACTAAACATCTCATTTTCCAACAGAATTTTTTTTTTAATTTTTGCTCTTTGCTCCACTCCCAGCAATTCTCCGGGGTTATTCCTGGCTCTGCACTCAGGAATTACTACTGGCAGTACTTGGGGAACCATATGAGATGCTGGGGAATTGACCCGGGTTGGCACATGCAAAGCAAATCCCTGCCCACTGGACTATCGCTCTGATGCACCAACGAGAAATTTTTAAAAGCATGTAAAATTTCATAATAAATAAGCACATACCACCTTAGACAGCATGAGAAATCTATTACCACAAGACAAATCCTGATCTCTAATTATTCCTTTAAAATTGCTAGCTATTTTCAATTCTCAGCTTCAACTACTTCTCATTGTCAGGTAAATAGTTGCAGAAACTGTCTTCCAATTCTCACCTACTGGCAGCAGATTTATTCACTAGTAATATTTTTCTATTGGATTTAAAGACTTGCAAAAGAATGAATGAAAATGGAATGATTGTATGTAATTATCATCTCTTTAACCCTATTATCTGAGAGTACTGAATATTGAAGAAAGGAGAAGTAAAAAGTTGTTGATCTGGGTTAAGAGAAGCCTCTACTCTGTGAGATGAAAGGATAAAGAGAAATCCTCTGTATTACAGGAGCATGTGGAGCCCATGAAAGAGTAGGACTTGAATCAATATAGTGCATTCAGAACAGAGAAAAAAGACAGTAATAGATTTTTTGGAGTATATTTGTCCAATCCTGAAAAAAATATATAAACCTCTTAGGCTTAGGAGTGTGAGTCCATTGAGTTTGACTCTAATGCCACACATCTGGAGAAAATGTTGCATCTAAGAGTCATAGTCAAACATTAGTGTCTCTCTCAGTGGCATTTGTGTGAGCCATTTTGGTACTTTATTATAGAGTGGAGAAAAATCCTCATTATAACTTCTATAAGAGGTGGTACAATTTATAATGTTCTTACTGCTGCTTTGGACTTCTGATGTTCATTTTCTTGAATGACTTAAAATGATTTTATGTCCGTTTTTCTAATAGTATGTGTATAAATAAGAGTTAAGACTCTATTTCTTTTTTGATTAGGGGATACACCCTCGGTGCTCAGGATTGACCCCTGACTCTGCACTCAGAGGTCATTCTAATGGGCTTGGAGGATCATGTGCCATCCCAGGAATTGAACCCCAATTGACTGTCTGTAAGGCAAGCACCTTACATGTTGTACTATCTTTTCTCAGTTCTTATTTTTCTAAAACAATGTATCAGTTGCTTTCTTTTGAAAGGGATTATAAAAAGAAGCTCTGTTTTATGAGTTTTAGATTAATAGAGATGAAAATATGGAGTAATAGCTATAACTTATACCTTAAGGCATGTTGGAAAATTATTGAGTTCTTTCTCAAAATAGGCTTTCTTAAATATGTATTCTTTTGTCTCCAAAGCACTATAGAATACTTTTTATGCAACAAGTATTATTTGGATAGTTGAATTACTGGTGATGAACAAGAAAGGCATGCATTTACTCTTGTGGACTTGAATTTCAGTCCAAAGATGAAAAAGGAATATAGAGATGAAAAAGGAATATAGAGAGTTCTCGAAGAAAATATTTTTTGGTTACATTGTAGAGAACGACTATCAGTAATTAGAAAGAAGATGTTACTTTTGGTTGTATGGTGAAAAAAAGCTGTTGAAGAATATCATTGACTTGATAAGGAGTCACTCCTATAATTTCTGGGAGAGGAAAAATGAGCAACTGTAAAAATCCCCAAATTATTGCGATATTTACTAATTAGAGGTGAACAAAACTTGTGTCTCTATATCTGGTTAAGTAGGACTGAATGTCAATAGTCAAAACCTGGAAGACTTGGAGGGTCAATTTAAGAAATATGACTTTATCCTAAGGCAATTGGAATCCGTTTGGGAGCTCTAAGCAAGAGAGCAGTTGAGGTTTATGGAAAAGCATGATGAAAATCAGATTAAACCCCTTATTTTTAGGGACTTGACTTCTTAAAGATCTGTTTATTGATTCAGTATTTTTCAAAAATGTTTTTATTTTTATTTTAACAAAGCATGATTTACAGAAGTATTCATAATAGTGAATCCATATTTTAAACAAAATTGACAACTGGATAAAACAAGTTTCTGTTTATGGGCCTTCTAATCTACTAAGGAAAGATAGACAAAACTAATAATTATTCTCATGAATAAAACACAGGTGCTTTATTTGATTATGGCCCAATTGAGGAGCTTTTTTTTTTTTCTCTTCTACTTTCCAATAAATATTTCTGCTTTCCAAAATAAATTTTGTGCTGGATTATAGACCTCAAAGACCTATTCAATAATTAATTTCAATTTTTCTGTTGGAATTTTTTAACCCTCTTATTACTTGAATACCTTCCTTTATAATCCTGCTTTCCTTTTTATGTTACTTTTTTTATTCTGTGTTCTTGTATACAGTTAAGACATTTTTTCTGAAAGTCTTGTTTCAAAAAACCCTTTAGCTATTCAAACAATAGTTGTTTCTACTTTCTTTTCTGCAGTTTTGTATTTTACTATATTTTCTACATTAGTTACGTTTATTCATCCCTTTATATTTATCCCTTTTATATTAATCTGTTCTTTTTAGCCACCTAAAAATATAAAGTGTGATTCAGATACTCATGCATTAACTAAAGTACATTTTTAAAAAGAAAATAAAAATGATTATTTTTAATGAAGCAGAAATGTCCTGTCGGGTCAGAGGCACAGAGATGAAACACCAGGAACACGACAAATATCCATTAATATTTTTAATGATCCCCAGCCGGAGGGGCAGCAGCTCTCATCTTGGCAGCTGACTGACTTGAGCTCACTGACTCACTTGAGCCGACTGACTTTAGCTGACTGACTTGAGCTGACTGACCACCTCCCCAAGGACCCTAACTCTCTTTTACCCCCTCATCTCAAAGGACAACCCAGCTTAAAGTTTGCATGGTTTACATTACAAAGACAGTTCACATTCATTGCATAGGATTTAGGAATAATAGGAAGGAGACAACCAGGAACTAAAAACCTGCAGGGTGTGCTATCTAGGTAAGGTGAGATGAACAAAAGAACTCATTACAGTTACTAATGCAGCCTTCCTGACTAGTCCATGATGGCAAGGACATGTCAGACAGAAGAACAACAAAAGCCTGTTTTCTGCCTAACTTTAAGCATCCTCCATTAGACTCCATCTTGGGCTAGTTATAGCCAACAAGAAAATGTGCAGAGAAATGACCTAGGATAGCCTTGTCTGTGTAACTACAGCTTGATTAACAGTCTCACTAGGAATTCTACAAACTAACTCTATTGGGAGACAGTCTGCCAGAATACCCCACATATCTGTTAACAGACAGTATCCATCAGACCTTCCTTCGTATGTCCTTAGATCTACCTTCTGCCAACATTTAATACTAAAAGAAACACACTTCTTCATTTATTTCTCCCTCTCTTCTCCTTCCTATTTCCATCCATCCAGCTTTTATCCCTTCTCTTTCCTTCTTCCAAAAATAACAACTAAATACATTATTTTAAAATTACTATAAAGTCATTTTATGTTACATTTTGTTGGTGTCAATGAATATACCTATAAACTATTAACCATCTGTATTATGTTTGCCTCAGGACTAACTTCAGAATTAACCTCCAGATTAATTAAGAACAAGTTAGACATCGTGTGACATTAATAGTTTAATAGTAAGGAAATAGTTTTGACTATCCATCAGAACTTAAAATGGTCATATAAACCTGCTACCTTCTACTGTCTAGGATTTCTATGGTAAGAGGAACAGTGCTGTGCTTAGTTGCAATTTCATTGTTGAAATTTTTAAAAAAATATTTAAAAAATTTAGTTTTTAAAAAAAATTTCATTTTTAAATGTTTTTATTAGTGAAATTTTTCCAGAGAATGGATTCTATACACAAAGAATCATTGATGATATACCCCTTAAATATTTCCTTTTTCTTCCTTTTTTTTTTGAGAAGGAACAACACCTTGTGATACTTAGGGGTTACTCCTAGCTCTGCACTCAAGAATCACTCCTGGTAGACTGTGGGTGATCATATGGGGTGCCAGGGATTAAACCCAGGTCAGCCGCATGCAAGACTGACCTACCTGCTGGCAAACAAGGCAAGTCCTACCTGATGTCGCGAGCACTTTGACCCCAGCCCCTCAAGAAGATTTCTGGGTTGTAGAAGTGAGTTTCTGGCCAAATGAGGATGGTGGGGGCAAAGGAAGGAGGAAACCAATTGATGATCATAGACTCATGGGTCTTGGACAATCTGGTGACGTAGAGGTGTAGTAACTGCATGTATCAAATCATGAGTCAGAACTATTTTATGTGAACATGTGACCCAAATTGTAAAACATATAATTTTTAATGTTAGTTTATTAAAAGGTGGGGTAAGGAAAGAGAGGGAATCTTGAGTCATTGGTGGAGTCATAATGACACTGGCGGTGGGTAGTTGGACCAATGTATGCCCAATAATTTCTTATTAAACTGATAACTAATAGTACTTGAGTAATTATTTGATGACTACTTCTGGATCCAGAGAGACAGTTCAGTGGGAAAAGTATTTGCCTTGTGTATGGCCTATTCAGATTTGATCTCTGGGCATTCTTTATGTTTGCTGAGTCCACCAGAAATGATCCTTGAACACATAGGTAGGAATAACTCCTGAGCACAGCAAAATATGTTACAAAACTGAAATACTTATGAGTAAATTAATTTATTGCTGCCTAATAACTGGCATTAAAAAAGAAGAATGTTTCTAACAAATATGTTAAAGTATTTTGAGGGAAAGTAAGCGTTCTCAGAGAATTTTCATGTTATGCAAATGGCTAATTAGATTAAGTTGAATGAATAAATTCCAGAAGAGTAAAATATCTCTAATTTCATAGTCTTTGTTTGAAAGTTTGCTTTTTAGAACTAACTAGAAAGAAATGGCAGACATCCTCAAAAAATAGACACACAGCCTTTTTTTTTTTTACATTTCTGGCAATGGTATTCTGACATCCTTTTAGTTTCACTTTTTAGGGACACACCTGGTGGTGCCTCAGGGTTTCTTTGTGGTTCTGTGCTCATATGTCACTCCTGAGTGCTCAGAGGACAGTATGTGGTGCTATACTCCTTCAGGCCCCTAGAACAGCTACTTATTGCCCATCATTCTTGGGTTATTCCTGCCAAAGCAACATAGATGCTCTTCGATGAAATATTCTGCTTATTTTAGCATAGTTGCTCCATCTTCTTCCTTGTGCTTCTGATTTACTATATGATGTTATGAAATTGTTTCCTCATATGACACACCCTGAAGCCTCTTCCCACTCTAGGTATCATCCTCTCAAGAGCACGGTCTTACTTAATATGCTATCACTAGAACTTAAAATTGTCACTAGTATTACTAGTGCTCGTTTGAAAACCTTCAGTCATCTCAGTGTTGGCCTGACAAGGACCTTTCTCCCCTGTGATGGATCTTTTGAGACACTGTGGAATTTGGTCTCTCTTTACTTCCCTAGTCACCTTCTATCACAGTTTTACTTGGGCCCTCTGCTCTAGCCAAACTGGTTTCCATGGTGCATCTCTGTGATCCAAGCACTTGTCTGACTTTAGTTCTTTGCTGTAGTTCCCCACATTAAATCCTCTTTCCTTAAACTGTCCATGCTGTACTTCTTGCTTTTGGGTCATCATTATCATCATCACATAGGGACTTGTTTTGTTCAACTCATTTAAAATAGCCACCCTTGGGCCAGAGCAATAGCCCAGCGGTAGGGCGTTTGCCTTGCATGTGGCCGGCCCGTGCCTGCCCAGGTTCGATCCCCAGCATCCCATATGGTCCCCGAGCACCTCCAGGATTAATTCCTGAGTGCAGAGCCAGGAGAAACCCCTGAGCATCGCTGGGTGTGACCCAAAAAAAAAAAAGCAAAAATAAAATAAAATAAAATAAAATAAAATAAAATAGCCACCCGAGGGCTTGAGAGATAGTGCAGGGATTATTGCATTTGCCTTGCATGCAGAAAGTAACTGGCTTGATCTTTGGCACTGCATTATTCCCTGAGTCCCACTGAAAGTGACCCTTAAGCACAGAGCACTGAGTGTTTCCCTGTTTCCCAGCATGTCCTAAGTGTAGCCCAACTCCCATAATATGACTTAAAATTCAAAAATAAAATAAAATAGTGACTCCACCATGACCAGCATGGTTAGCTTCCTTTTCTGGTTTATTAGCACCGAAACATCCAGATGATCCAGATGTTGTATCGCAGATTTATTTGATTTCCTGTTATTGTAAAAGCAGCATATTTCTTTGAAGACTTTGAGATAATCTCTGGTGTCTCACCAGCATCTAGAAAATAATATATAAGTATATATAAGTATGTAGATAAATAAATAATATGCATGTACAAAGTAATAATCTGTTTTCCTGTACATTATTTAGGCAGATGAGATAGAATCACTTGAATCACTGGAATCCAGTACTCATCGATTTGCTCGAGGCGGCGCCAGTAACATTTCCATTGACCCTATCACGTGCCAATGTAGCCCAATGGCATCTGGTTGATTCAGGAATATGAAGAGCCTCAAACCGTTCCTTCAGGGTCTTAACAAGGAAGTCTGACCATCTTGTAGGTGGGCGGCCACGTGATCTTTTGACATCCCGTGGGATCCAGTCGGTAACGGCTCTAGTCCAGCGGTTGTCTCCAAATCGCATTACATGTCCAACCCCATCTGATTTTCGATGCCTTGGCAACCGACTGGTTCAGCACCTCCATGATTGTGCGAAGAATGCTGGAGAGAGAAAAACACAAAAGGACGCTTTGTCTTCAGAAACTCTCGAGCCTCATTCACCAACGTGGCAAGGCGCCGAGCCTCAGGAGACCAAATGCTAACGCCCAAGCTTGCTAAACAGTGCAGAAAAGCGATAAAAGCAGACCTCAAAGACAGAAGAGCAGAAATACTGGAAGATGCAGCAAAAGCCGAAAAGTATTCGCACTGCCCGCCTGTCCTTCGCCAACTATAAGACCAAGATGACTGCCCTCCGACGCCCTGATGGATCTATCACATCTTCCAGAAAGGCAATGGAGAAGATTATCCAGGACTTCTACTCAAATCTTTTGATAGCCACATCCACCTGCCCACATACCAAATTCCACAGGATGGATACGTCATTCCCAACGTTCTCCCTTCTGAAATAAGACATGCCATCTCATCGGTAAAGAAGGGAACAACACCAGGCCCAGACAAAGTCAGACCCGAACACCTGAAGAATCTGCCATCGGTACTCATCAATACACTAGTTCGGGTCTCTTCACACGCTACCTGTCCAAATGCAAGTTGCCCTACCAAAGGAAAACCAGCAGGACAGTTCTACTGTTCAAGAAGGGAGACATTCATGACATCGGCAACTATCGCCCCATCTGCCTGTTGTCTGTCATCTACAAGCTGTTTACACGAGTCATCCTGAACAGGATTAGCAGAACACTAGATGAAGGTCAACCATGCGAGCAAGCAGGTTTCCGGAAAGGATTCAGCACAATCGACCATATCCACACAGTAACCAAGCTCATTGAGGTTTGTAGGGAGTACAAGATGCCGCTCTGTCTCACGCTCATTGATTTACAGAAAGCCTTTGATTCTGTGGAAACTGAAGCAGTCATCGAAGCCCTAGTCAAACAGGGTGTTCAAAACCCAATACATCAAGATCCTTCGTGAGCTGTATTATGGATTCACCACCAGGATCTCACCATTCTACAAAGAAGTGATCATTGATGTCAAAAGAGGGGTTCGACAGGGTGATACCATCTCACCAAAACTCTTCAGTGCCACCCTCGAGAACATCATGAGACAATTAGAATGGGAAGGAATGGGAGTGAAGATAGATGGTCGGCAACTACACCACCTCCGCTTCGCTGATGACATCGTTCTAATAACACCAAACATTAGCCAAGCGGCACAAATGCTGGCTGACTTTGACCGAGAATGGAAAGGTAGGTCTACAGCTGAATCTGAAGAAAACTATGTTCATGAGAAATGAACTAGTTCCAGAGGCCCCATTCTCTCTCAATGGAACAAACATTTCTGAATGCAGCAGTTATGTGTACCTAGGTCGAGAAGTCAACATGATGAATGACCTAAAACCTGAGCTGCGCCCAGGAGGAAGAGCGGCATGGAATGCCTTCAAAGGCATCGAAGAAATAGCTAAAAAGGACAAAGAACCTCCGGCTCCGGGCACATCTCTTCGACTCCACCGTTCTCCCTGCATTAACATACGCCTCAGAGACCTGGGCCCTACGAAAGCAGGATGAGAATGCTATTCGGTCTCCCAGAGAGGCATTGAAAGAGCTATGCTAATGGAATATCACGTCTCACTCAAGTGACAGAAGGAATCCGAGTTCTGACCTCCGTCGCTATTCCAGAATGAG